>JBBBDQ010001254.1:4952500-5265000 GCA_037127315.1 Ascarosepion bandense
ATTATTATTATTATTATTACTCAGTTTTATGTTAATTTTTGACTCACTGTCTTTTTGCTGACATAAAAAAAAAACGCTCATTTAAAAAAAGAAACAATTTTCGACGTAGCAATCTTTTTTCTTGTATCGTTTTTACGACAGAGAAGCAAGGTTTCGTTACTAAACAATTTTACTAAAATAAACTTTTCAGTAAAATTGCTATTAAACATTGGCACCCAATGTGGTTGTGGTGGTATTATGACTAGGGGGTCGATAACTAACGATCGAATTTGGACAGTCACGGGTATTGGATGCGTTTTTTCGTTGTTTCAATGAAAACAGTTATTTCCCGAAAATTTTCTTCTTGTTAAAAAAAAAAAGCAAACGCTCTGGGTTTGTCAATTACGGAAATAATAATAAATTTCTTCGTCTAAATTCTAAGAAAAAAATTTACGAAATTGTAAGATACGAAAGAAAGGTAGATATTCAAGTTCAACCATTAAAACGAAAATCATTTTGTTTTGTAACAAAACTTTTTTTGTTTTTAAAAACGAAACAAAAACAGACCAAGAAAAAGTGTTGTTTTTTTTAAATTTTTGTGTGTTTTTTTTTTTTAATTTTTTTTTTTTTTAATCAAAATATCACTTGTACGAAAAAATAAATTCAGTTTGTTGGGAATAAAAAAGCATAATATTTTTAGGTAATGATTTGTAACTTTTAATTAAAAAGTAAAATATTATTTAATAATATTTTACTTTTTAATTTTAATTTAAGACCCACTACAAAAACGCGATAGCTAACTCTTAAAAATCGATTTTTAAATCTTTCTTTCTTATTTTTTATTTTATTTTATTTTTTTTTTAGTTAGATTTTTACAATAAAATTCATGTTAACTTTTATAGCAAGAAAATATTTTAATGATTAATCAAATAAAAATGTTTATTAATATTTTAAATTTTTAATAGACAAAAATCAGTTTAGGACATTCCTTCGTATAGGATATGAATGATGTGATCTTCTTGACTATGGAACACTTTCCAATTGTAATTAGCTTCGTGTTACAATGTTTCCACTTACAGCCTTTTTTTAGTTTGTTGTTGCGTATGCTAGGGATGTGCGTTGTGGTACAGTGGATATCGGCTCGGAACTAGAAACCGGGGAGCCGAGTTCGAATTCCAGTTGAATCCATTGTATTCACTTACGCGCAAATACCCTTGCGAAAGGTATTACTCCGTCTCTTCTTCCTTCCAGTTATGGGTTAAATAGCAGGACATATTGGGTTCTATAGCCTTGGTCGGCAACCAGTCTACCGCAGAAAGTAATGGCAACCTACTGCGGGATAATCTTCTGCCTAGTCAGTCATGTCTTTTTCCAGACATGATCGCCCAAGCGTGTATCACGTATGGCACTTAACTGACTGACTGTGTATGTTGGGTCGAAATTATGAGGCTACTTTTTAAATATTTAAGAACTGGAAATGTAGTAAAAATATTTAAAAGCATACTTGGTTATCGTTTGAATCGCTAAATTTTAAAAATCTTAAATTTAGATTTTTTATAATTTTTTTAATAAAGCAACGTATATTTAGATTCTAAATAATACATACGTTGCTTTATAAAAAAATTAAAAAAAAAAAACAAGCTTCACCTTTTTTTTTGTTATTATTAATTTTTAAATGCGTTTTTGTCAATGCTAATTAAAGTTATTACTTTAAGAAAGTTGGTAATTAACTTTAATTTTCTTTAAAAAAAAATAAAATAGGTTGACCTGAAGCAGACTACCACCACGTTTAATTTCGTTGTTTTCATTTTTTTTTTACTTTTTTCAGCGCAGTCCTATCGATTACTCCCTTAGCTTTACGACTGACAAAAATCCTTTTTAAAAAATTTCAATATTTAAACTTTTTCTGGGTGGATCAGTTTCTCATACAACGTTATAGTAAATCGAGTCTCCATTTTGAAACCAGTCGCCGGTACGACATTCATTACCGCCACCTGTAAATTTGTTCATTATCAAATTTTTTGATCTTTTTTCAGTGCAATATTACCTTTTACTTTACCGTAAAGGCTTTACGAATGACCAAAAACAAATTGCAAAAATTTCAATATTGAAGCAATTTTTTTTTGGGGGGGGGGGGAGTTTCTCATACAACCGTATATAGTGGAGTGGATTGAATATGGAGGATTGATTTACTTTAACGTTGTATGAGAAACTGACTCCCCACCAACACTACCACCACAAATTTGTTTAAATATTTGTATTTGTAAAAATAAATTTTGATAATCGGAAAGTTTAAGTAACAATCGATTAGACTGCGCTGAAAAAAGTAAAAAAAAAAAAAAAAAAATTAAAAACAACTAAATCAACCGTGGTGGTAATCTGCTTCAGGTCCGCCATGTGCTTTTTTTTCTGTGGCTTTTTTTTTTCTTTTCCGACCACACAGAACCGAATTATTTTGTCTTTCGAAAAATCGTCAAAAAACGTAACCAAAGAATAGAAAACTTCACGTGGCTTTTCCAGATGCTTTATAAATTTAAAAAAAAAACAAAAAACACTGATTTACAAACATAGCCGTTCACTTTACAGTTACAAACATTAATGAATAAAATTAAAAAATCTAAAATCTAAATTAGGAATGGTCTCTTTCTCCCTTTTTCTCTCTCGCTTTCTTTCAAGATCCAGGCGATCATGGCTCTCCACAGATTCCTTTTCTTCGTTATCCGTGCATTTCCATCCATCCCTGTGAAGTGGGTCGTGTACCGGTTGGTGTCTTCTCCGCCCTTCGCGTGCATACAAATAAGTAGACATTTCAGAGATTATTTTTTTACATATTTTATTTTAATTATGATAACAAACACACCTTGAAATTTCCCGATTAAAAGAAAATGTTATATTTCTCAATTAAAACATAATTATTGGAGAATAAGAATTAATTAATTCAGAATTGTCCAGAAAAATACGAATCTATAACAAAAAAAAACAAAACAAAAAAACAAAAAAAAACAGTATATTAGTCCTGGGTATGACGATAAACTACAGCCGGCAGCAAGGCTTTTCTGATCGGGAGATTGGAGGTTTTGAGGAGTGTGGAACCATCTCTTAATTGCTGTGGGTTTCAGGTACACCATGACCCAGTGGACAAAATCCCAACTTCTTATCTAAGAGTAGGCAAAATCCCAGTCTCATTAAAAAAATAAATAAATAAAAAAAATAAAAAAAGCCTCAAGTTCAAGTATAAAAAAAAAAAAATTTAACATTGAAAATTCAAGGCATCTTTTTAACTTTTAATAATAATTCAAATTTTAATGTCAAATTGAGACAGTAATATCTATATCCAATACTATGTGCTTCACTCATTTTCCACACCTAAATAAATAAGCTTTCATTTTAGCTGTAATTCAAAGTTAAAAATGATTCAATTTACTATTTTGCTTGAGAGTTTTCAAAAGTTGTAATTTTTTTCGTCCATGTTTTTTTAATTTACAGATTAACAGGTCTGTAAACAAAAAGTTAATTCACGGTTTTTAAAATTTTGCAAAAAAATACATCTGTGAAAAGTTATTTTCGGAAAATTGGAAAATTTATAAATAAACTCCATTTTTTAGGTCAGTCAGTTAAGTGCCATGCTTGGGCGATCATGTCTCGAATGAGACATGACTGACTGGGCAGGCAGAAGATTATGCCGCAGTCAGTCAGTTAAGTGCCATACGTGATACACGCTTGGGCGATCATGTCTGGAAAGAGACATGACTGACTGGGCAGAAGATTATGCCGCAGTAGGTTGACATTGCTTTCTGCGGTAGACTGGTTGCCGACCAAGGCTATAGAACCCAATCTGTCCTGCTATTTGACCCATAACTGGAAGGAAGAGACGGATTAATACCTTTCGCAAGGGTATTTGCGCGTAAGTGAATACAATGGATTTAGGTTGCCATTATTTTCTGCGGTAGACTGGTTGCCAGTCAAGGCTATAGAACCCAATCTGTCCAGTTATTTAACCCATAACTGGAGGGAAGAGATAGATTAATACCTTTCGCAACGGTATTTGCGCGTAAGTGAATGCAATGATTTTAACTGGAATTCGAACTCGGCTCCCCGATTTCTACTGCCCCACAACGCACATCTCATTTTTTAAATCTTATTTACACAGTTATTATTTATTTATAGCATGAAATTTAAAATAAAACTATTTCTTAAACACAGTGTTGAACTTTTTGACATTTCCGGGATTGCATTACTCTGGGCTGATTTTCGAGAAATGAAAAACTGTTTGAAAATTAAAAAAAAATTATGATTTGCATTCCCCAATAATGACTCCTAAAAACCCATTTTTTTTTTCATATCACCCCGGGCAAGGCGGTAACGCCACTGATGTGCAGGGGGCTACATAAGAGTGAAAAGATTGGAAAAACGAAAGGTTTAATTTGTTGAAATTTTATATGAGGTGGAGTGGGATTGGGTTAACATATGTAAAAAAATAAATTAATTAAATATTTTTGCCAAGATTTTTAAAAAAATGTTTAAAAAATAATTTTATTTGTGAATAAGTCCTGAAAGCTTCATTGAACTGTCATTTTTATTTGACTTTTGCAAGATTTTCCAAATCAACATGTTATTTCTACAAGAAAAGAACGTTGCTAAAATAACCATAGCAATATTTGATGCAAAAAGAAATTATCGTAAGTGGGTAAAAACTAAAAAAAAAAAAGCCTTACTGCAAATTAGTTTAATTTTTCCCCGTACTTGAGATGTACGTTGTGGTACAGTGGATATCGGCTCGGAACGAGAAATCGAGGAGCAGAGTTCGAATTCCAGTTGGAATCCATTGTATTCACTTACGCGCAAATACCCTTGGGAAAGGTATTAACCCGTCTCTTCCCTCCAGTTATGGGTTAAATAGCAGGACAGATTGGGTTCTATAGCCTTGGTCGGCAACCAGTCTACCGCAGAAAGCAATGGCAACCTACTGCAGGATAATCTTCTGCCCAGTCAGTCATGTCTCTTTCGAGACATGATCGCCCAAGCGTGTATCACGTATGGCACTTAACTGTTGGAAACATAAGTAAATCTTCTACTGGGCATAAAGTGGGGGACCGGTTTTCTATTGTTATGAAGTAATAAACTGATCCCCCAATAATTACTAATACAATCCGTCTCTTCTCCATTCAGCTATAGTTTAAATAACAGGATAGGAAATCTCCTGCCCAGTCAGTCATGTCTCTTTCGAGACATGATCGCCCAATGCGTGTTTCACGTATGGCACTTAACTGACTGACTTGAGATGTTGACGACAGATGCGAGATAAGATAAAAGTGTATGGCGACCGGAATTGATAAAATTTTCGAATTTTATTTCCATGTAAGGAGAAGAAACCGTGAAACATAAATCATTTTAATGTACACATAGAAATTACAACAACAAAAAAAAAAATGCAAATAAACACAAAAAAACAATACTTATTTTAAAATAATAGGAAGGAACGACGATTTGTATTTTCAATTTTCGATTCGTAAAATGTCTTTAATCAAGTAAAAGCTTATCAAATGAAATAATGTCATTGTTTTATCGCATTTTTTATTTTAATTTCGGGAATAAAAGCAAAATGTTTGAAAAAAAAAAGTAATAGATAATTATGAGTCCTAAGTTTAACTAAAACCAATTTTCCCAACAAAATTTAATTTCTTAAAATTTCATGAATTTACGTTGGCAGGATGGAGTAACAGATGTAAAAAAATATATATTTTTACTAAGATCTAAAAAAAATAGTTTCAAAAATAATTTCATTAATTTGTGAATAAGTCCTGAAAGTTTCATTAAAATCCGACAATTATTTGATTTTTGCAAGAATTTCCAAATTAATGTGTTTTTTCAAAGGAAAATAGCAACAACTGAGTTACGTGTAATTATTACATTTTCCATTGTAAACTCTCGTAACGATTTTAGTTATCTGCTAAAATCAAAACAAGATGTTTTACCAAAATTTCGAACGTCTGAGAAAGGATTAAATTTTTTTTTTTTAAATAATTAAAAAAATACTTTTATCTTTCCTCTGAACATAAACATTATGATGGAAAAAGTTTGTTTTCATTGAGTTTTGGGGGCTGTTTTGTTTGATTCATACTTGTTTTTTCAGCGATTTAGTAAAGGTTCCTAAATTTAAAGGTGGTGGTAGTCTCCTTCAGGTCCGCCTATCACTGTTTTTTGGATATTGTTTTTTTTTTTTTTTTTTTTTAATCATTTCACCCCGAGCAAGACAGAAACGCCACTGATGTGCAGGGGGTTACATAAATGTAAAAAGATTAATTAGAAAAGAGTGAGGAGTACAAGCTAGTTAGAAAGGAACAATAGAAAGCTGAGAAAGCAGGTGCGATGACAGACACATAGGTGGAGAGAAAGGGAAGGTTATATAGGGGAGGGGAGAGAGCTAGAGGCCAGTGGTTAGTAGATGAGTATTGACTTTGCATTTAAATTTCTGGAGGTTGTAGCCGTCAGGAAAGCAAGAATACGGGAGTGAGTTCCACAGGCGGGAAGTGCGAGAGAGGAAGCTGCAGGAGTAGAATTGTCGTCTGCATTTGGTTAACATGACTGTGAATGGGTGGGACCCAGTTGCCAGTCTGGTTGCACGGGTAAACACTTGTTGAGGAGGCATCAGTGACTTAAGCTCGTCCGAGCAGAAGCCATGAAAGTATTTATAGAACAGACAAAGGGAGGCCACATTTCGAGGATGGGGAAGTGGCTGCAGTCGAGTCGCCAGATCAGTACCTATCACATTACAGACTCTCCTTTGGATCTTGTCAAGAACACTGAGGAGAACGGCAGGGGCACCTGACCATAAATGGCAGCAGTACTCCATGTGTTATAATTGTTTCAATTGGTGTAGGTACTGCCACTCAATTTCGATACCTAATTATAAATTGAATTTTTAAAAATAAAAAAAAATTCTTGAAAATTTTATTTTAGATATAATTGAAAGTTAAATGGTTAAAATATTTTTACCATGCCATAAACTTAATGATAACTTATTGTGAAAAATACATAATAAAAATATTAATAAATATTTCATAAATTAGCTCGGTTATTTTAATTTCATTGTTTCTTATTAAATTGTAAAATTATATTAAAAGAAAAATTATATATTTTAATTTTTATTTATTTAGAAAGCATATTCAAATGTCCGGCTATAAAGCTAAACTAAAATTCTATTATATAATTGCTGAAAATATGTTAAATTTTTAATTTTACTATGTAGTTAAGAACCAAAAAAAAGAAATTAAAATTTGAAAATTTTTGTCACGTATGGACGTCATACTTAGCATTGACAGCTTCTGGCTATCATTAAATCATTCGTCACCTCCGATAACACTAGGACTACCGAAGTTAAGAAAAGCTTTTATCGTATATTTCAGCTAGTAAGCAAGTGCTACTTGTTTGAAAGCATAAAGTTAAGTTTCAATTTAAAAAATTGACTTAAATAACGTGTCAGCGAGGTCTATTTAATTTTTGAAAGATTTTTAAAACAGAAATTTGGCTACTGCTTACGTAAATGTGTCGATTAATAAAAAATGGCGGTATATTTAATGTCTTTTTTTTTTTTTTTTTTAATCAGAAAAATTTTAGATTCCAATCAATATAATTTCGGTTTAAAATACACCAGTGTGTTTTGTTTACCGGAATTACTAAATTTAATCTCTTGACTTTCAATTAAAGCTAATTTTAAAGCTTAAAGATAACTTGTGTATTTTTAAAATTTAAATTTAAATTTAGGTATCGAAAATGTGTTTGGAGGTACCTTATTTTTAATTTTTTTTAAATTTTTTTTTTTTACTTTTTTCAACGCAGTCTTATCGATTATTACATAAAGCTTCCGATTATCAAAAACAAATTTGGAAAAATTTCAATATTTAAAACAATTTTCTCATACAACGTTATTGTAAATCGATCCTCCATTTTTGGAAGCACTCGCGTTGAGGTCGCTTTCGTTTTTTTTTTTTGTGGGGGGGGACGAGTTGTTGCTCTTGTTTTTGTCTTTTTCAAGTTTTCTTCAGTTCTTACGATGGCATCTTCCTCGGAAACTCCAAGAATGGCTTTTTATTCAAACTTTTTCACAAAGGATTAAGTTGTTGAATATGCGCAATAAACGGTTATATTTAACTTTTTCGACGGTGTCTTGTAGCAAAATTTAAGATGGAATGGTTTCTCTTTTGTAGGTACTTCCACTAAATAGCTGAAAAAAAAAAACAGCATATTATGAAGAAAAAAGGCCCCAAACTTTATAAAAACGAACTTTTTCCAACAAAATGTTTATATTATTAAAAGGAAAGATGAAACTATTTGTTTAATTTTTTAATCCTTTCTAACACGCTTGAAATTTTGGTAAAAAAAAAACAAACCTCGTTTTGATTTTAGTTAGCGGGTAACCAAATCCTTACGAAAGTTCACAATGGAAAACGTAATATTACATAACTCAGTTTTTTCTTTTTCCGGTGATAAACACATTAATTTGAAAAATCTTGCAATATTCAAATAATTGTTGTATTTTAATGAAACTTTCAGGACTTATTCACAAATGACTGAAATTATTTTTGAAATTATTAACTTTTAAAAAGTCTTGGTAATAATGTATTTTTTATTACATCTGTTACCCTTCTTCCACGTAAATTCATGAAATCTTCAATTAAATTTTGTTACGATCAATGGTTTTATTAGTTAAACACAAGACTCGCTTTTTTTTTTCAATTAATAATTTTTTATTAATAATTAAATTTTAAAAGAATTGTTCCCATTTTTTTATTATCATCATTTATAAAATTTTAAAAGTATTTTGAAAATATATCAAAAACTTGTAGGCGTTAGGTTATTAAGTTATTAAGCGAAGGCTATAATTACTAATTGAAAATTGAAAAGTTTAATACAAATCATATTAAAATAATGCTTTTTTTGGTATGGTAATTTCTGTGTGTAAGGTCAGGGGTCCACAGCTTCTTCCTTTTACAGGAATATAAATTTCGACAATTATGATCACCATAGAGACTTAGCTTATCTCGCATCTGGCTGATGTTACATGTTAACTCATAGGGGAAAGGTCAACACTCCGTGATTAAGAAATAGTTTTAATCTAATTGTCATGGTATAAATAAGTAATACTTGTGTAAATCAGATTAATTTAGCTTTAAATTTGCTAAATTTCCAAAAAAACGTGTCACAGACGTATATTTTATTTTTGCAAGATTTTTAAAACCGGGAGTTAACTTTTGTTTAAAAATGTGTCGTTAGCGCAAAAATGGCCGAAAAAATTAATTTTTTTTAATCTTAAAATTTTAGATTCCAATCAACATAATTTCTGTTTGAAATACACGAGTATTTAGCTAATTGGAAATAGTAAATTTAATAAATTAGCTTTCAATTAAAACTAAAATAATAGTTTCAATAAAGCTTTGTTATTTTTAAAAATTCAGTTTAAAAGTTAGTTATCGAACGGTAACTAAAAGTCCCTAATTGCAGATAAGTTCGCCTATCGCCTCGTTCACACTTATTGCCGGTCTTTTAAACAGGAGTAGAATTTTATCCCTTGTTTCCTGTTCAGGGTTGGGTTTCCAGTTCCTTCTGAAATAAGTAACTTTACACTACAGACTCGCTAAAAAATTATGATAAAAAATTAACCTGATGAAAACCGTTTTATCGTCAAAATCTTTTGTTATTATTAAGAGGAAAGACCAAAGCATTTTTGGGTGGACCTGAAGGAGACTACCACCACCTTTAAATTTGTTTTCATTTTTTTATTTTTTTTATTTCAGTTTTTCAGTGCAATCTTAACGATTACACCCTAAATTTTCCGATTGACAAAAAAAAAAAAAAAAAAATCAATATTTCAAGAATTTTATGGGACGAGGGGCTCAGTTTTTCATACAACTTTAAATCGATCTTGCGCATATTCAACAACTGAATCCTTTGCGAAATTTTTGAATAAAGCCATTCTTGGAGTTTCCGAGAAAGATACCATCGTAAGAACTAAAGAAAACTTGACAAAACCAAAAACAAGAGCAACAACTCGTCCCCCCAAAAAACAAAGTGACCCTAACGCGAGTGGTTCCAAAATGGAGGATCGATTTACTATAACGTTGTATGAGAAATTGAACCCCCTCTAAGATTATTTAAATAAATTTCAATTTTTTCAAATTTTATTTTATAATCGGAAACTTTATGTAATAACCGATAAACTGCGCTTGAAAAAGTTTTTAAAAAATGAAAAAGAACAAATTTAAAGGCGATGGTAGTCTCCTTCAGGTCTGCCCATTTTTGGATTTTTAAATTATATTATTTTTTTAATTTATTTTTTTATTTTTTAAACGTTCCAAATTTTGTTAAAAACTCTTGTTTTTCTTGCGTCAGTGGGAGTGGAGGAATAAAACAGAAAATTTAGCGGCTTTTTTTGCGTTGAAAAATATATTGATTTGGAAATTCTTGCAAAAACCAAATGTTTGTCAGAAGTTTAATGCAACCTTCTGGACTTATTCACAAAGGGAATGAATTATTTTAGAAATTCTTTTTGAAAATCTATGAAAAACAATTTATTACATCTGTTAATCTCGTTCGTTATTTAATTTTCTGAAATTTTGAGAAATTCATTTTTATACCGCTCAATATTTTAGTTAGAAGTAAAACTCTTCGGAGGGTTTAAATCATCAATTTTTTTTTTTTTTTTTTTTTGTAAAACAAAACCCACTAGTTACTAAAAATCTGCTTTGAACCTTAAAATAAAAATGCAATATAACAAAGGAATTTTTTAATTAGAAAAGCTTTTAATTACTATTAATAATAATATATATTGTAGACATTCAGTTACGTACCATACGTGATACACTCTTGGGCGATCATGTCTCTTTCGAGACATGACTGAGTAGAAGATTTTCCCGCAGTAGGTTGCCATTTCTTTCTAAAGACTGGTTACCAACCAAGGATATAAAACTCAATCTGTCCTACTATTTAACCCATAGATGGAGGGAGGAGAGATGTGTTAATACATTTCCAAATGGTATTTGTGCGTATGGGAATGCAACGAGTTCAACTAGAATTCGAACTCGCCTCTCCGATTTCTCGTTCCGAGCCGATATCCACCTCACCACAAGACACATCCATTATAGCCATTATTGTCTTTAAAAAGAATAATCGATAAATAATGTATTTTTCATTGTTTCCATTTTAAATCTACCATCCACCCGTGCATTGAATACTGCTGCCATATCTGGTCGGGTGCTCCTGCTATCCACCTAGGGGTCCTTGACAAAATCCAAAGGAGAATCTGTAATGTGATAGATCCCGACTTGGCAGCTCAGATACAGTCACTTTCTCACCGGCGCAATGTGGCTTTCCTGTGTCTCTTCTACAAATACTTTCACGGCTTCTTAACTCACTGGTTTTTTTTTGGGGTTTTTTTTTTTTAATCATATCACCCCAAGCAAGGCGGTAACGCCACTGATGTGCAGGGGGCTACATAAGAGTGAGAAGATTAGAAAAGAGAAAACCGGAAACCACATCCTAAACAGGAAACAAGGGATGAGCCTCTTCACCTGTTCAATAGACGTGGGTGGAGTGTGAACCGAGCGATAAATTTACTCGAGCCACAAGATTAGCAACTAGGTCCCACCCTTTTACTGTGAAACCAAAAAAATGTAAACGCAAATTCTACTCCATCAGCTTCTTTTCTCGCACTTCCCGACTGTAGAACTCCCTTCCGTTTACTTGCTTCACTGACAGCTACAATCTCCAAGAATTTAAATGTAAAGTCAACAGTCATCTTCTATCTCACTAACCTGCATCTTCTCTCTCATGCTTCTCCGTCCACTCCACTCTCATCAGTATTCTCATTCTTATCTTACCCACTTCCTGACACCCCTCTGTAACCTGTCATTCTTTCTCATAACTTTTCTCTTATGTAACCCTTTGCAAAACAGTGGCAATAAAACGCTTTGCTTGTGGCGATATAATAAAATTCAGTATTAATTTGTAACGATAAGATGATATTGTTATTGAGTAAAAACTATATTTGCTAATCATTAATAGAAAAGCTTATTACAATTTAGTGACCACCATAATTTTAAAAATAATTTTTTAATCATTTGTGTGTGTGTGTGTGTGTGTGTGTGTGTGTGTGTGTGTGTGTGTGTGTGTGTGTGTGTAAACGTGCCGATGTGGGTAAATACAGATGTCTATGCACAATATTATCAGAAAATAACCTTAGTAAATTGGAAGCGTAGGGAGCTGGTTAATGTTTCTTTGACGCGGCCTTGTGTCAAACTTAACCGAACTCCCTACAAGTTTTATGTTGAATTATCACCAGAAGGTTGGTAGTCAGTTGGAATGTGTGGATTAGTGTCAGTCAGTTAAGTGCCATACGTGAATCACGCTTGGGCGATCATGTCTCTTTCGAGACATGACTGACTGGGCAGAAGATTATCCCGCAGTAGATTCCCATTGCTTTCTGCGGTAGACTGGTTGCCAGCGAAGACTATAGAAACCCGGTCCTCTTATTTAACTCATAACTGGAGGAGGAAGAGATGTATTATACTGTTAAGTAGTAATTAGTGGGGGATCAGTTTATTACTTCATAGCAATAGAAAAATGGTCCCCCACTTTATGCCCAGTAGAAGCCTTAACTATATTTTCATCTATTATATTCAGTTAGTCAGTTAAGTGCCATACGTGATACACACTTGGGCGATCATGTCTCTTTCGAGACATGACTGACTGGGCAGAAGATTATCCCGCAGTAGGTTGCCATTGCTTTCTGCGGTAGACTGGTTGCCAACCAAGGCTATAGAACCCAATCTGTCATGTTATTTGACCCATAGCTGGAGGGAATAGACGGATTAATACCTTTCCCAAGGGTATTTGTGCGTAGATGATTGCAACGAATTCAACTGGAATTGGATAAGTGTAGAAGAGTGGAATAAAAAAATATACATTTTGAATGTTAAAATAGAAATTTATTATAAGGAGGAATAACATGAGTTGTAGAAGCTAATGTTCAATAAGAAACATGACTAAGAGGTTAAGAGTAGAGTTCGTACAAAATGTTCTAGTAGTAACTGTTGAAAGAGATAAGGAGAAAGAGAAAGAGGACAATGTCCGAGTTGACCTGAAGGTTTTTAAATTTTAGCGGTGTCTCTCGTTGCTCCCATCTCTCTGACTCTTGACTGACGCCGAGGTCATTTATATAGTCCTTTTGAATTTCACACTGGATCGCCAAGTCCTTCCAAGTCTTATAAGTCGTTCTCATTGGTCAAAACTCATTTTAACACATACTTGCGAAATCTGGTTTCGAAGCACACGGTCAATCCTTTTTCTATTTGGGAAAACCAGGATTTCACACGTCGTTGTGAATTTTTGTAAAAGTGCGTTGTGGTACAGTGGATATCGGCTCGGAACGAGCAACCGAGGAGCCGAGTTCAAATTCCAGTTGAATCCATTGTATTCACTTACGCGCAAATACCCTTGGAAAAAATATTAATCCGTCTCTTCTTTCCAGTTATGGGTTAAATAGCAGGATAGATTGGGTTCTATAGCCTTGGTCGGCAACCAGTCTACCGCAGAAAGCAATGGCAACCTACTGCGGGATAATCTTCTGCCTAGTCAGTGATGTCTCTTTCGAGACATGATCGCCCAAGTGTGTATCACGTATGGCACTTAACTGACTGAAGAAGAGAGCTGATTTAATTAATTTATTATCCGCTACAAATTTAAAGTCAAAATACCTCAAATTCAATAAAACTTTAGATTACAGAGAATATTTTCTACATTTTTAAGATTTCTAGGTAGTTAAATATGATATAAAAAGGCGCCCACGTTATATTCCTCAAGTATTTTTAACAGATACGTACCCTCTAGAAAAAAAAAAAACTTGGATAAACCTCTGGTTGTCAGTCTGTCAATACCTAATGAAAACACCGACCTGTGTTTAAAAAAAACATTTTTGACGATTTTTTAAAACTAAACGTACGTAATATTTGTTTCGAATCAGATAAATTAAACTTTGAATCAGCTAATATTGCTAAAAGAAAGTTTCAGAAAAGTTTTTTTATTTTTTTATTTTTTAATAAAGAGAAGTACATCGTGCTGACAGATTGGGTAATGCTATATAGTGAGGTCTATCTCCGTTTCGAATATAGCGTGAGGTCTACCTCAATATAGCGTAAGGTCTACCTTCCGTTTCGACTATAGCGTGAGGTCTACCTTACGTTTCGACTATAGCGTGAGGTCTACCTCAATATAGTGTGAGGTCTACTGCAGCATCGAACTATAATATATAATATTGTATGTGTATACATATTTATTTAAACCTTATATTAATATTCATATATCTGGGTAGACGATATATTGTCGTAGACCTCACGCTATAGAAGAACCGACAGATGGGTATACAGTCAGTTAAGTGCCATACGTGATACACGCTTGGGCGATCATGTCTCTTTCGAGACATGACTGACTGGGCAGAAGATTATCCCGCAGTAGGTTGCCATTGCTTTCTGCGGTAGACTGGATGCCAGCGAAGACTATAGAAACCCGATCCTCTTATTTAACTCATAACTGGAGGAGGAAGAGATGTATTATGCTGTTAAGTAGTAATTAGTGGGGGTACAGTTTATTACTTCATAAGAATAGAAAACCGGTCCCCCACTTTATGCCCAGTAGAAGCCTTAACTATATTTTCATCTATTATATTCAGTTAGTTAAGTGCGATACGTAATACACGCTTGGGCGATCATGTCTCGATAGAGACATGACTGAGTGGGCAGAAGATTATCCCGCAGTAGGTTGCCATTGCTTTCTGCGGTAGACTGGTTGCCGACCAAGGCTATAGAACCCAATCTGTCCTGCTATTTAACCCATAACTGGAAGGAAGAGATGGATTAATACCTTTCCCAAGGGTATTTGCGCGTAAGTGAATACAATGGATTCAACTGGAATTTGAACTCGGCTCCCCGGCTTCTCGTTCCGAGCCGATAGCGATTTTTAGCGAGTAAAAGTCATTTTACATTAGTCTTAAAACACAGCAAAGTATTTTTCCCTAATCGCAAATATTAAAGTTATTGGCTTGAAATTAAAACTAAAAGATAAAAGCTTCAAGAAATTTTTTTTCATTTTTTTTTAAAATTCATTTTCGCGTTTCTTTTTTGTCACCTATTTTAAAATTCTTTTCATTTTCTTTCACTCCCAGTATCCCCTTGCGTCTTAGCTGCATTATCCCCTTGTTTGGCGTGAACTGATTTATTTTTCTTTTTAAAAGCATATTTTCGAAATATAAATGTATTTTTAAATAAAAATAAAAAGTTGCAAACAACTCTGTAAAAAATTAAATATAGATTTTGGACACTGATTGTGTATTACGAACAGCATTCGATAAAAAACAAAGAAATCAAATTCTGACATGTTCAGTCAGTTAAGTGCCATACGTGATACACGCTTGGACGATCATGTCTCGAAAGAGACATAACTGACTGGGCAGAAGGTTATCCCGCAGTAGGTTGCCATTGCTTACTGCCGTAGACTGGTTGCCAGCAAGACTATAAACCCAATCTGTCCTGTTATTTAACCCATAACTGGAAGGAATAGACGGATTAATACCTAGGGTATTTGCGCGTAAGTGAATACAATGGATTCAACTGGAATTCGAACTCAGCTACCCGGTCTTATATATATATATATATATATATATATATATATATATATATATATATATATACACATTTACCAAAATGATTCTCCGAAAACTTTTACTCTATTTTTAACATTTGGACGATCATGTCTCTTTCGAGACATGACTGAGTAGAAGATTTCCAATTTTTCGAGAATATGCTTAGCTTATGAAATTGATGTTTGTTTGCAGGTGAAAAATTAACCTGAAAGTAGTTTTTTTTACCCAAATCATGTCTCTATTTTAATTGTCTGCTGTGAATTTAACAAAAATGAAACTTCAGAATTAACATTTTGAGGACGTTTTTTGAAATTCCTTTCGGTTTTACCTAAATTTTGATAAAATCTTTTTTTTTTTTTTCTCAAGTTTGGGATTTAAATCTCCAAGTTGGATTTTTTTTTCATTTTTTTTTTTTTTTTTTTTAAGTAAACTCGATTTGCATTTCGCTTACATTTTTAAACTTCCAAACCCGAGTAGTTTAATGAAATCATTGGTTATTTCAAGAACCTCAATTTTTACTCAATTATTGCCTCATTACGACCAGCGGTTGTGAATTCTTCGCGTGTTTCTCTGGCGTCAAAAAAAATTAAGGAAGGATTAGCATCTGAGCGTTGCACAAGTAGACGAGTCCACTCGTGGAAAAAAAAAAAACATAAATAAATAAATAAGTGGAGTAGATAGACTAAACTATCGCCCGGTTCACACTCCACCCACGTCTATTGATCAGGTGAAGAGGCTCACTCCTTGTTCCCTGTTTAGGATGTGGTTTCCGGCTTTCTCTTTTCCAACATTTTTTTTTTTCAATTGGAGTAGATAGACTAAACTATCGTCCGGTTCACACTCCACCCACATCTATTGATCAGGTGAAGAGGCTCATCCCTTGTTCCCTGTTTAGGATGTGGTTTCCGGCTTTCTCTTTTCCAACCTTTTCAATCTTTTCTTTTTACTTTTTTTTTCAATTGGAGTAGATAGACTAAACGATCGCCCGGTTCACACTCCACCCACGTCTATTGATCAGGTGAAGAGGCTAATCCCTTGTTCCCTGTTTAGGATGTGGTTTCCGGCTTTCTCTTTTCCAACCTTTTCAATCTTTTCTTTTTACTTTTTTTTCAATTGGAGTAGATAGACTAAACTATCGCCCGGTTCACACTCCACCCACATCTATTGAACAGGTGAAGAGGCTCATCCCTTGTTCCCTGTTTAGGATGTGGTTTCCGGCTTTCTCTTTTCCAACCTTTTTAATCTTTTCTTTTTTTTTTTTTCAATTGGAGTAGATAGACTAAACTATCGCCCGGTTCACACTCCACCCACATCTATTGATCAGGTGAAGAGGCTCATCCCTTGTTCCCTGTTTAGGATGTGGTTTCCGGCTTTCTCTTTTCCAACCTTTTCAATCTTTTCTTTTTTCTTTTTTTTTTTTCAATTGGAGTAGATAGACTAAACTATCGCCCGGTTCACACTCCACCCACATCTATTGATCAGGTGAAGAGGCTAATCCCTTGTTCCCTGTTTAGGATGTGGTTTCCGGCTTTCTCTTTTCCAACCTTTTCAATCTTTTCTTTTTACTTTTTTTTTTTTCAATTGGAGTAGATAGATTAAACTATCGCCCGGTTCACACTCCACCCACGTCTATTGATCAGGTGAAGAGGCTCACCCCTTGTTTCCTGTTTAGAATGTGGTTTCCGGTTTTCTCTTTTCCAATCTTCTTACTCTTACGGAGCCCTCTGCACATCAGTGGCGTTACCGTCTTGCTTGGGGTGATATGATTAAAAAAAAACAGAAAAAATCTAACTCTGATATAAGAGAGTTTTCGGGGATGATAAAAATTATCTTATATCCGATTTTCTCTTATATCCGGGTTTGGTCTATTTTATATACATTACCACAGGCTCTA
This sequence comes from Ascarosepion bandense, assembly GCA_037127315.1. Taxonomy (NCBI): domain Eukaryota; kingdom Metazoa; phylum Mollusca; class Cephalopoda; order Sepiida; family Sepiidae; genus Ascarosepion; species Ascarosepion bandense. The sequence continues at coordinate 4,970,065 of JBBBDQ010001254.1, forward strand.
ATTTGCAACCAGAGAAAACCTCTCTTATATCCATGTTTCTCTTATACCCGGGTCTCTTATATCCAGGTTGTTCTGTCAATAAACAAGGACAAATTTGCATCGTTTCTGTTAATTTATACTTCCTAAACTTTACACCAAATTTTCCCACAGCAATGCCCCTCCATTGCACTCCGGTTAGATAGATCTTTCCGATTGTCCCCAAAATTTCTAAGCAAGTGGTCAACATACGCGCTCACCCCAATAAACAAACCAAAATCTTTTTTTTATTTTTAAGGCGGACCTTAAGTAGACTACCACCACGTTTAATTTCGTTGTTTTTCATTTTTTATTTGATATTTTTTTTTTTTTTTTTACTTTTTTCAGCGCAGTCCTATCGATTGTTAATTAAACTTTCCAATTATCAAAAAAAAAAAAAATGAAAAATTACATTATTTAAGCGAATTTGTGTGGTGGGGGTCAGCTCATACAACATTAAAGTAAATCGATCCTCCATTTTCAAACCATTGTATGAGAAGCTGGTCCACCCACTAAAATTGTTTAAATATTGAAATTTTAGCAATATTTTTGTCATCCGTAAAGTTTACAGTGTAAAAGATAATATTGCACTGAAAAAAGTCCAAAAAATTTTATAATGAACAAATTTACAGGTGGCAGTAATTTCGTACTGGCGACTGGTTTCAAAATTTTTTTTTTTTAATCGTATCACCCCGAGCAAGGCGGTAACGCCACTGATGTGCAGGGGGCTACGTAATAGTGAAAAGATTGGAAAAGAGAAAGCCGGAAACCACATCCTAAACAGAGAGCAAGGAATGAGCCTCTTAACCTGTTCAATAGACGTGAGTGGGGTGTGAACCGGGCGATAGATAGATCTATCTACTCCAATTGGAGGCTCGATTTACTATAACGTTGTATGAGAAAATGATCCCACCCCCAGAAAATGTTTAAATATTGAAATTTTTCAAATTTTTTTTTCTTTTTGTCAATCGTAAAGCTAAGGGTTTAATCGATAGGACTGCGCTGAAAAAAGTAAAAAAAAAAACAAAAAAAAAAACAATGAAAATCAACGAAATTAAACTTGGTGGTAGTCTGCTTCAGGTCCGCCATTTTTAATTGTAACAAAATTACTTGTAAGCACCTCGAATATCATCCTCACTTAAAGAAATATGAATAACTTTGGATTTTTTTAATTCTGAGAGTTAGAGTTGTTGCGAGGTAAGCTAAACAAGTTTTGATTTGAAATTTATAATTGCTTTCGGCGAATTAATATCTACGATAAGTAATTTTACATCATTTGAGGTAAATTGACACTAACAATTAAAGATGCAATAATTTTTGGAGATTAAAATTCATTTTAGAGAGGGACCCTCCTCAAAGCGTAATCTATGTCTGGATGTTTTCAATTAAGTACTTAAACTAAACGGGAAGTCTGTGTTCATGTGCCCCACCCACATGCAAAGAAAAAAAAATGGTAGAATTTTGAGTTTTTAATTTTTTATTTCACATTCAACGTAAATCCTCCATAATATTTTTACTTTCTTGCGATTATTCATCAATTTCCACTCTAGGCATCCAGGTCCCAATAACTTGCTCCTGGTGACTATGACCGTTCGCAACATGGCAATAAAATTTATGTACCGAAAATGTGCGCTGTCGTGCATTGGATATCAGCTCGAAACCAGAAATCGGGGAGCCGAGTTCGAATTCCAGTTGAATTCACTGCATTCACTTACGCGCAAATACCCTTGGGAAAGGTGTTAATCCGTCTCTTCCTTCCAGTTATGGGTTAAATAACAGGACAGATTGGTTTCTATAGCCTTGGCTGGCAACCAGTCTACCACAGAAAGCAATGGCAACCTACTGCGGGATAATCTTCTGCCCAGTTAGTCATGTCTCTTTTGAGACATGATCGCCCAAGCGTGTATCATGTATGGCACTTAACTGACTAACTGAATATAATAGATGAAAATATAGTTAAGGCTTCTACTGGGCATAAAGTGGGGGACCGGTTTTCTATTGTTATGAAGTAATAAACTGATCCCCCACTAATTACTACTTAACAGTATAATACATCTCTTCCTCCTCCAGTTATGAGTTAAATAAGAGGATCTTATCTTAATCTTCTGCCCATTCAGTCATGTCTCTTTCGAGACATGATCGCCCAAGCGTGTTTCACGTATGGCACTTAACTGACTGACCTACTTTTAAACTTAGGTATCGAAAAAGAGCGGAGGTACCTCAAAAACTTAGGTATCAAAAATGAATAGAGGTACTTACAATAGAGGTAGAAAACGGGTAAATTTTCGTTTTAGGTCCCGAAGGCTTTTCCTCCTTCAAATTTATCCCAAATAGCATTATTTCTGTGCAAATGTATATGCTGAACTCAAATCAACAATTAGTTATTGAAGAAACCTACCTTTTTTGATTTGACAGCCCATAAAAAAACGAACTATATCTCGCACTTTTTCTCTCCCGTAACTCTCACGAAGTCATGTGATTAACTGCAGAACGACGTACTGCGTAGGACAACAAATTTCAGTCGATTTTCGGTCGATTTTCTTCCTTTACTAAAACTTCCGGCGATTTACTTCCTGTAATGAAAGTAATAAGCGTAGAAATATGTATTACTTTCATTACAGGAAGTAAATCACCGGAAGTTTTAGTAAAAGAAGAAAATCGACCGAAAATCATCCGAAATTTTTGTCCTACGCCGAAAGACATTCAGCAGTTAATTACATGACTTCGTGAGAGTTGCGGGAGAGAAAAAGTGCGAGATATTGTTCGTTATTTTTTTTATGGACTTTCACATAAAAAAAGGTAGGTTTCTTCAGTAACTAATTGTTGATTTGAGTTCAGCATATACATTTGCACAGAAATAATGCTATTTTAGTTAAATTTGAAGGGGGAAAAACCTTCGGGACCTAAAACGAAAATTTACCAGAAAACGTATCATAGCAGTCTAGTTACCTTCACTTATTTTCAATACCTAACTTTTAAAGTGAATTTTTAAAAATGAAAAAGTTTTCTTAAAACTTTTATTTTAGTTTCACTTGAAAGCTAAATGATTGTATTTACCATATCCAGTAAGCAAAATACTCTGGTGTATTTCAAACAGAAATTATATTGATTGGAATTTAAAATTTTGAGATCTTTTTTTAATTTCTCGGTCATTTTTAAGCAATCGACACATTTGTAAACAAAAGTTAGTTCTCGGTTTTAAAAATCTTGCAAAAGTAAAATATACATATGTGACTCGTTATTTTTGGAAAATTAGCACATTTAAAGTTAAATTAATCTGATTTACACCAGTATTAGTTATTTAGAGCATGGAATTTAGAATGAAGCTATTTCTTAAACACATTGTATTGATCTTTCTGACCTTTTCCACGTATATTTGACATGTGATGATAGCCAGACAAATGCGAGATAAGTATATGGCGACCGGAATTGAGAAAATTGTTTGTTTTTTTTTTCTGTAAGAGGAAGAAATCGTGAAACACATGACTTTTTCCACTCATTTTCGACTACTACCTTTTAAATTGAATTTTTAAATATAAAAGATTTTCTTGAAAATTTTATTTTAGTTTTAATTCAAAGCTAAACGATTAAATTTATTATTTTCAATAAGCGTAATACTCTGGTGTATTTCAAACAGAAATTATATCGATTGGAATCTAATTTTTTTTTTAATCTTTCAAATTTTCAGCCATTTTTTAGCGATTTACACATTTGTAAACAAATGTTAGACCTCGGTTTTAAAAATCTTACAAAAATAAAGTACACATCTATAACAGATTATTTTTAGAAAATTAGTAAATTTAATGTTAAAGTAATCTGATTTACAAAGTATTACTTATTGATAGCATGAAATTTAGAATAAAACAATTTCTTAAATACAGATTACAACTTTCTAACCTTTCTACCGTATTTAAATGTGTTGACAGATTGACAAATATCAGATAAGTATATGGCGATCACAAGTGACTTCATTGTACAGGTTTTTTCTGTAAAGAGAAGAATCCCTGAAATACATGACTTTTTAATGTCCACATAGAAATTACCGTACAAAAAACTTCAAATACACAAAAAATAAAATAAAAATTATTTTAATACGAAGGCAAGACGATTTATATTGAACTTTTCAATTTTCGATTAGTAAAAAAAATCTTCACTTATTAAGTTTATAAACTAAATCCAACAAATCTTTGAAGTATTTTTAATTATTTTTTAAACTTTTTAAATTATTATAATTTTAAAAAATTATAATAATTCTTTTCAAATGTCATTATGAATCAAATATTTTCTTCAACCTATAATGCCCTTAATATATATTATTTAGTAAAGAAATTAAAAGCTTATCTAATTAATGTCACAGTTTTATTGCCTAATTCATTTTTCTATTGGGAGCAGATTTTCGGAAATAAAGGCAAAATGTTTCAAAAAAAATAATTCATGATTTACATTCCTCAATGAGTCTTGTCTTTTAACAAATAAAACCAGTTTTCCCAACAAAATTTAATTTCTTAAAATTTCATGAATTTACGTGGAGAGGTTGGGGCAACAGATGTGAAAAAATATTTTTACGAAGATTTTTGAAAAATGTTGATTTCAAAAATAATTTCATTCATATGTGAATAAGTCCTGGAAGGTTCATTAAAATCCGAGAATTATTTGATTTTTGCAAGAATTTCAAAATTAATGTGTTTTTCACCGGAAAAAAAACTGAGTGACGTAATATTACATTTTCCATTGTAAACTCTCGTGATGATTTGCTTACCCACTAACGAAAATAAAAACAAGGTTTTTTACCAAAATTTCGAAGGTGTTAGAAAGGATTAAAAACTTTTTAAAAAATAACACATCACTCATTAAATTCCGGGCCTAACTAATAAAACAACAACTTTTAGTCAAAATTCGACTTTATTCATCAACATAGTCTCCTTTTAGGGTGATACACTGATTCCAACACTTTTCTAACAATTCGATGCCTTTTTTGTAGAACAATTTGTCTTTGGCCTCAAAATACGCCTCAGTTTCCGATATCACTTCTTCATTGGGGCCAAATCTCTTTCCCTTGAGCATCTTTTGAGGTATGCAAACAGCCAGTAGTCACTGGGGGCCGGATCTAGAGAATAGGGTGGATGCTAAAGCATTTCGAAGTGCAATTCATGTAGTTTTGCTATCGTTGCGATCGACTTGTGACACGGTGCGTTGTCTTGGTCACATTTTTCTTTTACATTTGTGGCCGTTTTTTGACGATTTTTTCCTTCAAACGCACCATTAATGCTATATAACGTTTGCTACTGATGGTTCTTCTTTTCCCAAGGTAATCGATTAACAAAATATAGGTACCTCCGCAAAATCACTGAAAAAACAGCATAGTATGAAGGAAAAAGGCCCCAAACTAAATAAAAACAAAGTTTTATCGGTAAAATGTTTATATTATCATTAAGAGGATAGATCAAAGAATTTTTTAATTATTTTTTAAATTTTTTAATTATTTCTAACACGTTCTAAATTTTTGTAGAAATTCTTTTTTTTCTTACGTCAGTGCGAGACGTAAATTGCCGCAACGTTTATTAAGTAAAAAAAAAACAAAAAAACGTAATATTGCACAATGCACTTTTTTGACCGTGACAGACACATTAATTTGGAAATTCTTGCAAAAATCAAATAATGGTCGGATTTTGTTTACTGGAATTAGTAAATGTAATGTCTTGACTTTCAATTAAAGCTAATTTTAAAGCTAAAATTTAACTTATTTATTTTAAAAATTTCATTTTAAAATCAGGTATCGAAAATTTATACTGAAAAGTGGAGGTACCTAACTAGGGACCTCCAATAAATCGGCGAAAAAACAGCATAGTATGAAGAAAAAAGGGGCCCAAACTCAATAAAAACGAACGTTTTCCATAAAAATGTTTATGTTATTATTAAGAGGAAAGATCAAAGTATTTTTTTTAATTAATACACCACTCAATAAGTCCCGGACCTGGCGTCACTAATAAAAATATCCATATGATTTTTATTAAGTACTAGCCTTCAAATGGCACGTAAAAAAATTTGGGCCAAATCGGATTATTAGTTTACAAATTACAGTTATTTAAGTAAAGTTACTGTTGCAAATGTTTAAAACAATGCAAACATCTGAATTTCGTGTGTTGATAAAGCGTTGTTTCCTAATGGAAAAATACTGTTCAAGCAAAACAATGGCTTGATAAGTATTATTCGAACTCTGCTCCGTCGGAAACAATGGTTAAGAGGTGGGATGCTGACTTTAAATGCGGTCGTACAGACAAATGATGCTGAACGCTCGGTTGCACAAAATCGGCAGTTGTCCCGGAAAACATCAACAAATCCACAAACTCGTTTTGGCCGATCGTAAATTGAAGTTGGGTGAAATGGCAGAGAAGTTAAACATATCAGAAGGCAGTGCATTTACTATTTTACACGAACATTTGCCAATGAGAAAACTATGTTCAAAGTTAGTGCTGCGTTTGCTCACAGTCAATCAAAAACAACAACGTGTCGACGATTCAGAACGTTGTTTGCAACTGTTTCAACGCAACAAGAAGAGGTTTTTGCATAAATATGTGACAATGGATGAAACATGGATCCACTACTTCACTCCGGAATCAAATCGGCAGTCAGCTGAGTAGACAGCAGCGGTTGAAAGCCGTCCAAAGCGACAAAAGATGCAAACATCAGCAGGCAAGGTTATAACCTTCGTATTTCGGGATGTGCAAGGTATAACACTCAAATCTTTATTGGAAACTCCATAGTTCAGGGGTTTTCAAACTTTCTGACTTACGGACCCCTTTATATTTCCACGATAAACGCTTATGAAATTTATACATAAATTGTTACTAAAAATAGCTTATAGTTTTGCATTGTGCAAGGTATAACACTCAAATCTTTATTGGAAACTCCATAGTTCAGGGGTTTTCAAACTTTTTGACTTAAGGACCCCTTTATATTTCCACGATAAACGCTTATGAAATTTATACATAAATTTTTACTAAAAGTAGCTTATAGTTTTGCACTAACGTAGTAAAAACTGGTTTTAAGCTTACTTTAGACATAAGTGTTCAAATAAAATAAATTAATACTGCATGTTGATGCAAAATGTAAAATTAAATTTAAATTACTTTGAATTTCACGTGATGAGTTAATTCACGGACCCTCTATCTTATCATTGTGGACCCTCTGTGGTCCGCGGATCACAGTTTGAAAGCCCCTGCCATAGTTCTAGTCGTGTGCATAATGCAACAAAATACATTTAAGTAGATTAATGCCTTTTTTCTTGGATGTCTTACCGTGGAGTAAAATGAAAAAGGATTATATTCACTTTTATTTACACACGTAAAAAGATTTTGAAACAATTCCATGTAGGACACCCAAAGATTGAAATGAAGTCCCTGGTGAGAAACTACGTTTATTGGCCAAAACTAGACAAAGATATTGAAAATACAGTTAGAAACAGTAATGGTTGCAATTCAGCTGCAAAATCACCACCTACACATTAGAAGGCATTCCTAAGCACTGATAAACCATGGGAAAGATGACATATGGATTTTGATGAACCATTAATAGTTCATAAACTTTAATTGTGGTCGACAGTCTCACAAAATGGCTCGAGATATTGAAATGTAAACGACCGACTACTGCAGTAACGATTAAGTTCTTACGCAATTTTTTTGCAAAGTTTGGAGTATTTGATACTGTGTTATCCGATCATTAAATTCAGTGTATTGAATATTGCTGCCATATCTGGTCGGGTGCCCCTGCTGCTCTCCTTGGGCTTCTTGACAAAATACAAAGGAGGATCTGTAACGTGGTTGATACTGACTTGGCAGACCGGCTGCAACCACTCTCTCACCGGCGTGATGTGGCTTCCCTGTGCCTCTTCTACAAGTACTTTCATGGCTTCTGCTCCGATGAGCTCAGATCACTGGTGCCGCCTAAGCACGAATTTACACGAGATACTAGATTAGCAACGAGGTCCCACCCTTTTACAGTTAAACAAATAAGATGTAACCGTAAATTCTACTCCAACAGTTTCTTTTTTCGCGCTTCCCGCCTGTGGAACTCCCTTCCACAAGTCTGCTTTCCCGACAGTTACAATCTCCAGGTGTTTAAATGTAGGGTCAATAGACACCTCCTATCACACTAACTCCCAACTATTCTCACAACACTCTCATCTACCCAACCCTCATTCTCGGTATCCTTACCCGCCTATCACCCACCCTCTGTCATTTCCTATATTTAATCAGCCTTTCTCCACTCTACGTAGCCCCCTGCACAGTAGTGGCAGTGACATGCCTTGCTCGGGGTGAAACGCTTATAAAAAAAAAAAAAAAAAACTTCTATTGAGTTTAGAAATTTCTACAAAAATTATACGGTTGAACTTTTAACAACACCAATTTATCGTCCGAGATCGAATGGTCATTCTGAGAGTTTTGTCGACATCTTTAAGAGAGCGTTTAGAAAAGCAACAGGTTTAGACGTGGAAGATACAGCACTACAGAAATTTTTGAGTGTGTATCAAATAGCGACAGATGCAAACATCACCGCGAAAATGTCACCTGCAGAGCTTATAATTTCTAGAAAAATGAGATCAATTTTAGACAAATTACCGTCTGGAAAGAAAATTGTCTCGCATGACACAGTGAACCAAACTTTTTAGTAATGGATTCAATATAGTCTTTCTACTTCATGACAGCTTAGAACATAGCCCGAGAAAGCGCAACGAGTCCTTTTCGTGGAGGTTAGCATCAGCCATGCTGATGGAAGGCAGTGAGGGGTCCCTCAAATGATTAATGAGGAGAAATTCTTAAAAAGAGAAATATTAGCTCTCCCTGTTAGTTCGTGAAGAAGTCTTTCTATTTTTTTAATTTTTTTTTTTATGAATTTCTTTTTTATCTAAGTATCCTGGGTTATCAGGATGTGCATTGTGGTACAGTGGATATCGGCTGGTAACGAGAAACCGGGGGAGCTAAGTACGAATTCCAGCTGAATCCATTGTATTCACTTACGTGCAAATACCCTTGGGAAAGGTATTAATCCGTCTCTTCCTTCCAGTTATGGGTTAAATAGCAGGACAGATTGGGTTCTATAGCCTTAGTCGGCAACCAGTCTACCGCAGAAAGTAATGGCAACTTACTGCGGGATAATCTTCTGCCCAGTCAGTCATGTCTCTTTCGAGACATGATCGCCCAAGCGTGTATCACGTATGGCGCTTAACTGACTGATCCTGGGTTATAATTCTCAGGGAAGGGCTCTGAGGTAGAATCCTATGAGTAGTCCTAATTTTATTTTTTAACTGTGATAGGAACAGAATTTATCGTTTTTGTTAGTGGGTTTTGCGGTAAACTCTGAAATCTAATTTGTTGTTTATTGTTTCGCATTAATAAGAATTGTTTTTACTTTTTTTTATTATAATAATTTACAATGTATATATATTTTTTTAATTCTGCATTATTTCCATCTAAGTTAAGGGATATTGTCATTAAAGGAAAACTGTATTTACTAATCAAAAATTGGAAAGCTTAAAAGTCATTTTACATCAAGGATTTTAAAATAAAATGCCTGTAAATAATATTTGATACAAATCAAATTAATTTCACTTTAAATTTACTAATTTTCCTGAAATAACGTGTCGCAAATATGTATTTTACTTTTGCACAGTTTTTAAAACCGAGAATTAACTTTTGTTTACAAATGTGTCAAAACGGCTAATTTTAATAATTTTACTAAAAGCAACGAAAGGAAAATCGATTTCAATATAATTTATATTTGAAATACAGCAGAGTATTTTGCTTACTGGAAATAATAAATTTAATCAATTAGCTTTCGATTAAAGCTAAAATGAAAACTTCAAAAAGCTTTTTCATTCATAAAAAACTAATTTTAAAACTTAGGTATCAATAATTAGTGGAGGTACCTATAAAATCCCTTCGTAACGTGTGAATTGTGCTTTTGAGAACAATATTATGTATTTATTTATGGTATAGACTACCAGAAATTTCTTTAATGAGACGAGCGTAATGTTTTCCGATCAAACCCAGGATCCCAACCAAAACTGGAATTATTGATGTCTTCCTTGGCCATTTTTTTTTTTAGATTTCCATTTGAAGATATATGTAATCTTTTTTTTTGTTTTTGTTTTTTTCTTCAAAGCCACATGTCAATAAGAGAACACTTCCTGCTTTTGTGGTCTTTGATCACATTGTCTGGGCGATTAGCATCGATCGTTCTGTCTGTGTGTATTGTAAAAGTTTCATAAAATTGTTACAGGTCGTATCTCTGTATCGAATCCATTGCTAAATCCGCTGCCAAAAAGTTCGGTTCACTGTGCAGGGCCAGGACGTTTTTCCCTTCTGAGTCCATCCTACACATATATAAATCTACCATCCGCCCGTGTATTGAATACTGCTACCACATCTGGTCGGGTGCCCCTGCTATTCACCTCGGGGCTCTTGACAAAATCCAACGGAGAATCTGTAATGTGATCGATACAGACTTGGCAGCCTGGCTGCAGTCGCTATCTCACCGGCGTGACGTGATTTCCCTGTGCATCTTCTATAAATAATTTCACGGCTTCTGCTCCACTGAACTCAGATCACTGGTGTCCCCTAGGTATGAATTTACACAAGCTAATGGATTAGCAACTAGGTCCCACCATTTTACAGTGAAACCGATAAAATGTAACCTCAATTTCTACTCTAACATCTTCTTTTCTCGCACTTCCCGCCTGTGGAATTCCCTTCCATATACTTGCTTCCCCGACAGCTACAATCTCCAGGAATTTAAATGTAAGGTCAATAGACATCTCCTATCTCACTAATGTGCGTTGTGGTGCATTAGATATCGGCTCGGAACGAGAAATCGGGGAACCGAGTTCGAATTCCTGTTGAATTCCTTGCATTCACTTACGTGCAAATACCCTTGGGAAAGGTATTAATCCGTCTCTTCCTTCCAGTTATGGGTTAAATAACAGGACCGATTGGATTCTATAGCCTTGGTCGGCAACCAGTCTACCGCAGAATGTAATGGCAACCTACTGCGGGAAAATCTTCTGCCCAGTCAGTCATGTCTCTTTCGAGACATGATCGCGCATGGCACTTGACTGACTGATCTCACTAACTCTTCATCCATTCTCTCAAGCTCTTTTCTCCATCTACTCCACCCCCATTCTCAGTATTCTCATCCGTCTATTACCCTCCTCCTGACATTTCCTGTAACTGACCCCTCTTTCTCATCACTTTCCCCTATATAACCCCTGCACAACAGTGGCAGTAGAATGCCTTGCTTCGGGTTAAATCATTTTAAAAAAAATTGGGTCTGGGTGGAATTCATAACAATTTCTTGGGGTTTCTTCCCGGATAAGTTGCAGATTTTTCAGTAAAGATATTGGCCCGTTCTATTATGCCGAGTTTTACGTTCGGTTGGTGCTAATAATATCGTGCATTCTAATACAAGATGCTCAATTGTTTATTTTTGTTTATCATATAATAATTCTACTTGTTCCTTCCTTAGTTAGTTAGTTACTAAGTTCCTCCGTCCGTTATATTTACTCTCTACACGAGCTTTTGCTTCCTCTCTGTCTTTTTATAATCTATAAACGTTACTCTCCTCAGTCTTTCTCTCACCTTTACCAAACGGAAGAGTAGTAAAGAATGAGAGAGTAGGAGGAGAGAGCCTATAGCATTACATTATCAATAGCAGCTTAAGCTGGTGGTTGTAGCAGTAATTGTGTGTGCATATGTGTGTTTACTGTACAATATAGTAAAAATAGATAGGTTTGTTGTCGTATCCCGCGACCTAACAACGAAATTTCTGGCCTCTACCATTACTTAGTTGGTCTTTTCTGTTTACAATGGACACAGGAGCCATGATTTTTCAGTAAAAACAAACAAACATTTTCTCTTTCAAAATCTCTTACAAAATAGCGTTCAGTATTTTGGTTATGGTCTGTGTATATAATATAATATAATATAAGATTACAGTAAAGTAGCTTCTATGGACATTACTTTTATAGATATTTTAATAAAATTACACTCTGTGTTATCGTTATTTTATTAACCAATACCTTTATGTTTGAAGACGTTACTATCATTTGTAGTATGACAAAGTAAAATTTTTCCAGGAAATCATAATTATCCTTCCGTGGAAATTCCACGGGTTCCGCTAATTATTATTGTTAGGGCGCCGCTCCTATTTGACTACAAATGGACTGTTCCCATTGCTATATATAGCAATGGTGGATTCTCTACAGGGGAGTCGTACAGAGTCACTAGACTGACGACTCTACGACACTGTCAGCCCTCTGCCTTTGGGTAGAGGGTGCTCTCTGCTTCCGAGCCGAGAGCAATAACCCAGTCGTGGTTCCGCCGAAGGGTAGAACCACGACTGGGGAAAAATAGACAGATATTTTTGGCTCGGCTATATGGCCGGGAATACCCACAATAAAATGACCATGTGTCACATCCAGCCTTGCGTGGGAAGGCTAGTAAATACAGTCGTACAGAGTCACTAGACTGACGACTCTACGACACTGTCAGCCCTCTGCCTTCGGGTAGAGGGCGCTCTCTGCTTCCGAGCAGAGAGCAATAATCCCAGTCGTGGTTCCACCGAAGGGTAGAACCACGACTGGGCAAAAATAGACAGATATTTTTTGGCCGGGCCATATAGCTCGGAAATCCCAGATATAAACTGACCATGTGTCATATGTTGCCCTTACTGGGAGGGACGACTAAATGATGAGTCGTAGAGAGTCACTTGAGAGTCTCTAATGAGTTACTGAAGAGTCAGTGCGAGTCAGTGAAGAGTTAGTCACACTTCCGCTGGCGTACCGGAAGTAATCACGTATACACACGTCTTACGACGGGTTGGACTCTTGTATCTTTTCTATTGTAAATATTACTAATCACTTCTGTACATACTAGCCGTCTTTCCGCGGAATACAACTTATATTCTGATTCTGTTGTTGAGTTATTCATTTATACTTGGCGACATAACAATTATTATTATGTCATTTTTCATCATATTTCGATTTCTGCTTTGGTCACACTACCAACCAAGTCTGCGGGGAGACCTAAGGCAGGTAGTGGCGTGTTGTTATGGCTCCATTTCATGTTTTTCTATCTTCCCTATCATCCCCAGCATTACATAGATAAAGTTTTCCTTAGTGTGTGGGCTGTACTTAATAAGACAATTTTTTGTATATCTCTTAAGCTGGGGTTTCCAGGGATTCTTTCAATGTGTTGTTTTGTTCCATTTTTTATCATTCCAAGTGCACCTACTATCACTGGCACAACTCTTGTTTTCAATTTCCACATTTTTTCTATTTCAATTTCCAGGTCTTTATATTTTGACAGTTTTTCAAATTCCTTGATTGCTATGTTACAATCCGCTGGACAAGCCATATCAATTAATAGACAAGTTTTCTCCTTCTGGTTTTTAACAATAATGTCTGGCCTGTTTGCTTCAATTTTTCTGTCTGTGTAGATGGTGTAATCCCATAGAATGGTTACATCTTCTATTTCTGTAACCGGTGCTGGATGATGTTCATACCAGTGTTTGTTTACAGCTTTTCCATAATGTTTGCACATTGCCCAATGTAAATATTGCCCAACTCTATCGTGGCGATTTTTATATTCGTTTGGGGCAAGCACAGAACAGCCTGAGATTAGGTGGTCTATTGTTTCTTGGTGTTTATCACAGAACCTGCATTTTGGATCCATATTATTATGCATAATATTTGCCTGAAAGTTTCTCGTGAAAAGACTTTGGTCTTGTGCTGCAAGTATAAATCCTTCAGTTTCAGACTTTAATCCAGATGCACGTAACCATCGATGAGTATTAACTTTGTCAACATTGGATTTATTGGCACGTACTGGATATTGGCCATGCAGAGGTTTGTCTTGCCAGCGCTGTTTCATCTTTTCAAGAGCTTTATCTTTGGCTTTCATTTTCATATTTTTTGCCGCAATAGTTGGTTCTTGGCTTCTGTTTTGCTTTTCTACAGAATCTACTAACTGTAAATCTTGTTTGTATTTACTGCCTTCTTTTATTATTGAATATTTTTTCTTTCTTTCTTCATGTTGCCTTACTAATTGTATCATCCAATCCTTTGTTGTTTCTGTGTATGTTAGTAAGCCAATAGTTGTTGTCTTGTATGACAATTCCAGCTGAATAAGACCCCTTCCACCTTCTTTACGGGGTATGTATAGACGGTCTACATCAGCCTTTGGATGATGCATCTTATGCTTAGAAAGAAGCTTTCTTGTTTTAGCATCCATTCGCCTGATGTCGTTTAGAGTCCAGTTTAAGATGTTGAAGCTATATTGGACAACTGGGATTGCAAGGCTATTAATGGCCATAACTCTGTTCTGTGAATTTAATTCAGTTTTTAATATCATTCGTAGCCTTCTATAGTACTCTTTACGTACTATTTCTTTCATTTTTTTATGGTGAATGTTTTCGCTCTCATTTACACCTAGGTATTTATAAGCTTCTTCTGGTTTCAATTCTTTTATTGTTACAGCAGGGTCTAGGCTAATTGAGGATGTTTCTTGTATTGATCCACGTAAAACTGTAGCTTTAGCACATTTATTCAAGTTAAATTTCATTCCAATGTCTTCGCTGAAGCATTTTACAGTTTGCAGAAGACCTTCCAGCTCATTATCATTCTTAGCATATAACTTTAAGTCATCCATGTAAAATAGATGGCTTATTTTCTTTTGGCCTATTTTATAACCACATTCTGTCTTATTAAGTTGACTGGTTAGTGCTATTAATGATATGCAGAATAGTAAGGGAGATAAAGAATCACCTTGAAATATACCTCTTTTGATGTTTATTTCATCAGACTTATAGGTTCCATTTATATGATTGAGGTAAAGGGTTGTTTTCCATATAGACATGCACTGTTTGATGAAATTGATGATGACGGGCGATATCTTGTATATATTTAAAGTCTTTAAAATCCAGTAATGTGGCACACTATCGAATGCCTTTCGGTAGTCTATCCAGGCAGTACTAAGATTTTTCTTTGTACTGTAGCAGTTTTCCAGGATCATTTTGTTAATTAGCAATTGGTCTTTACAACCATAACAGCCACGTTTGCACCCTTTTTGTTCAAGCGGTATCATGTCATTTCTTTCTAAGAATAAATATGTCTGTTTTGTTAAAATAGATGTTAATAGTTTATATGTTGTCGGAAGACATGTAATTGGTCTGTAGTTTTTCGGGTTGTTTGTGTCACCATTCTTGGGTAGAAGAAATGTAATTCCTTTTCCACAAATAATCGTCGCAATAGTAATTAAATTAGTTTGCATTTTGTAAAAACATCATTTGACACTTTAAGACAAGAATAACAATTAACAATATGTTGGAACCAGAGCCCTGTGAAAATATAATCTGCATTTAAAAATCAGTTTATAGCCACCAGGCAGTGGATCAGGGACTGAAACTTAGACAGAACTGAGAACACAGAGATACTATTGATCGTCGACATTGCAAGGGGTAAATAGTGTGGCGGATAGGAAATTAAGAATTAAAATCAACACCCTTCTTCTTCACTTTTACAAAAATTCACAATGACGTGTGAAATCCTGGTTTTCCAAAAATAGAAAAAAGATTGACCATGTGCTTAAAAAAAAAGTCGAAACCGGATTTTGGAAGTAGATGTTGAATTAGTTTTCTGACCAATGAGAGTGGTTTGCAGGACCATAAGGTGTTCACGATCCAGTGCGAAAGATCTAAATACTATAAAAGGACTTCGATCAGCGTCAGTCAGTCAGTCAGTCAGATTGGGGCAGCGCGAGACACAACTAAAATGTAACGGGAGAAACTTCAAGTGACCCGGACATTCGTCCTCTTTCTCTTTCTTTCTCGTGTGCTGATTCCTTTTTCTTCTTCTTCTCGATCCAAAGACATTCCTATGCTTATACATACGTACGCATAAATTCTCTAAGAAAAAATTACTACTACGAACATTTCTATGATACCCTTAATTCATTACTTGTTTCTCGTTGAACGTTTAACTTCCTCCTATTCTTGTTATTCATTCCTTTTAATAAATTTCTAATTTAACAGGAACAATGTATATTTTATTTTTATTCTTGCACTGTTCTTCCACAAATATACACAAACCTTTTGAGGAAAACCTCATAGTTCTGATGATGATAATTCTAGATAAAACTTGTAAGCTGTAGGGAGTTCGGTTAAGTATGACACAAGGCCGAATTAAAGAAACATTAACCATCTCCCAACAGCTTTATTAGTTTAAAACAACTCAGTGCACAAATACTATACTGATCTTAGGCATATATATACTCTGATTCTAGCCACACGTAAAAATAAATTTTATGGTTACGATGATAGGGCAATTCAGTACATAAATAAACGCCATTGTGTGAGATCTGTTTTGTTTTGTTTTTGACATTACGAAAGTTTTTTTTAATATTTAAAAAAAATGAGACCAAAGTTTTCGATTTATGTAAATCAATCGGCGAATTGCCATTTTTACCGCGCGATCTTGCGTCAAAAATAAATAAATTGAAATAAATTAATAAATAAAAATAAATTGATTAATCAAAAAAAATTCAGAGACTACAAAAAATTATTAAACCTTCAGAATTCTAACTTGTTTTGACGTCATTTTTTAGCCTATTTATTTATTTATATTTTTTTTCTGATCCCAATTCATGATTTTATCAAGCAAAAACTGAAGAAAAAAAAACATATCGATATCTAATTCTAAACTTTAACGGACCAACTCGGTGATGATTTTGCACAATAGATGTTTTTTCTATATCTTGTTCTTTTTTTTTATATACAGTCACTTAAAAAATCTAGCGATATCATAAAAACACTGTTGTTGCCACGCAATGTCGTCTCTTTAAAATTGAGGTCCGATCTCCTGTTTCTGTTTGTTTTGCTTTTCTGAACATATTTCAAACGCGTAAGTAGTTTTTTTTTTTTGTTTTGTTTTTTTCGGTTTTTTTATTTATCAATTTAAAGTATATTTAAACTAGAGTGGTTAACTTCTGATCAGCAACCTTGTTTCGCAAAAAACAGTATTGTAGAGAAGGCGTGGGCAACCTTTTCCTACCGACCAGTTATCTGCATGAGACAAAAAAACACAGCAGAAAAAAAAATCCAGCCTCTTCTCCCCAAAGTGGACAAAATCCTTGTTTCGTAATTAAATTGAATATTCAAAGTACAGGGTGACCCCCCCCCCGACCACCCAAAAAAACGGGTACTTTTTTAACAATCCAATATAAAACCAAGAGTAATGGAAAAAAAATATTTTATTACAAAGTAACCGAAACCTTAAAACATGCCATTTTTGGGAAACGATAGAATTTTCATTTTTTTTTAAAATTACGTCCTGCAGATGGCGTCTTCCTGTACGAATGTATTCTTGAAATTCGAAGTGACAGTGACTGAGATCAATTGTTCATTTTCAACAAAATAAGGTCCGATGATCCCATGTAATGAAACAGCACACCATACTGTCACCTTACTAGCGTGTAAAAGGCGCTCATGAATTTCATTATGATTTGTGTCTGCTCAGTAACGGTAGTTCTACTTATTCACGTAACCTGTGAAATGAAAATAGGCCTCATCTGACATCCATAACTTGCTTAGAAATTCATCTTGATCCATGGCCACTGAAATGGCAGTGTTTACTTGATGAGGCCACTGTTTCACAGTGCTGCCACTTGCTCATATCTGCCAATACACACTTAAAAAATTCCCGTTTTTTGGAGTCACCCTGTACTTTTAAATCAAATTGTAATGTCAAATTGAGACCTTCTTCATATACAGTCGGGTCTTCTTATGACATATTAGGACTCCCTAATTCAAATATATGACTGTAGCATTGTTAGAAAACCTTTTTTTACAGCTTTTCAAATCTATCTTCGTATATACAATCCCCATAGTTTGTTTACGTTTTGGTGCAAATTTTTTTAAAAGCCCCCCGCCTTTTTAAAGCCTTCTTCACATAAAGTCGAGTTTTATGGGAAACCAGGACTCCCTAATTATGAAATATATAAAAAATGTGACCATAGAATTTTTGGAAAAAAAATTACGCCTTAATCTATCTTCGTATATCATACCCAAACCCATGGTTTGTCGTATTTGGCACAAATAAAACCCACTCTTTTTATGCCTTCTTCACATAAAGTCGGGTCTTAGGGACACTTAGACTCTCTATCTATATAAAATTATTAAATTGGTTTTCTTATTTTAATTTTCTGATTAACCTTAATTTTTAAGTTAATTATCGGATTCTATGACAATAGAAATCCCCTTAGAACACCATTAAATATTTTTAAGCTTAACAACTTTATTGCAATAATATCAATATGAACGGTAGACGTTATATTTTTAAGTAGGTACTTCTGTATCGTTGAAAAAAAAAATCAGCATAGTATGAAGGAAAAAAGGCCCCAAACTTAATAAAACGAACTTTTTCCATCAATATGTTTATGTTATTATTCAGAGGAAAGATCAAAGTATTTTTTTAATAATTTAAAAAACATTTTTTAATCCTTTCTAACACGTTCAAAATTTTGGTAAAAATGTTTTTATTTTCATTAGCGGAAAGCCAAATCGTTACGAGAGTTTACAATGGAAAACGAATATTACTCAGTTTTTTTTTGTTTTTTTTCCTGTGACAAACACATTAATTTGGAAATTCTTGCAATAATCAAATAATTGTCGGATTATAATGAAACTTTCAAAACTTATTCACAAATGAATGAAATTATTTTTGAAATCATTATTTTAAAAAAAATCTTCGTAAAAATATATTTTTTTTACATCTGTTACCCCCTCCACGTAAATGCGTCAAATTTCAAGAAATTAAATTCTGCAGGCAAAATTGGTTTTCTTAGTTAAACGCAGGACTCATTGGGGAATGTAAATCATGTATTGTTTAAAACCATTTAGCCACTTTAATCGAAAATCTGCTTCGTATAGTATATTTTTAAAAAATTCAATAAATCTATGACATTATTCAATTTGATAAGCTTTTAATTGCTTTAATGAATAATATAAATTAAGGAAATTATAGTCTGAAGAAAAAAAATTTGATTAATGATGAAATTTTAAATGAATTTGTTTTCATTCAAAAATATTTTTAAATATTTCCAAGATTTGTTGTTGTTAGTTTATTAACTTCTTAAATGAAGATTTATATTTACTAATTGAAAATTGAAAAGTTTAATACAAATCATCGTGCCTTTGTATTTTAAAAATATGTTTTGATATTTTTTGTGTGTGTATTTGAATTTTTTTTGTATGGTAATTTCTATGTGTACATTTAAAAGTCATGTGTTACACGGTTTCTTCCTCTTACAGGAAAAATTGTACAGTTATGTCACTTGTGATCGTCATACACTTATCTGGCATCTTTTGAGCTGTCAACACATTTCTATTATGATGGGAAAGGTCAGAAAGTTAAACTCTGTTATTAAGAAATAGTTTTATTCTAAATTCCATCCTATAAATAAGTATAGCTTGTATAAATCAGATTAATTTAACATTAAATTTGCTAATTTTTAAAAAATAATGTGTCCCAAATGTATATTTTATTTTTGTAAGATTTTTAAAACCGAAAATTAATTTTTGTTACAAATATGTCAATCGCTCAAAAATGGCCGAAAAAATTAAATATTTTTAAAAAATATTAAAATTTTAAATTCCAATCAAACTAATTTCTGTTTGAAATATACCAGAGTATTCTGCTTACTAGAAATAGTAAATTTAATCATTTAGCTTTCAATTAAAACTAAAATAAAAGTTTCAAGAATACATTTTTATTCTTAAAAATTCAATTTAAAAGTTGGTTATCGAAAATAAGTAAAAGTACCTATTTTTAAGAAGTGAGTGAGTCAGTCAGTTAAGTGCCATACGTGATACACGCTTGGGCGATCATGTCTCGAAAAAGACATGACTGACTGGGCAGAAGATTATCCCGCAGTAGGTTGCCATTGCTTTCTGCGGTAGATTGGTTGCCGACCAAGGCTATAGAACCCAATCTGTCCTGCTATTTAGCCCATAACTGGAAGGAAGAGACGGATTAATACCTTTCCCAAGGGTATTTGCAACTGGAAGGAAGAGACGGATTAATACCTTTCCCAAGGGTATTTGCGCGTAAGTGAATACAATAGATTCGAACTCGGCTCCCCGGCTTCTCGTTCCGAGCCGATATCCACTGTACCACAACGCACATCCGAAAGAAGTTGAGTACAAATGGAAAAAGAAATTGAAATTGACAACTTTTCCGTTTCACATAAACAGCCGTAAAGACCTCCAAATTCATTTCTTTCTTTTTCTTACTGAAATCAAGTCGTGTCTTTTCTTCTCTTTTCGCAAGATCAAAACGGAAAAGTCTGTTGAGGTACTGACAGAGCGTAATGGTCGTCCGAGCTTACGAAGGGAGGGATAAACACAGTTAATGAAGTGTGTATCGACTCAGAGTGTGGGTGTGTGTATGTTTGATTTTTTAATTAATTCACCTCAAGCAAGTTGATAACGCCACTGAAATGCATAGGGGATAGTGGGAGTGAAAGTCAATCAGAAGATGTTAGAAGGAACCAGAAAACCATTTCTAAATAGAAAACAAGGGATAAAGCGTCTACTTCTATTCAAAAAATTGGGGAGGTGTGTAAACCGGACGATAGGTGAACCTATCTACTCTTCTAGAGAGAGAAAAAAAAGAAACTATGAATAAATAGTAAGGGGCTATATATATATATATCTACACTTTGCGAAATTTTACAAGGCAAGGAAGCAAAGATGAACTCGTCCGAATCACCCTAAATTTTCTTCATTCTTTCATTGATGAAACTGCAATATAGGTTTCTATTAAATATTTATAAATTCATTTGATGCACATGTTATTGTGCAGTGTTAACAAAAGGACCATTCTATTTTCATTTACAATTATTCACTTGGAAATAAATACTGTGTGTGTGTGTGTGTGTGTGTGTGTGTGTGTGTGTGTGTGTGTGTGTGTGTGTGTGTGTGTGTGTGTAAAAATATACTCAGTTATGATCTGAGATTAAAGACAGGATGGCTAAATAAAATAAAAACTGTATTTAAAATCGCCTACGCGTTTCGTCCTGTGATGGACTTTATCAAGGCAAAAAGACGAAATGAGCTTTATTCTAAATTACGTATCTATAAACAAACAGTGTTGGCAACCACAAAGACGCTCACAAGTCATTTCAAAAGATCAACAGAATATTTTAGTTTTTAGAATTTCTTCATGTGCAGTGCAAAGTCACGAGATATTAAAATGAAGTTAAAATGACATTGAATATATATATATATATATATATATATATATATATATATATATATTATATATATATATATATATATATATATATATATATATATTGAAATATATATATATTGAAATATATATATATATTGAGATAGATAGATAGATAGATAGATAGATAGATAAAATTTATGTGGGGAAATAGCCATTTTCAACGTGTCAGTTTAAGACATGCGTTGTCAACCCCGTTTAATATCCTCTAATTTACATTATATATACAATATATATAATATCCTCTAATTTACGTTTTATGAATAATTTCTCTGTGTATGTGATTACATAATTTTTTTTTTTAATGTCAAAGGATTTAGTTTGAAACAATGTAACAGCGTCTGTATCTGTCTGCAATTCACTTCCGCCCAAAGTTTGAAATTTATATTTCTTAGCCGTTTCTGTTGTCTCTCCCCTTTCTTCCCTTCGTGCATTTTCTCACTTTTCCTCTTTGTGCTCCTTTTCGCTTTCTACTTCTTTTTTATTTTTTAAATGTAAAAATATTTGAGCCCACTCACCGTGTAACTGATATCTATATCTGTCTAAAATTCACTTCCTGCCTAAATTTAAAATTTCTCTCTCTTAGCCGTTTCCATTGGCTCTTTCCTCTCAGTGCTTTCTCTCTTGTTTTTCTCTTTGCTTTTTGTTTCCTCTGTGTCTCTCCCTTTCCTCTTTCTTTTTTCCTTTCTTGATTTCTTATCTTGTTTTCTCATCTTTTCTGTACTCTTTCTCTTTTCCCCCCTCTTTTTTTAATATTTTCTTACCTCTACAAAAAGATTTCCAAAAATAAAAGGAAATGGTGTTTTTTTTTTCTTTCAATAAAGCGTTTATTACCATCATTATTAACTACCTGTTCTTTCAATGTCGAAACAAAATGTACAATTTTGTACTAGTTTGTAGTTTGTACTTGTTCTAAGGTTTAATAATAATAATAATAATATATATATATATATATATATATATATATATATATATATATATATATATATATAATTCCAGGTGAAGAGAACTCAAGGTTTTACTATTTTGAGTGCTCCAGCATTTGTTTTATTATGAATAGTGCTCAATATAATAAATATTATAAAGCTTAATTAATTCATAACTTTATAATTATATATATATATATATATATAGTCATCCGCAGACAGATCTGTTTTGCTGTATCACAGCTCATCAGTATGGTTAGACATCCGATTGCTTTTTACCAAGGATTGAAACTCAACCAAATTGGTGACAGTTGGTAATTCTACCTCTGAGCTATGGGCGCTCGGTAGAAGGAGGTAGATTTTTAGCGTGTGATATATCATGTATTCATATGCCAGTAGTGAGAGTGTTCTAATTCATTACTGAATGAATGAGGCATAGATGCTAGAGTATATATATATATATATACTCTAGCATCTACAAAAAGGGCTTTTATCTTTTAGGACTTCATCAGAGTAAGTTTGTTTTTATGTTGATGTGACTAAATGTTTGTTTGTTTGTTTTTGAGGCTTAATGACCTATCAATCCTTCTGAGATCATTTTAAGGTCACAACCAATGATTTTGGGTAAGGTTATTTTTATTTTTACAACATTTTACTTTTTCACGATTCATTGGGATTTGTTTTTAAGAGCAGGGTCCCCAAGTCCTACCCTTGTTATTTAACCCATAACTGGAGGAAATGGACGGATTAATACCTTTTCCACGGGTACCAGCGCTTAAGTGAATGCAGGGTATTCAACTGGAATTTGAACTCGGCTCACTGATTTCTCTTTCCGAGCCAATATCCACTGCACCACAATGCACATCCGTCACTATACGCTTACAGCACCTGGTGTTCCCAAGCGGTCACCCATCTAAATACTGACCAGGCTCAACGTTGCTTAACTTCGGTGATTGAGCGAGAACCGGTGTTTTCAACGTGATAGGCCGTTAGCTGTGACTAAATGTAGGATATTTACAAACTAAAGTGATGGAAACAAACAAAACTACTCTCTTTTAAGTGTTATAATGAAAATTTCCTGCCATCTATCAGCATGGCTGATACAAGTCTCCTTGAGAGCAACACACTGCGCCTCTTTGACCTCTCTTTGTCTACCGACCTGATGTGGAACGAATATATCAGAGCTATAGCTGTATCTACTTTTTTTTATATAATCATATCAGCCCAAGCAAGGCATTTTACTGCCACTGTTTTGCAGGGGGTTACATAGGAGGAAAGTTATGAGAAAGAGTGACAGGTTATAGGGGGTGTCAGGAAGTGGATAAGAGAAGGATAAGAATACTGATGAGAGTGGAGTGGATGGAGAAAGTAGCATAAGAGAGAGGTTGGTTGTTTTGTTTTATGGCATATCAACACCTCGGTGGGTCATTTATTGCCAACTAATTTTTTTTTTTATTTATTGTTGTAATAATCTTTTTCTTTCAACAATTTATTGTTGTTTTTATATAAGTTTTTGTGTCTAGTAATACTTTTTTCTTTTCGAGTATCAAGATTCATTGGGATTTGTATTTAAGGGCAGAGTCCCCAAGTCCTACCCTGTTATTTAACCCATAACTGGAGGGAAGGGAAGGATTAATACCTTTCCCAAGAGTACCAGTGCTTAAGTGAATGCAGGGTATTCAAATGAAATTCAAACTCAGCTCACCGATTTCTCTTTCCAAGCCGATATCCACTGCACCACAATGCACATCCGTCACTAAACGCTTGCAACACCTGGTATTCCAAAGCGGTCATCCATCTAAGTACTGACCAGGCTCAATGTTGCTTAACTTTGGTGATCAAGCGAGAGCTGGTGTATTCAACATGATATGGCCTTAAGCCATGAGAGAGTGGATGCAGGTTAGTGAGATAGGAGATGACTATTGACTTTACACTTAAACTCCTGGAGATTGTAGCTGTCAGGAAAGCAAGTAAGCAGAAGGGAATTCTACAGGCGGGAAGTGCAAGAAAAGAAGCTGCTGGAGTAGAATTTGCGTTTACAACTTATTGGTTTCACAGTAAAAGGGTGGGACCTAGTTGCTAATCTTGTGGCTCGAGTAAATTCATAGAGGGCATGAGTGAGCTAAGTTCATCAGAGCAGAAGCCGTGAAAGTATTTGTAGAAGAGACACAGGGAAGCCACATTGCGCCGGTGAGAAAGTGACTATATCCTAGCTGCCAAGTCGGGATCTATCAAATTACAGATTCTCCGTTGGATTTTGTCAAGGACCCCTAGGTGGATAGCAGGAGCACCTGACCAGGTATCGCAGCAGTATGCAATGCACGGCGGATGCTAAGTCGGGATCTATCACATTACAGATTCTCCGTTGGATTTTGTCAAGGACACCTAGGTGGATAGCAGGAGCACCCGACCAGATATTGATAGGAAGGTTGGGTCTCTGTGTCGGGCCAGGAATTTTTTCTCATCAGATTCCCTTTTGCATAGTTACAAATCTACCATTCGTCTGTGCATTGAACACTGTTGCCATATCTGGTCGGGTGCTTCTGCTAGGTTCTTGACAAAAATCCAAAGAATGATCTGCAATGTAATCGGTTCTGACTTGGCATCTCGACTTCAGTCACTTTCTCACCAATGTGATGTGGCTTCTCTCTGTCTTTTCTACAAATATTTTCATGGCAACTGTTTTCACACGCATTTTTTTTTTTTCCTGATGCTCCAACTACATGAATTGAATCCTGTTTCTCGATTGGCATTTAGGTCCCACTCTTTTAGCGTTGAAATAGTTAAATGTAATCACCATTTCTACTCTGATACTTTATTTTTTGCACTTCCTGCTTGTGGAACTCCCTTCTGCCTACTTTCTTTCCTGGTAGCTACATTTTCCAAAAAATTTAAATGGCAGAGTCAATTGCTATCTTTTATCTTCTTAAATACCATTCATCTTTTACCATTTTCTCAATACCCCATGTACCCAGTCTTATTGTAACCTACTAGTGGGGGGTCTGACCTCGCTTGGGGTGAAATGATTAAAAAAATACGTCAGGATTATACAGGGTGAAAGTTTGTGTGGACTTTAAAAAATTTATAACTTTATTTGTATTTCCGATAGAAATAATTTGTAAAAAGGATCAGAAATCTATATTTTTTAAGGTTTTATTGAAATTTTATTTAAGTTTTCACATGTCCTCCATCATTATCAATACAAAGGTTAATACGATTTTGCAGTTCACGGAAAACATTTGCCAACTGATTTACAGTAATGCTTGAAATCACATTAGATATTTTAGCTTTCAAATTTTCTAATGAACTAAGTTTGGTTGCATACACAATTGTTTTCACATAAAAAAAAATCTAATGGAGTCAAATCTGGCAAACGTGGAGGCCAATAAAATGGTCTACCCCTTCCGATTCATCTGTTAGGAAATTCCTGATTTAGAAACTGTCTAACACGCAAAGCAAAGTAACAAGGAGCTCTATTTTGTTGATTTATAACATTTTTTACAGATTATTTCTATCTTCTTCTTCTTCTATGTGCCCTGTCCCTTCAGGACGTAGGCGATCATGGATCTCCACGTCTCCCTATCCCTTGTGGCTCTTAGTATGTTTGCTCCTGTTGCTCCTGGCAACCCCCGTTCCGTCATCCACCTGATCAGACTCTGCAGATATGTTATCCGCTGCCTTCCTCTGTCTCTCCTTCCTTCTATCTGTCCAGTCAGTATCAGGTTCTCCAGGCTCTCCTTCCTCATTGCATGTCCCAGGAACTTCAATTGTCTCTTCCTGATGCTCAGCATCAATTTCCTTTTTGTTGCCATTCTTTCTAACACTTCGTCGTTGCTTGTATGCTCAGTCCACGATATCCGTAGCATCCTTCTCTAGAACCACATTTCAGCCGCTTCCAGTTTTTTCCTCATTTTCGATGATATTATCCAGCATTCACAGCCGTACTGAAGAACTGACATCACGTAGCAGTCTAGCACTCTTTTCTTCATTTCTATTGAGATTTTCCTGTGTGTTAGTATTTTGCTCATCTTCTGGAACGCGTCCTTTGCCATGCCAATTCGCCTTCGGATCTCCGTGTCGCACTATCACAAATACAAATTAAATTATAAATTTTTTAAAGTGTACACAAATTTTATGAGCACCCTGTATAACCAAAATGCATGTGATAAAATTCAAAACTATTTTAAATTTAAAATTCTCATCATATTCTCTTTTGTTTGTGTACCTGTGTAGTTGCATAAACGTAAATATAAATTTCTCTGATGAAGTCCTCAAGGATGAAACGTGTTGCACAAAACTTTTTCTTATTCTGTCATACTTCTTTTCTATATAGTAACTAAAATTCCAATTATAGTTTAGGCAGAGATACTAGAAGTACAATGTAGAAGTACAATGTAGAAGTACAATGTAGAAGTAGACATTTTATTAGGGACAAGAAATCCATTCCATTTGGCAGAAGATGTTAAACACTTCTATCTTCCTTTGATTTTCATTTTCTCACTGAAACCAAGTAGTGTCTTTTCCTCTCTTTCCATGCAATCAAAACAAAATAGTCCATTATTTATGAGGTATTGGCAGGGCATAATGGTCGTACAAACTAATGAGGGGAGAGACAAGCACAATTATAATAGGAAGTTGGAAGTTATTTGAGCTCAACAACTTTACAGAAAATAAAAATGACACAGGAAAATATCACAATAACAATTATGAATATGACTGCTGGCCATTATCTTAAGAAGTCGGTACAAATGAAAAGATTTAAAATTTACAGTTTTTTCCACTTCACTAATAAAGCCGTTAAAACACTTCTATCTTTCTTGCTTTCTTTCTTTCATTTTCTCACTGAAACCAGGTAGCATCTGATATATTTTATCAAAACGAAATAGTCGATTATTTATGAGGTATTGGCAGGAGACGTTAAACACTTCTAACTTCCTTTTTTTATTTCTTTCGTTCATTTTCTCAATAAAACCATACAGCGTCTCAGATAAGTTTTGTTTATGAAAACAGAAAAGTACATTATTTATGCAGTATTAGCAGAAGATGTTAAACACTTCTATCTTCCTTTGATTTTCATTTTCTCACTGAAACCAAGTAGTGTCTTTTCCCCTCTGTCTATGTTATCAAAATGGAATAGTCCATTATTTATGAGGTATTGGCAGGGCATAATGTACAAACTAATGAGGGGGAGACAAGCACAATTATAATAGCAAGTTGGAAGTTATTTGACCACAACAACTTTAACAAAAAATATTGAACTAACAATCATAAATATCAATACTGGGTGTTATTTTAAGAAGTAAGGGGGTACAAATAAAAAGATTATAAAATGGACAATTTTTTTCCATTTCACTGAAACATACGTTAAACACTTTTATCTTCCCTTCTTTCTTTCTTTCTTTCTTTCTTTCTTTCTTTCTTTCTTTCATTTTCTCACTGAAACCAAGTTGCATCTCTGATATGTCTTTTCTGTCTCCCAACCCCCGCAATCAAAACAGGAAGAGTCTATTACTTATGGGGTATTGGCAGGATCTAATGGTATTTGTGCATAAGTGAATGCAAAGAATTCAACTGGAATTAAAACTTGGTATCCCGATTTGTTGTTCCGAGTTGATATCCACTGCACCACAACGCACATCCTTGGATGTGTATTGTGGGGTGGTTGGATTTGCGTTGTGGGGTAGTGGATATTGACTCGGAATGAGAAATCAGGGAGCCGAGTTCAAATTCCAATTGAATTCCTTGCATTCACTTATGTGCAAATACCCTTGGGAAAAGTATTAATCCATCTCTTCCCTCCAGTTATGGGTTAAATAATAGGACAGATTGGGTTCTATAGCCTTGGTCGGCAACCAGTCTACCGCAGAAAGCAATGGCAATCTACTGCGGGATAATCTTCTGCCCAGTCAGTCATGTCTCTTTCGACACATGATCGCCCAAGCATGTATCACGTATGGCACTTAACTGACTAACTGAATATAATAGATGAAAATATGATTAAGGCTTCTACTGGGCATAAAGTGGGGGACCGGTTTTCTATTGTTATGAAGTAATAAACTGATCCCCCACTAATTACTAATTAACAGTATAATACATCTCTTCCTCCTCCAGTTATGAGTTAAATAAGAGGATCGGGTTTCTATAGTCTTCGCTGGCAACCAGTTTACCGCAGAAAGCAATGGCAATCTACTGCGGGATAATCTTCTGCCCAGTCAGTCATGTCTTTTTCGAGACATGATTGCTCACTGTTGTACAAGTATTTAAATTCAAAATTACAATCACAGTGGGAGCTAGAATGCTTCTATCTACATTATAGATAATTATGTTGACCTGTTTAACGAAGCAAATAAGGAATGAACAATTAGTACCCTATTAAGCTTAATTAAAGGAGAGCACACAAAATTCCCATGTTGAAGTGAAGGGATATAAATAAGCTCAAGTAATTTGGACTTTGCCTGCTGCTTAGCATGTTTGCCAGCTGAACCCTCACCACCACCACCATTTCAGTGGTGAACCTAATTATTTAATTTGATTGAAATATATAGCCACAGTCATCATCATCATAATAATCATCATCATCATCAATCCCTTGGCCAGGTATGGTTGTGGGGTCATTCTGCAACTAAGCATTTGACCATCTCTCTTCACAAGTCTTAAACGCATGCCAATGTTTGCGTTTTTTCAATCAGCATTTTTTCTCAGCCCATCTTTTTTCTGCCTTTTCCTTTTTTTGCCTGAAGGCCAACTCTTGTAGTTTGGTAACGAATAAAAAATTTGTCTTTTGTGGTTTGGCCATACCATTTTAACCTTTTTTTTTTTTTAAATCGATTTAACAAAATTTCCTTTTTCTTAATACTTTACCTATCTTCTGGAAGGCATCTTTTATCCTATCCCAATGTGTCTTAGAATTTCAGTGCAGCATTTTCCATCTATGAAAATACGTCATTGATATTTAAATTTTTGTACTTGCTGCATTTTTGTATCTCCAATTTGTAATCCTTTTTTCTGACATCCTATTTTTTTTACAATTAAGGTTTAGTCCTTTCTTCTTGCTTTCCTTTATTACCTTCTGCAGGAGTTCCTGTAATTTCCTTTCTGCATTAGCTATCAACACTATGTCATGCGCATTTTTAAAATCGATTTCATACCAAGCAAGGCAGTAAAGCCGCTAAGACACAAGAGATTACCGGATGTGGAAGAATTATAAATCAGAAACATTACTGATGAGCAGAAAAAGAAAGCAGTAATCTGGAGAACAGTAGATAGCAATTGACACTGAATTGGCTGGAAAGTATAGAGCTGGAAGGGAATTCCAGGGTGAGAAGTGTAAGAAAAGAAACTGTTAGCATAGAACTTACAGCTACATTTAGCCAGTTCAAATGTAAATTGATGAGATCTCGACGCCAGTCTATTTTTGCGCTTAAATTCATAAAATCTAGGTACCAGCTTATCTGAAAATTACCGTGAAATTATTTATAAAATGAAAGAGAGGCAACCTTATGGCAATGGGTAAGTGACTGAACCTGAGCTGCCAGATCAGGACCAATAATATTGCTGATTCTTTTTTTGGTCTTATCTGGGGGCTCAAGGTAAAATAACAGAGGTACCAGACCATATGATCTTGATGGCAGTCTATTGTCACACTTAAATTTATAAAAAACTAGGTACAAGGGCAAAGAGCTCATCCGAACAATTACCATTAAAGTGTTTATAGAAAAGACACAGGGAGGCAACATTATGGCAATGGGTAAGTGACTGAAGCCAAGCTGCAAGATCAGGACCAATAATATTGCTGATTCTTCTTTGGGTCTCATCAAGGAGCTCAATGTAAATAACAGATTATAGATATGTAAGATAGATTCCTGAGAGAAAAATTGTCTCCACAACACAGTGAACATGCAGTTGACCTAGCAATGGATTCAATATAGACTTTTCACTTTACGTCAGCTGAGAACATTAGCTCGAGAAGGTACAGTGAGACTCTTTCTTCGAGGTTAGCATCAGCCATGCTGGTGGAAAGGCAGGGAGGGGTCTCTCAGATGTTTAATAGAGAGAAATTTAATTTTTGGGGTTGGTAAACTTAACGAGTTCGAATTCCAGCCGAATTCATTGCATTCACTTACATGCAAATACCCTTGGGAAAGGTATTAATCCGTCTCTTCCTTCCAGTTATGGATTAAATAACAGGACAGATTGGGTTCTATAGCATTGGTCGGCAACCAGTCTACCGCAAAAAGCAATAGCAACCTACTGCAGGATAATCTTCTGCCAAGTCAGTCATGTCTCTTTCGAGACATGATCGCCCAAAGTGCATCTTGTAAGTCCGAAATACTGTAAAAATCTGCAGAGTCATCACTACGGTCAGCCACGTACAATAAATGATCCTCACTACCATCCATGTGATAGTAGTAACTATGGTGGTAACTGATACATTCGTCTTGGAAGACGCACACATATTTTTCAGGGAAGGAAAAAAGGTGCGTCTTGTAAGCCAATCTTCAGAGTTACCACTACGGTCAGCCACGTACAATAAATGATCCTCACTACCATCTATGTCATGGTAGTAACAATGGTGGTTACTGATGCATTTGTCTTGGAAGACGCACACATATTTTTCAGGGTAGGAAAAAAGTGTGTCTTGTAAGCCGGAAAATGCTGTAATAAAAACAGAGATAAAAAAAAATAAAAACAATTCACTTAATGGCAAAGTTGGGTTAGGGTGTCCAGTTGTCTTTTTCTTCTTCTTTATCAATCAAATTGATGTTTCCAAGAACAAATGACAAGGGCAGATTGATGATTGATTTCCACAATCGAAAATTTCCGTGTTTTTTTTTTTTTAATGATCATCTTCATCACGAAATATTCATCACTCACATAAACCTACCCTCATATACACACATAAGTACATATACACACATTTGTATACACCTCCACATATACATGCATACAGGGTGCGATAAGTAAATTGTCATGTTTTTTATAGTTTTCATTTTCATACAGATACATTATTTTTTATTTTGTCAACTGCACAGTATAGTAGGGTCAGTTAGGCACTGTAGGGTCAATTGGGCCCCATGATGCAATTCTCTTTGCCAGAAATTTGGAAATGGCATGCTGTACTGCTTGGCATTCGTGCCGGAAACTCTAATACAAAAACTTCTGTATGTTTGGGCATCAATCTGAGCACTGTACAAAGGATTCAGAAAGAGTCAGAAGAGTTTAATGGTGATTACAAAGGTGTTTGGTGTGATCACTAGTGATGGCGATGTTATGCCTTCGTTCATCTTCACACAGGCAGGGCCTCAGACTTAGCGCAGAGGCCTACATCAAGTGCCTTAATGAGGCAGTGCTAACCTGGATCAAGAAGATGGCTGCTGGAAGATCCTGTGTCTGGCAACAGGACTCTGCACCATGCCACACAAGCAGGAGAATCCAATCATGACTGTCAGACAATTTCTGTGAACACATCACTCCTCATATTTGTCCACTTAAATCCCCAGACTCTAAACCCCTTGAATATTATGTGTGGGGAGCAGTTGAGCGAGAGACCAACAAAACTCCTTGTAATAACAAAGATGAACTGAAGGTAAGGATTATGGTCGGATTTATCAGTTTAAACAAGGATACTGTCCAGAAGTATCCTTACTTTCCAGAAGGATGTGCGTGGTGGTCCAGTGGATATCGGCTTGGAACGAGAAATCGGAGAGCCGAGTTCGAATTCCAGTTGAATTCATTGCATTCACTTACGCGCAAGTAGCCTTGGGAAAGGTATTAATCCGTCTCTTCCTTCCAGTTATGGGTTAAATAACAGGACTGATTGGGTTCTATAGACTTGGCAGGCAACCAGTCTACCGCAGAAAGCAATGGCAACCTACTGCGGGATAATCTTCTGCCCAGTCAGTCATGTCTCTTTCGAGACATGATCGCCCAAGCGTGTTTCACGTATGGCACTTAACTGACTGTGTCATTTTGGTAAATGCATCTGAGATAGCATTTTCGTTTTGATTTTTTTTTGTGTGTGTGTGTGTGTGTGGGGGGGGGGTCCATATAGGCGACAATTTATCCATCGCACCCTGTATACAGATTGGAATGGGACGGCAGTGTTATTTTCCTTCTTGAGCCATTTAGACGACAATTTATCCATCGCAACCTATAAATACATACATACATGCATATATACCTATATACATGCACATACAGAGACACACACTTGGCAATTCTCATAAATACATATCCTGTCACAGATTGTCATCTCTTTATATATAATTATCTTGTTTAACGAACTGTATATCCGAAGCGGAGACATTGTCTCTTTTTACTAATGATATCAAAACCAATGCTTTACACTTTCTGACTCATTGTCAACAAAGTCTGTTAAAAAAAAAAACAGACTCATTTCTAATTTAAAACTGTTAAAATTAAATATATGAAGATGTCAAAGGTTACCCAGACTTTTAAAATATTTTTTATTTGTATTTTATTAATTAGTTAATTAATTAAATTTTTTTGTTAATTTTTTGCTTAAGACTTGTTTACATGGTGATTTTCTAAGTAACACAAGACCAAAACTATGGAACACCTAGTGAAAATCAAACTCACTACTAATTGGAGTAGATAGACTAATCTATCGCCAGGTTCACACTCCACCCTCATCTATTGAACAGGTGTAGAGGCTCATCCCTTGTTCCCTGTTTAGGATGTGGTTTCCGGCTTTCTCTTTCCCAATCTTTTCACTTTTTTTTTTTCAATTGGAGTAGATAGATCTATCTATCGCCCGGTTCACACTCCAGCAACGTCTATTGAACAGGTGTAGAGGCTCATCCCTTGTTCCCTGTTTAGGATGTGGTTTCCAGCTTTCTCTTTCCCAATCTTTTCACTTTTTTTTTTCAATTGGAGTAGATAGATCTATCTATCGCCCGGTTCACACTCCAGCAACGTCTATTGAACAGGTGTAGAGGCTCATCCCTTGTTCCCTGTTTAGGATGTGGTTTCCGGCTTTCTCTTTCCCAATCTTTTCACTCTTACGTAGCCCCCTGCACATCAGTGGCGTTACCGCCTTGCTCGGGGTGATATGATAAAAAAAAAAAAAAATTGTTCAAAGTGGTGATTCTCTGAGCAAGGTTTAGATGTTATGCAAGGTCATGTAACACACTTTTCTATTTTTTTATTTATTTATTTTTTTTTTTTTTAATCGGTTCACCCCAAGCAAGGCAGTACCACCACTGATGTGCAGGGGGCTACATAAGAGTAAAAGTTTAGACAGGAAGAGAGTGAAGAGAAAGACAAACCAGTCTATCAAACACTCTTCCCATCTGCCCAACCCTCATCCTCGGTATCCTTACTCATCTGTCATCTTCCTCCTGACATTCCCTATGTCTAACCACTCCTTCTCTTTACCTTCCCCTATGTAGCCCCATGTGCAATAGTGGCAGTGGAATGCCTTGCTTGGGGTGAGATGATTAAAAAAAAAAGTTACAGGGGGTGTCAGAGAAAGGGCAAGAGAAAGATGGAAACACAGGTGTGAAGACAGTTGCGAAGGTAGAGAGAAAGGAAAAGAAAAAGATATAGGAGGTGATGTAGAAAGAACTGGAGTCAAGTGGATAAGAGATGGGAATTGACATTGCATTTAAATTCCTGGAAGTTGTAGCCATCAGGAAAGGAAGGGAGTTCCACAGGCGGGAAGTGCGAGAAAAGAAGCTGATGGAGTAGAATTGTCGGCTGCATTTGGTTGATCTAACTGTAAATCGGTGGGACCTTGTTGCCAGTCTGGTTGCACTTAAGTTTGTTGGAGCAGAAGCCATGAAAATATTTGTAGAATAGACAGAGGGAAGCCACATCCCACCGGTGAGAAAGTGGCTGGAGTCGAGCCGCCAAGTCGGGACCTATCACATTACAGATTCTCCTTTGGAGCCTGTCCAGAAAACTGAGATGAACAGCAGGGGTGCCTGACTGTATATATATATATACTGAAATCATTTTCTGTCTGTATGTAAGCAGTTTGCTGCCAGTAGAGGTTCTGGATTATTATTCCTAGAACCTGAAGAAGGCCAGAGCATACAACTGCCAAAATGTTGTACAAATATCAACAAAGATGAGGACAATAGTCTGAATAATGTAAATACTACCTCATCTCAGATATATAGCCAAATACTAACACCTGCCACCTCACTGACGCATTGGGGTGGGTAGGTGTTTTGAATCCCTAGTTGTCTTTTCTTTTAAGGGTTGATTTATTGACAAGGTAGCTATGGTGGGATCCTGCTTTTTTTTTATTTTCCTGTTACTGAACCTCACTTATCAGGCAGTTATGCTTGGTAGGAAGAGTGGGGAGGGGGTAACTGCTTAGTTTAGCCACTTAAAGATCCTCTTGTTGATCTCCTGATATCTTAAAATGGTAAGATTGGGAAAGGTCGGTGCAGGGTATGCGGGGTTGAGGGTAAAGGCGGAGTTAAGTCTGGTGGTTAACAGGTTAGAGCTGGTTAGGAAAAAGATGTCACTTATGTAATTAGCGATCACCCCCCCCCCCACGACTCATCTTACTTTGCTTATTTGAAGTATCTAAATGTCTTCATGAACTATGTTTTCTACAATCCTTCAAAAACAGTTATCTATTTTTTTAATTTTCTTCCTCCCCCCACGACCTATGTGACAACATTTTTCTTGTGACATATCTCTCTCTCTCTCTCTGTATATATATATATATATATATATATATATATATTAGTCATCTGTATACAAGCCTGTTCATCAGTGTGGCTAGACACATCCACTTGCTTCTGGCTGGGATCGAAATTTGGTGTCAATCGGAGTGGCTACCCCTTAAGCCATAGGCGCATGGAATCAGAGAAGGGAAATTTTAACGTGTTGTATATATATACATATAAATATATATATCCGACTATCTCTATCTCTTTCTGTCTATCTCCTTATATCTGTCTCTCCCACTCTCACTATTTCTCTCTATCTCTCTCTATATATCTCTCTCTATCTCCTACTATCTCTATCTTTCTCTACCTCTCCCACTGTTTCTCTAACTCTATCTCTCCCTTTCTTTCATTGTATCTCTTCCACTCCCACAATTCTACATATCTCTCTCTATATATATCTCTGTCTCCGAATACCTCTATCTCTCTCCCTTTCTCTATCTTGCTCTGACTCTCTCTCTTTCTCTCTCATCTTTCTATCTCTTACTATTTCTTTCTCACTCCTTCTTTAACTATTTCTCTCACTCATTCTCTGACTCTATCTCTCCCTCTATCGCCTTACTGCTATCTCTCTCACTCCCACTACTACTACTCTCTCTATCTCTCTCCCACTAGTTCTATCTCCCTCCCTCTTTCTCTGGTACTATCTCTTCCATTAACTCTCTCTGTATGTCCTTATCTCAAGCTCTCTTACTCCTACTATCTCTCTCTATATCTATCTCCCACTATTGCTAGCTTTCTACTCTCTCTCTCTATCTCTTGCCCCTCTTTCTCTGACTCTATTTCTCTCACTGTGTCTATCTCTCTCCCACTCTCTCTCTCCCCTCCACTATCTTTATCTATCTCTCCTTCTTTTTCTCTGACCCTCTATTCCCAAAACAGGAAACAAGGGATAAACCATTATCTATCCTACATATTCTCATCCTACATATATACTTAGCTTATGGCCACAATCACTGAAGTTAAGCAATGTTGAGCTTGGTCAGTACTTAGATGGGTGCCCACTCGGAAATACCAGATGATGTAAACTTGGAGCTCAAAATTTTTAATCTGAGAGCCGAATTTTAATTTCATTTTGGTTTGTTATATTCATTTATGCCACAAATATCCTTGAGAAAGGTATGACTTCACCTCTTCTCTTCCCTCTATGGGTTAATTAGTAAGATTTGTATCACTAAAACCATTATTATTTTAAAACAAAATTGCATATAAAATAATTAGATTTCAGCATTAAATAACCCATACAGGTGTTGATATGCTGCTAAACAAAATCAAACAGCAATACATTTTTACATAAACAATTATTAATGATGCATATCGATACCAACAATGCATTGTTTTTGCAGATTTAACAACAATAAATTTGATAGCAAAATGACCAACAGTGCATGCATTTTATTTGTAGTTGAAGACATAAAAATATTTAGATTTTGTCATTAAATAACCCATAGAGGTGTTGATATGCTGCTAAACAAAATCAACCGAATAACATGAAAGAACTTTTCATGACATGAATCCATATAATATTCCACAATTTATAAGATTTATAAGACCATAGATATTCCTGGTATGATGATAAAGTACATCTGGCAGCAAGGCCTCTGATCAAGTGATTGGATGTTTTGAGGGGCATGTAACCACTTCTTAATTATTGTTGTTTCCAGGTCCTCCCTGACTCTAGTAGGGTTGACGGGGTGCACCTGCTAAGCTCTCAGCCATAAGCAAATAGTGAACCATCAAAAAAAACAAAACACAATGAAGCTATAAAAATACATTTTTATAGTAAAAATACCAGCAATATATTTTTACATAAATAATTACTAATGATGCATATCGATACCAACAATGCATTTTTAATGCAAAATTACCAACAATAATTTTTATAGCAAAATTTTTATAGCATGCATTTTATTTGTAGTTGAAGCCATAAAAATATTTAGATTTTGTCATTAAATGACCCATAGAGGTGTTGATATGCTGCTAAACAAAAACCAACCATATCTACATATACTATTTACTGCCTCCCTTTGCACAATATACAAAAGCCTCATTCGTTAACAGCTTACCACCGTACCAAAACTGAAACACTGAAGTTAATCAATGTTGAGCCTGGTCAGTATGTAGATAAGTGACTGTTTGGGAATAACTGGTGCTGGATGTGTGGTTGGTATAATGAATAACAGCTCAAATTTGGAAATCAGGAAAACTGAGTTCCAATTCCATTCAGTTTCATTATATTCACTAATGTGCAAATACCCTTTCAAAGAGTATGAACCCAGCCATTCTCCACCAGCTATGGATTAAATAATAGAACTTGTATCAGAAAATAATTATAATCTCCCAAAAATTCTTACAACCTTAAAAATTTTTGCTGGCTTTAAATAACCTGCTTAAAAGAAAGGTGTTGATGAGCTGTAAAAAAAAAATACAATTATTTGGTAAGTCACTACCTTGAGTGTCTCTTGGGCTTTTTATTAGGTGGACAATGGTATTTGAAAAAAAAATAAAAAAGCATTTTCTGAAAGAAGTGAGGTTATTTTACAAAAGTATGTTTTAGCTTTTTTTTTACGTTGAAAGATGAAGCCTTGCTGTTGCTTGTCTAATCATATAATAATGCTGCTTTTCCTTCCTTCCTTAGTTTGTTATTTAGTTCCTCTGTCCGTTATACCACACTCTCTACACGAGCTTTTCCTTCCCCTCTATCTTTTTATAATCTATAAATGCTACTCTCCTCAGCCTTTCTCTCACCTTTGCCAAACGGAAGAGTAGTAAAGAGTGAGAGAGTAGGAGGAGAGAGCCTATAACATTACTGTAGCAGTAGCAGCTTAAGCTGGTGGTTATAGCAGTAATGGTGTGTGAGTATATGTGTGTGTACTGTACAATATAGTAAAAATAGGTAGGTTTGTTGTTGTATCCAGCGACCTAATAAAGAACTTTCTGGCATCTACACCGTTGGCCATTACTCAGTTGGTTTTTTCTATATACAATGGACACAGGGGCCATGATTTTTCAGTAAAAAAAAAAACATTTTCTTTTCCAAAATCTCTGTGTTATCATTATTTTATTATCCAATACCTTTATGTTTGAAGATGTTATTATCATTTGTAGTATGACGACGTAAAATTTTTCCAGGAATCCATCATTATCCTTCTGTGAATAATCCTCGGGTTCTGTTAGTACTCTATAAAATTCTTTTGCGAAAAAAAGGGTGACAAGGAAAAAAAATATCACCACCCAAACTATAACCTTGACTCCTGACAGGAAAATCCAGTAAACTGCTGATTAGATAAGGAACATCACGGGTGCGGGGGGGTGGAGTTGGTGGCGATGTTATTTCTGAATGAAGTTACCTTCCAAGTCCGAGGTTAGTTGGGGTATATTAATAAATCCAGTGAAGCTTAGAAAAGGGTTGCGGGTAGAACAAAACCATTATTGTCTGTTTTGTGATGAATCAGTTACAGTCATTATTAAGTCATAGTGATGTCTGAAAAGGTATCAAAAGAAAAGAGAAACAGAAAAGAAAGGAAAAAAAAGAGTTAATTTTTCTAAAGCCGCTTAGTTGTGGCACAAGGCCAAAAGTATGGGGCACCCAGTGAGGATCAAACTCGCTACTTAGTTGTAATGATTCTAGCAAGACAAGCTTGCTAACCCTTACATTGCATCGAGGTGCTCTGATTTTTCTAGCATAGCTTAGATGTAGCACAAGGCCGAAATTTTGGGGCACCCAGAGAAGATCGAACTCTCAACTCAATTGTAATGTAAATAGCATAGCTTAGATGTGGCACAAGGCTGGAAGTATGAGGCACCCGGTGAGGATCAAGATCACTACTCAATTGTAATGCTTCAAATTTGCTAACCATTACACCACATCAGGTGCCCAAAGTGAAAGAAAGAGAAGATTTTTCTTATAGTGATGTTCACGCTGTACAAGGCCAGGGAGCCACTCAAAGTAGAAGAGTAACAGGGCAAGAAACTCAGTTTATGCGGGGAGGATAATAGTTAACCTTAGACTTGAACAGGTTAAGATTGTAGTGATTAGGAGAGCATCCTCTGGAGAGTCGGTTCTACAGAGAAGGAGTTCGCATGAAGAAGCTATTTAAGTAGAATGTTTATCTCACCACAGGAATATGAAGCAAATAAAAACATTTTCCGAGTCGGTTCCAGAGTAAAAGAAAGAAAAGGAAAAAAAATGAAAAAAAAAGAAAATGAAGATAAAGATGGAGTAAAGTAAAGAAAGAGAGAAAGAAAGAAAATGAAAGAGAGAAGGAGAGTAAAAGAAAAAGAAAGTGAAGGAAAAAGAAAAAAGTAAAAGAAAAATAGAGAGAATGAAAGTAAAATAAATAAGAAAGTGAAGGAAAAAGAGAAAGAAAATAAAAGAAAAAGAAAGAAAGAATGGAAGAAAAGAAAATGAAGAAAAAAGAGAGAAGGAAAGAAAAAGAAAATGAAGAAAAAGAAAGAAGGAAAGAAAAAGAAAGTGAAGGAAAAAGGGAGAAAGAAAGCAAAAGAAAGGGAAGAAAGAGAGAAAGAAAGTAAAAGAAAAAGAAAGTGAAGTAAAAAATAGAAGGAAAGCAAAAGTAAAAGAAAGTGAAGGAAAAAGAGAGAAAGAAAGTAAAAGAAAAAGAAAGTGAAAAAGAAAGAAGGTGAAAAGGAGTGACAAACAAAATGAAAGTGAAGAAAGAGATAGTGAAGATGATAAAAACGAAATAAAGAAAGACATAAAAAAAATGAAAAATGAAAGTGATTAGAGGAAAAAAGTAAAGAGCAAAGAAAAAAACGAAAACCAAAAGAAGGAAGAAAAATAAGGAAAATGAAAGAAAGAAGAAAAGCGAGAAAGAAATAAAATGAAAGCGTAGAAAGAAAGAAAAAGAAAGTGAGAAAAAAAGAAAGAAAGGGATACAGAAAAGTAAAGAAAAAGACAAAAAATGAAGAAAAAGATAGAATGAGAAGAAAGAAAAAATTAGAGAACTGTAAAAGAAAAATAAAGAGTAAAGCGAAGAAAAATAAGGAAAATGAAAAAGAACGAAAGAAAACAAAAGTCTAGAAAGGTAAAAAAAAAGAAAGAAAAAGAAACTGAAGAAAAAATAGAACAAAAAATGTTGGAAGCGAAAGAAGAGGAAAATGAACAGAAAACAAAAGAAAGGAAAAAGATTAAGACAAAAAAGAAGAGGAAAAAACGAAAGAAGAGGAGTAAGGAAAATGAAAGAAAAAACAAACGATACATTAGGAAAAAGAGAGAATGAAAAAAAATGAAGAAAAAGAAGGAAAACACAAATTCACATAAAAGAAAAAAGAACTGAAAAAGAAATTCTACAAGCCTGGAAAAACCCCAGTGGGCATTTCCCAGTCTGTTTGCCAAACCCTCTTTCCTCATTATGCTCACCTAGAAATTCCAACTGTATCTTTCTGTCTGATTTAAGTCAGTCAGTTAAGTGCCATACGCGATATACGATTGGGTGATCATGTCTCTTTCGAGACATGAGTGACTGGGAAGAAGATTATCCTGCAGTAGGTTGCCGTTGCTTTCTGCAGTAGACTGGTTGCCAACCAAGGCTATAAAACCCAATCTGTCCTATTATTTAACCCATATCTGGAGGGAAGAGACAGATTAATACCTTTCTCAATGGTATTTGTGCGTAAGTGAATGCAATGAATTCGAACTTGGCTCCCCGATTTCTCGTTCCAAGCCGGTATCCATTGTACCACAATGCACATCCTGATTTAAGTAGAAATCCTTATTTAAAATGTTATTCACTATCTTGATACTTCTATGTGTTGTGTCCATGATCGGTGATCATGGCTCTCCACAATTTTCTGTCCTTCATAGATTTTATCTTTATGTTATCTCTTGTAAACCCTGTTCTGTCATTCATTTACTCAAGTTCCTTCTTTTTCTATGCGCTCTATAGGGCATTAATGATCATGGCTCTCCACAATTTTCTGTCCTTTGTAACTTAATAAAATTTGTCTTTTTGTTATTGCTCCTAAACCCTGATCATGACCAGAGGGTACTTGGTCGAATCATTGTGTCTATTATAACACCTATATCAACCAAGATGAGAAC
This sequence comes from Ascarosepion bandense, assembly GCA_037127315.1. Classification (NCBI taxonomy): domain Eukaryota; kingdom Metazoa; phylum Mollusca; class Cephalopoda; order Sepiida; family Sepiidae; genus Ascarosepion; species Ascarosepion bandense. Next base: position 5,011,111 of record JBBBDQ010001254.1, read on the forward strand.
AAAAGTTCGAAATAATTCGAAAATTATTGAAAATTACTCATCTCAGAAATAAATACAAAAAGCCCTAAACTCTGTTCTGTCATCCATTAACACAAGTTTCTTTTAGTTTTTCTTCTTCTTTTTTTGTGTGGTGTGTCCTTTCGGGGCATTGGAGATCATGGCTCTTCACAATTTCCTGTCCTTTCTACATTTTAGTAAATTTGCCTAAAACTTATTATGCCATACATTTGCACAAGCTCGTTAGGTGGGTTATAATCTGCTTTCCTCTGTCCCTCTTGCCTTCAAAATGCCCTGTGAGTGTCAAATTCTCCAAGCATTCTTTCTTCAGTATGTTTGCTTGGAATTTCAACTGTATCTTTCAATCTGATTCTAATTTGAAATCTTTTTGTTTCCATTTTTCTTAAAACTTTGTTGTTACTTACATGTCCAGTCTATGGCATTCTCCACATTTACTTCTGTAGAACCACGTCTCTGTTGCCTCATGCTTGTTCTTTTATCTGTGAGTAGACTGTCCAGCGTTTCACTGCCATGTCGGAGGACTGATATTACAAAACAATTCTGCACTTCTACCTTTCGCTATTCCGAAGCACATTTAGATTTCATGTCACATTTCCCATTCTCTGTTAAAACACTTCCCAGGTATTTAAATTGCTGTAATTGCTTGATTTTGGTGTCTCCAATTTGGAGTTCCCATCTTGGGCTGTTCCTCTTGGTGACAGCCATACATTCTGTGTTCTTACAAGTGATGCTTGGTTCTTTATTCTTATTTTGCCTTCTATAGAAATTCCTGTTGTTTACTTTCTATGTCTGCTATCAACATCTGCATCTTGTTAAGATCGTAGCCGCCAATAATGAATCCTGGTGGGACACCTAGATCTCTCCGGATTGTCTCGTTGTAAAAGTTGAATAATTCTGATTGGAAGACACGCTCTTGTTTATTTGTATGCATATGTTTTGCTCCCTGCATAAGTTCCAGTTTATTCTAATATCTTTTCTAAATAAATCAGGCTTACCTGGCAGTTCAAATAGTTCTTTGTGTTGTGTCTTATCAAACACTTTGGCATAATCTATAAAATAATGGCAGATATGGGCAAAACTTTTCCAACAATGAGATATAGCTCATTATAAAGCAGGTGGCATGACTAAAAAGATTTGAGGTACTTTCACGCTGAAGGTACCTCAGTCACTTTTACTACTGAACATACATCTAAGAGTGCTATTCAGAAATCCAAATGGGACACATGTTTTGCGTTTGTATTGCTCTTTCTGATATCAATTGGAGCATATTGCCTTAACAAAACCACACAGTTCTTGTCCGTTCTTTCCGGTCTAATATGCAACATATATAACGAACATTTGTGTCTGAACAGCTTACAAGCTGTAGTCCTGTGTATTTGTCAAGACTAAAGTTGATCATCCAAACCTCGGTCATTCATGGCTGGGTGGGGCAAGAAAAGGTATAGCTTAGATCCAGGTGACATATTAAGAGAGCACTCTTATCAGAATTCAAGATTAACATCATTCTTTTGTCCCCAAAACTTTGGTCATTCGTGGCTGGGTGGGGCAAGAAAAATATAGCTTCAATCTAGGGGACATATTCACAGAAGAGCATTTTTATCAGGGTTCAAGATTAACATCATCCTGTTGTTCCAAAAACCTTGAGTCATTCATGGCTGGGTGGGGCAAGAAAAAATATAGCTTAGATCCAGGGGACATATTCACAGACAACACTCTTCTCAGGATTCAAGATTATTATCATCCTGTTGTCCCAAAAATGATAGAACATGAGCTTGGGATGACTGGTTAGGGTTTTTTTTTGCCAACAATCTTATGATTAACAATTATAAATAACTAGCAGTACAGTCGAGCGTTGCTCGGGTGTAATGAAAGCTTTAAAACTAATCCATGGTCCTGGAGCTCAGACTCTTTGGACGTTGGCATGAAATACTAAAAAGCAATAGTTGTTTCCAGTTAAAGTGAAACTGTAGACTGAAAGAAAAATGAATGGATGTAAATTAAATTTTGGTTTCCTGGTATCGATATCAAATTTTCTGCACTATCGTAAGAACTGCAACCTTGAATCTTCTGAATATCATTTCTTATGTCTTTGCCTATGAGTGTATCAAATTTGATTAAAATCGGATCACTCCTTCTATAACCCGATTTTTTCGATTATCGTTTTTCAATATTTATCAGGGATACCTCGACACAAAACCTAGTTAAGAACACTCGCAGATGCTTATAGTACAACTGTGTAAATTTTCAAGAAAATCGGTTCATCTGTTTTGGAGTCCATAGGTAACGGATACACACACGCACAGACACACACACACGCACATAGACAAAGTTCCATTTATAAATAAGTTTAGGTAGATAACACAATTCAAAAACAGATATTTTGACTTTGGGCCTGTTTAAAAATCTTTCATGGGGATTATAGTTGTTTATCAGGATACTTCTGGGATGATAGCGAAAAAAAAAGGAACCTTGATAAGTACAGACGAGCTGAGTTTAAAAAATCTTTGGCTTCAAATTCTGAAGACTAGTTGTGATTTGAACCTTCTTGATTTTATTCTTAATTGTTTTTTTTATTTTATTCTTTCCAGTTTTACTCAAGTAAAGATGGATTATCTGCAAAAAAATATTTGGATTACCTGCATTTTACAATGGAGTTCCCTATTGGTCGTTTGTTTTGCTAAAGGTAGGTAACTCTAATTTTTCTGTCACGAGTTCAAATAGTTATATTTATAGAAGAAACAGGGTGGATGCTAAAAAGTTTACAGCTTGACCGAGAAGAATGACATTCAGACAAAAGGAAACATGTCTTTGTGTACTAAATATTCATGGGTTTATAAATTGTGTCTTCATTACAGGCCAAAATAGTGCTGCTTTCCACATTTAGGCACTTTAGATCAAAATTTGACTGGTTTCCATATTTGGGCATTGCCGAGGAAAATTGGGCTTGTTTCCATAATTGGACATTTCAGGCCAAAATTAGGCTGGTCTCCATATTTTGGCATTTCGGACCAAAATTAGGCTGGTCTCCATATTTTGGCATTTCAGACCAAAATTGGACTACTTTCTATAATAAGGTTTTTTCAGACCAAAATCGGAAAGGTTTCTATATTTGGGTATTACTGGGCAAAATTAACTGGTTTCCATATTTGAGCATTCCAGACCAAAATTGAACTGCTTTTCATAATTTAATTTTTCAGACCAAAATTCACTGTTATCCATATTTTGGCATTACATGTCAAAATTGGCGGGTTTCCATACTTGAGCATTACAGTCCAAAATAGGCCTGTTTTTCATATTTAGGCATTTCAGGCCCAAATTTGACTGCGTTCCATTTTTGGCCATTCCAGGCCAAATTTAGCTGGTTTCTTTATTTTAGGCATTTCAAACCAAAATTAGACTTTCATATTTGGGTATTTCCAGCCAAATTTGGGCTCATTTCCATCGTTGAGCATTTCAGGCTAAAATTAGGTTTGTTTCTATATTTGGACATTTCAGACCAAAATTGGGCTGCTTTCTATAATTGTGCTTTTCAGTTCAAACTTGGGCTACTTTCCATATTTGGACATTTCAGGCAAAAAACATGAAAACAGAAGTTGTGCTAGAATAATTAGTTGGATGGTTAGCACATAAGTAAATGCAATGAATTCAACTGGAATTTGAACTCGGCTCTCTGATTTCTCGTTCCAAGCTGATATCCACTGCACCACAACACACATCCACAGAATAGTGAACTTTGCCCAAAATCGCTGCACAAGCCATGAATACTGTTGCCATATCTGGTCGGGTACTCCTGTGATTCATCTTGGGGTTATCAGCAACATCCAAAGGAGGATGTGCAATATAATCGATCCCAACTTGGCAGCCTGCTTTCAGTCACTTTCTCATCAATGTGAGGTTGTTTCCCTCTGTCTTTTCTACAAGTGTTTCCATCGCAATTGCAATGATGAGCTTTTGTCCCTGGTTCCTCGACCACATGTATTTACGCATTTTAGCATTTGTTTGAACTGTACTGTTGGATAATTGCAAGTTTTCCAGAGACTGTTTCATTTTTCACCTGCCTATAATTGTGTGAAAATCAAAAGATGCTTGAACAACAAATGAATTCTATCTTGTGCAGATTTGGACTCTGTGAAGTAATTCACTCCTTGTAACACTTCCTAGCTGTATCCAAATGACGTTGTCGCCTTCCTTGGGATGTAATAATATAAACGACGAAAAAAAGAAAATGTTCTGACACACTTCAGTCATTAATTTCAATAGCTCTAATCTTCGCAACTAAGATCTACAATGCCACATCTGTAGTGATGAATCATTCTCATTTCCTTCATATTGCATCAGTAAGAACGATGCTTCTTCCCAAGGATCGTTACTTTTTAGGGATTCCTCTTTGATCACCACTGCAATTGTAATCTCTTCAAGCCTGTTATTGTTATAGACTGCACTTTTTACCCCTCCTTCATGTACATCAGTCTTGTTAGAGATGAACAATAAGTAAAAAAAATATTTTCCACATTGTTTTGTTTTAGCTATTTGAAATATTGTCTTTTTCAATACAAGATCTTATCACTAAGTATTGGGAGTTTCTATAGTATAGGAACTAAAGCAGTGATTTCCAAACTGGGAAAAATTTCCCCTGCGGGTAAATTTGAAGCTACCAGGGCGGTGGGGGGATTAAACTACCTACGAGAGAGAGAGAGAGAGAGAGACTTTTGTAGATGGGCGGTGCCATAACTACCAGTCGGTTCACGTTCATGCATGAGCTCTTGTGTTGATACACTGGTGCACTAGAAGCAGCATCACCCTTCTCACTAATTTAATTCTGAAGTAGAAGAGCAAACAAAAGTTCTTTTATTTGTTACCAACCGCTCTCTATGGCTATGCTTAGTTGTTACTAACTGCTCTCTATCCACTTTGCTCTGTAACTATAAGTTCATCAGTATATTTGTACATTTGAAAAATAAATTAGTAAATAGTCTCAATGTGTTTTAACTGCTCTTTCTCTCATACGCATGAAGGGGGAAATCTGGATGGTCGAACTGGGTGTAGGGGGGAAATGACAGAAAAAAGTTTGGGTACCACTGAGCTAAAGTACGCAGAATGAAGCCCCTTGGTGCAAACTATTTCAATGGTAAAACGGTGGGACTTTGATGCTGCTTTAGTAGCAAATGTAAATACATGTGGTCGAGGAACCAGGGACAAAAGCTCATCATTGCAATTGCGATGGAAACACTTGTAGAAAAGACAGAGGGAAGCCACCTCACATCGATGAGAAAGTGACTGAAAGCAGGCTGCCAAGTTGGGATCGATTATATTGCACATCCTCCTTTGGATGTTGCTGATAACCCCAAGATGAATCACAGGAGTACCCGACCAGATATGGCAACAGTATTCATGGCTTGTGCAGTGATTTTAGACAAAGTTCACTATTCTGTGGATGTGTGTTGTGGTGCAGTGGATATCAGCTTGGAACGAGAAATCAGAGAGCCGAGTTCAAATTCCAGTTGAATTCATTGCATTTACTTATGTGCAAATATTCTTGGAAAGGTATTAATCCATCCCTTCTCTCTCTAGTTATGGGTTAAATAACAGGACAGATTGGGTTCTATAGTCTTGGTTAGCAACCAGTCTCTCACAGAAAGTAATGGTAACCTACTGTGGGAAAATCTTCTGCCCTGTCAGTCATGTCTCTTTCAAGACATGATCGCTCAAGCATGTATCACGTATGGCACTTAACTGACTGACTGACTATATACAAATGGTAATATTTGAATATGGATTATTGTTTTTACAAGAAATAAAAGTTTTCTGTCCTGTGAGGGTTCAAAATGTTCTAAGCCTTACCCAGAAAGGAGAGCCATTCGTAATTAAACTGCTAGTTTAAAGCTTAAAAATGTAAATGGCAAACAAGTTTAGTCATCCAAAAATAACTGATCACATCTACTAAAATTTATAATCATTGTTAATTAAGTAGCTGTTTCAGGGTCCATGTTTAATTTTGTCTAGGTATGCAAATGTCATTCTCAACAAAAGTTATTTATTACTTCCACCTATAGAAGTTTTTTCCCCCATTTTTGCAATGATATGAAATAAAACTCTTCATAAATTATCTTGTAGTATAAAAGTTAATTCCTTGTACAGACTTGACATTCATCACCCACTCCATCCACTGCAGAAAGTAATGGCAACCTACAGCAGGAAAATCTTTTACCCAGTCAGCCCAAACCTATATCAAGTATGGCACTTAACTGACACCATTCCCCAGGGCTAACAACCACCATATTTCCCAAATTTTGTCTCTTGTGACTTTTTCCACTTCAAAAATCAAATCCCACTTGAAAGTTACAAGATTTTAAGATGTGTGTGGTTTCAAAAGGGGACTACTTCTGAAAGAGATTAAATACTTAATTGATATATATATATATATATATATATATAATATCATCTACTGCTAGGCAGGTTGGGTCACTGTGTAAGGCCAGAAAGTTCTCTTCATCAGAATTCATCTTTTGCATTTTTAAATCTACCATTTGTTCATGCACTGAATGCTGTTGCCATATCTGGTTGAGTGCTCCTGCTGTTCATCTTGAGGTTCTCAACAAAATCCAAAGAAGGATCTGCAACGTAATCGGTCCTGACTTGGCATCTCGACTTCACTCACTCTCTCACTGATGGCTTCTCTCTGTCTTTTCTAAAAGCCTTTCATGGCAACTGTACTGATGAGCTTTTTTCTCTGGTGCCTCGATCATGTGTATTTAAACATGCTACTAGACTGGTATCTAGTTCCCACTCTATCACAGGTGAAATAGTTAAATGCAACCACCACTTCTACTTGAACAGTTTCAATTCTTGCACTTCCTGCCTGAGGAACTCTCTTCCATTGCTTGTTGCTTCCCTGATAGCTACAATCTCCAAAACTTTAAATGCAACATCAATTGATATCTTTTGTATGAAAAAGAACAAATTCTAGATTTAAAAATTCAAATCTGACTCATTGTTAGTGTTATGTGTTAAAATGCGATGCGAAATGTTTGTTGACCAATGAAAAGGCTAGAATCACATCTGTGAGTAAATTCCCAAATGAAATAAAAGACTGGCAAAGTTTGACCCTCATCAGAGAGTTAAGATGAACAGTACCCTTGACAAACATCATTATTATTATTGTATTTCTCGCACCTCTCACCTTCTTCTTCATCTTTCACCACACCTCCTGCCTTTTCATCATTTACCATGAGCGATAACTTTAAAGACACTCTTACTCAAAGATAATGCTCACGCATACATACACATATATATTCCTGCCTATTTACACATAAAGACTACTACGAACTCTCTTGATACTCTTAACCTCTTAATACTATTTCTCTTAAAACGTTCTTTCTTTCAATAAATTTCTATTTAAACATGCAATATTAACTGCCAAGTAGTTCTACTGAACTTCAATAGAAGTCTAAAGAACTCCTATGAACTTCCCAAGAACTTCCTGTTAACTCTTATTAATATAAGAGGGAGAATCCATTATCTGAGGAATAGGTGTGTTTCCTCATAACATTACAACGAACTCTTGATACCCTTAACTTCTGAATACTGTTTCTCATTGAACATTAACTTCTACCAATTCATATTATTATCTATTAATAAATTTCTATTTCTATTTAAACATACAAAAAGTATACTTTTATTCTTCCACAAATCTACACCTTCCAATCTCCAACCTTTGATGATAGCGAATAAGCCTAAGTTGTAGGGAGTTTGGTCATGTTTGACACAAGGCCAATTCAAAAAACATTCAACCATCTCCCTACTTCTAGAAAACAAATAATCCTAAGTTGTAGGGAGTTAAGTTATGTCTTACACAAAGCCGATTCAATAAACATTAACCATCTCCCTATGGCTTCACATTTATCTTCTAGATCCCGTTCATCTTTTATCCTTTCTTCAATACTCACTGTACCTAGTCTTTTCTCTCACTGTAACCCCTTGCACACTAGTGGCTGTCCAACCTTGTTTGGGGTGAAATGATTAAAAAAAAATGTTTTCATTTTATAGTACCAGTCCCAATACTTATTGATCAGCCCTAGTATTTTGAAATGTTTATCATTAGCAGAGGTGTGTGTGTGTTTGTGTGTCTGCATGTGTGTGTGTGTGTGTGTGTGAGAGAGAGAGAGAGAGAGAGAGAGAGAGAGAGAGAGAGAGAGAAAAGTAAATTGATGGTATGGAGCTAAAAGGTTTCCTACTGTCTGAATGTGCATTCTGGTGCAGTGGATATCAACTCGGAATGACAAATCAGGGTGCAGAGTTCGAATTCCAGTTGAATTCCTTACACTCACTCACGCACAAATACCCCTCCAGTATTGGGTTAAATAATAGGACAAATTGGGTTCTATAGCCTTGGCTGGCAACCAGTCTACCGCAGAAAGCAATGGCAACCTACTGTGGGAGGGATAATCTTCTGCCCAGTCAGCCATGTCTCTTTTGAGACATGATCGCCCAAAGCGTGTATTATGTATGGCACTTAGACTGACTGACTAGTACAGTATAACCCGGATATAAGAGACCCTAATATAAGATAAACTCGGATATAAGAGCGATTTTATCTGGTCCCAAAATAGAGCCTGTGGTAATGTAGACCAAACTCGGATATAAGAGAAACTTGGATATAAGAGAGATTTTCTCTGGTCCCAAATTAGAGCCGGTGGTAATGTATATAAAATAGACCGAACTCGGGTATAAGAGAAACCCGGGTATAAGAGATGTTTCTCTGGTCCTAAATTAGTGTCCGTGGTAATGTATATAAAATAGACCGAACCCGGATATAAGAGAAACCCGGATATAAGATAACTTCCATCCGGTTCGGACAACTCTGTTTGTTATATCAGGGTTACACTGTATTTTGAAATGTTTATTATTAGCAGGAATATGTGTGTGTGTGTGTGAGAGAGAGAGAGAGAGAGAGAAAAAAAGTTAAGTAAATTAATGGTATGAAGCTAAAAGGTTTCCTAATAAAATATCTTCACAATTTGTAAACTTTTGAGTTTTGGAACATAAAAGTTAGGCCAAAGTCGCCATTTTAAGATACACTCAGTCTCTTGTCAGATTTTATAAATTCTATTTGCTTAAGTGCTTGGACCCATATTATATTTTATCATGTCCATCTTGCCCAAGTGTACATTTTAGACATTATATACAATGTGATTAAGTTCTGGTGGTTGGTAATGGCATTGGGGTGGGTGCCGATTTAGCTGGCAGGGTGGAGGAAAGCTTGACACTAAAATGAGAGGGAATTTGTTAGTTTGCTTATCTAATTGTTTCCTTGTTTGTTGGTCAGTGGAAGAGAGCTTTAATTGTCTTCTTTTTTTTTCTCATTGTGGGTAGGAGGGGCTTTGTATTGATAGCTGTCAGGTCAAAGGTCAAGGCTTTGCCCCCTTTTTTTACTTGACTTTTTTTTTTATCTGTCTCTTTGGGAAGACATCCATTAGTAAAGTTATTATCTTGTAGTTGCCATGAAAAGTAAAGAAAGAAGCAACAAAGAAATAAAGACAGTGACGAAAGAACGAAGGAAAGAAAGAAGGGATAAAGGTGAGATGAGAGGAAGAAGAAAAATAAAGGGGAAAAATAAGGAAGAAAAAAGACAGAAAGAAAGAAAGGATAAGAAAGCAAGAAGAACAAAAATAAAAGGAAAAAGTACGAAAGAAAGAAAGAAAGAAAGAAAGAAAGAAAGAAAGAAAGAAGAAAAATAAAGGGGAAAAGTACGAAAGAAAGAAAGAAAAAAAGAAAGAGGAAGAAAAATAAAGGGGAAAAGAAAGAAAGAAAGAAAGAGGAAGAAAAATAAAGGGGAAAAGAAAGAAAGAAAGAAAGAGGAAGAAAAATAAAAGGAAAAAGAAAGAAAGAAAGAGGAAGAAAAATAAAGGGAAAAAGTATGAAAGAAAGAAAGAAAGAAAGAGGAAGAAAAATAAAGGGGAAAAGTACGACAAAAAGAAAGAACGAAAGAAAAAAGGATAAAGGCAAGAGGAATAAGGGAAGAAAAATAAAGCGAAAAAAGTACAAAAAAAAGAAAGAAAAAAGCAAGAGGAATGAAGAAAAAATAAAGGGAAAAAATTACGAAAGAAAGAAAGCAGCAAGAAAGAATGAAAAAAAACTGAAGAAAGAAGGAACGAGCAAAGAAAAGAGAAAGTAGTGAAAAAAAAAAAGAAAACATGTGAAAAAAGGAAAACATAAAAAAAGGAAAATGTAAAAAAGTAACAAAGAAAAAAGGATGAACGAAGAAAGAAAAAGAAAGAATGAAGAAAGGAAGAAATAGGGAGAGGAAAAAGAAAGAATCAAAAAAGAAGGAAAAAGGAATGAAGAAATAAAATATAGTGAAAAAAAAAAAGAATAAAGGAAGTCAGTCAGTTCAGTGTCATACGTGATACACGCTTGGACGATCATGTCTCGAAAGAGACATGACTGACTGGGCAGAAGATTATCCCATAGTAGGTTGCCATTGCTTTCTTCGATAGATAGGTTGCCAGCCAAGGCTATAGAAACCCGATCCTCTTATTTAACTCATAACTGGAAGAGGAAGAGATGTATTATACTGTTAAGTAGTAATTAGTGGGGGATCAGTTTATTACTTCATAACAATAGAAAACCGGTCCCCCACTTTGTGCCCAGTAGAAGCCTTAACTATATTTTCGTCTATTATATTCAGTTAGTTAAGTGCTATACGTGATACACGCTTCGGCGATCATGTCTCGAAAGAGACATGACTGACTGGGCAGAAGATTATCCCGCAGTAGGTTGCCATTGGCTTTCTGCGGTAGACTGGTTGCCGACCAAGGCTATAGAACCCAATCTGTCCTGCTATTTAACCCATAAGTGGAGGGAAGAGGCGGATTAATACCTTTCCCAAGGGTATTTGTGCGTAAGCGAATGCAATGGATTCAACTGGAATTCGAACTCGGCTCCCCGGTTTCTCGTTCCGAGCCGATATCCACTGTACCACAACGCACATCCCAAGGGGCGAAAAAAGGACGGAAGAAAGAAACAAAAAAAAAAGAAAGAAAGAAAAATTAATTAAAAAAGGAAGTAGAAAAAATAAGACTGAAGTAAGGGATGATTTAAAAAGAAAAAAAAAAAGAGAAGCAAGCAAAGAAAAAAAGGAAGAAAATAAACGAAAGAAAGAAGTAGCGAATAATAAAAAAAAAGAGTGAATGAACAAAGAACAAATTAAAAAAAAATGTAAAAATAGCCGGGAAAGAAAGAAAGAAAGAAAGAAAGAAAGAAAAAGAAAGAAAGAAAGGTGAACCTGGAATTGAAGGCGTGTCGAAAAATGAAGACGTGTCGAAAAATGAGGGGAATAAATAAAGGCAATAAAGAAAGAAAGAAAGAAAGAAAGAAAGAAAAGGAAGGAATTTGAAAGAAGGGAAATAAAAGACGAAAAAACTAAACATGAAAAGAAATTTTTTTTTTCAAAATCTCATTCATCGACTGAAATAGAAAATATAAATGTCATTCATTCATTATATCAACGAACAAAAAAGGATTTCTTTTTCTTTATAAAGAAAGAAAAAAAAAAGAATAAAGAATAAAGAACTTCACAAAGTTTAACTGCAAAATTGCAAGAATCCCTTTAAAAAATAGCAGAATAAACTTTCTTAAAACCAAGTAACTTGAAAGAAAAGACAATGTCTGTCTTAGTTTACGGACAGAGATAAATGTGGATCATGGCCACGGACAGTGCCCCCCCCCCCCTCACTCCAGCTACTGGCTATGGGTGGGGGGATAATAGTTCTGGTTAGGGTCGGGATGTGAAGGTGTTGAGAAGTGAGGGTTGAAATTTAAATTAAGTCTAGCAGAAGATTGACTGTACTGGAGCAGGACTGGTCCGGTCTTTGGAGGGGAGGCATGGAGGGAGGCATGGAGGAAGCATGGAGGGAGGCATTAAGGGAGTCGGGGGGTTGATGGACACAGAAATAATGGCGAAGTCTGTGGAAAGCTAAATGAACAGCATGGAAAAAATAAAACCCGAAATAAAAAGGATAAGAGTATAGATAGAAAACACAGAGGTAGATCAGTTAGTCAACTGCCATGCGTGATACACGCTTGGACGATCATGTCGCGAAAGAGACATGACTGACTGAGCAGAAGATTATCCCGCAGTAGGTTGCCATTGCTTTTTGCAGTAGACTGGTTACCAGGGAAGACTATAGAAACCCGATCCTCTTATTTAACTCATAACTGGAGGAGGAAGAGATGTATTACTGTTAAGTAGTAATTAGTGGGGGATCAGTTTATTACTTCATAACAATAAAAAACCGGTCCCCCACTTCATCACAGTAGAAGCCTTAATCATATTTTCATCTATTATATTCAGTTAGTCACTTAAGTGCCATACGTGATACACGCTTGGGCGATCATATCTCGAAAGAGACATGACTGACTGGGCAGAAGATTATCTCGCAGTAGTAGGTTGCCATTGCTTTCTGCGGTAGACTGGTTGCCAACCAATGTTATAGAACCCAGTCTGTTTTATTATTTAACCCATAACTGGAGGGAAGAGACGGATTAATATCTTTGCCATAGGTATTTGTGCATAAGTGAATGCAAGGAATTCAACTGGAATTCGAACTCGGCTGCCCGATTTGTCTTTCCGAGTCGATATCCACTGTACCATAAAGAAGTAGATAGATAGAAAAAAAAACAGAGATAGATCAGTCAGTCAAGTGCCATACGTGATACACCCTTGGACGATCATGTCTCGAAAGAGATACGATTGACTAAACAAAAGACTTTTCTCACAGTAGGTTGCCATTGCTTTCTACAGTAGACTGGTTACCAAACAAGGCTATAGAACCCAATCTATCCTGCTATTTAACCCATAGGTGGATGGAGAAGAGAATGATTTAAACGTTTCCCAAGGGTATTTGCACATAAATGAATGCAAGGAATTGAACTGGAATTCGAACTCTTATCTCTGAGTTCTTGTTCTGAGCTGATATCCACTGCACCATCGACAGATACTACACTGATCGTAGTCAGCTCTATCTAAGATCAATGCAGTATCTGCTCCTTCTGCCCAGGAAATAAATTACCACTTCCTTCCGCTTCCTACCTCAGGTAGTACTTCTCCTTCGAGAAGGTGCTGGACAATTAACCAATGCCTGGGGTGTCCCCCCAAAAGGAGAAGTAATGAGGAATGGGGAGCAATAACTTTGACTTAGCGTCATGTTCTGTGACGACGTCGGTGCGTAGATAAATGCTTACAAGGTACTACCTTAGGAAAAAAGTACAAAAGAACAAACAAACATTGAAAAAAATGGGCTGACGATGTCACTGAGAGAACAGGAGACATAGGAACACGACCAAGACATACAGAGAAAGCTGGTCAGGTGTTCAGCTGCAAAGTAAAACTTTAAGCAAAAGACTAGACAGACACACGGGGAAAATGGGCTGACGATGTCACTGAGTGAACAGGAAGATCCTTCACAGATACTCAAACATTGGTACAAAACAGAGACATACAGAGGGAGCTTGTCAGTAGCTCAGCCACGCCACGACACTATAACCACACCCAGTCATAGGACTGATGATGGGGATGATGATTATCTATGAAATCTTTCTATTCTAACAGTGTCAATTCATGTCTAGGATCAGTGTAGTATCAGTGAACTTTGCCTACTATTGATGTAGTATTTGCGTGCTCTGTTTAAGAGCAACGCGTTGCTCTTTGGCCATCTGCATAGAATCAATGTGTATCTGTATACTCTGTCCATGGATCAAATTTCCACTTTCTGCCCTTGTGTTTAGGATCAGTGTAGAATCCGTGAGCTCTACCTAGGATCAAATTGTCGCTCGCTGAGCCTCTACGTAGTATCAGTGTAGTATCTGTGCACCCTGCCTAAGATCAAAGTTGTGCGCCTTAGCTCTATTCTTAAAATCAGTGTAACATCTGAGAATTCTACCTTGGATAAAAGTATCAGTGTAGTATCTGTGTACCCTGTCTTGGATCACAGTGTCACTTCATGACCCTCTGCTGAGGATCTGTGTAGTAGCTGTGCACTCTGCCTAGGACCAAAGTTGTGCTCCCTGACTCTATGCATAGGAACAGTCTAGTCTGTGAGGTCTGCCTGGGATCAAATTTCACTTCTTGGTGTTCTATGTACTATCAGTGTAGTAACTGTGTTGTCTTCCTTGTCGCTATGCATAGCATCTGTGAGCTTTGCCTGGGATAAAAGTGTCAAACTATGATTCACTGCTTCGGGTAGTGTCTGAGTTTTGCCTAGAAACAATTTTCGTTCCTTGGATCAGTATAGTAACTGTGTTGTGCTCCCTGGCTGTATGTGTATGATCAGTGTAGTATCTGTGAGCTTTGCTAATAATCATTTTTCATTCTTTAGTGTTCTACATAGGTTCAGTGTAGTAACTGTGTTGTGTTCCCTGGCTCTATGCATAGGATCAGTATCTGTGAGCTTTGCCTAGGCACTTCCGTTGAATTCCCAGGTATTTATGGACTCCTGGATAATCTCATCAACATCCAGGAGTTGGTATTAATCACTTTGGGCCCCTGCTTTAGAAGGAATTGTTACTGCAAAAAACTTCACATAAGACTTTTGTTGGAGTTTTTGGGTACCCTTGTATACTAGTGAGCCAGCCATGAGCTGACTCATTTGATAGTTAACCAATCAGAAGGCTCAAAATATTCAATGCGACGTGTATAAAGGCGACACTATTTTTTCCGAGTATTGGTGATATAGACCGATTCAGTAGAATGTCTGACTCGTGCGTGTTAATCTTTGACGTTGTTTCATTGAACAGATTAAGTACTGCGCTGTATTCTATATTCATAAACTATGGTGGAATATGGTCAACAACTTTGCTATTTCCTGAAAATGAAAGTCTGTTATTTTATTTGCCATATATAATCGAGAAACATACTTCCACAGAAAATGTGACACCTGAGGTTAAAAATGAATTTTTAAAAATGGAAATTTTTTTAACCTTTTATTGTAGATTTCATTTCAAGCTGCTAGATTAAATTTAATATTTACAAGAAGCAAAATACTTTGCTCTATTTCAAAACTGATTTAAATTTATTGGAAGGGTTTTTTGCTTTGAAATTTCTAAAAAAAAATAATTTAACTCCATTTTTAGCAAACTGTTATAAAAATCTAATCCTCTTGATTAAAAGATCGGTGCTGGTTTAGTAAGTGGCTTACCTGTTTAATTCTGCTATAGTATGTGGTCTACTTCTTTAACTCTGTTATAATATATGACCTGCCTCTTTAATTTTGTTAAAGTATGTGGCCTATCTTTGATTCTGCTATAGTATGTGGCCTACCTTTGCTTCGGCTATAGTATGTGGCCTACCTTTGATTCGGCTATAGTATGTGGGCTACCTTTGATTCGGCTATAGTATGTGGCCTACCTTTGATTCTGCTATAGTATGTGGCCTACCTTTGATTCGGCTATATTATGTGGCCTACCTTTGATTCGGCTATAGTATGTGGCCTACCTTTGATTCGGCATATTGTATGTGGGCTACCTTTGATTCGGCTATAGTATGTGGCCTACCTTTGATTCTGCTATAGTATGTGGCCTACCTTTGATTCGGCTATATTATGTGGGCCTACCTTTGATTCTGGCTATAGTATGTGGGCCTACCTTTGATTCTGGCTATAGTATGTGGCCTACCTTTGATTCGGCTATAGTATGTGGCCTACCTTTGATTCTGGCTATAGTATGTGGCCTACCTTTGATTCTGCTATAGTATGTGGCCTACCTTTGATTCTGCTATAGTATGTGGCCTACCTTTGATTCGGCTATAGTATGTGGCCTATCTTGCATTCTGCTATAGTATGTTGCCAAACTCTTTAATTCTGTTATAGTATGTGGCCTACATCTTTGTTTCTGTTATAAATTGTGGCCGTCTTTGTTTCTGCTATAGTATGTAGCCTACCTCTTTAATTCTACCGCTTTCATTCTGCAATATATAGCCTAACTGTTCTCTCTCTCTCTCTCTCTCTCTCTCTCTCTCTCTCTCTCTCTCGAGTGTGGCGGGAAGGAAACGCAAAACACAATGGCCTTTATTATTATTATAGAGAGGATATATATAAATAAATACACAACGGTCTGTATTATAGCAGAGAGCATTAGCTTGGAATTCTAATTTAAATAAAAGTTTTAAGAAAGATTTTTCATTTTTAAAGAATGATTTTAAACGTTCGCTATCGCGAATCTGCGGAGGTAACCGATTCTAATGTCTTATTTCCAACTCAAGTGAAATTGTGAGTGTATGTGTGTTTGTCCCTCACAGCACAAACATATGAAAATGATTCAGGCTCAACTTTAGATATTCGCATATACATTGCATACATTGCGTACGCATATTAGGTCAGGTCGATTTTGGAACCCTGTATTGAACTCAATTTGACAGTTAGGGTTTGACATGATAAATAATGTCTCAGATTTTTTCCCCCTAAATTGTAACCGTTGTTTTTTGAGGAAACGAGTTTAAAGATTAAGTTTAGGTTCAAACTCGGGGCGTTGCAATTTCATTCCGGTGATCAAAGTCTTATAGCACAGTCTTAGAAAATTTATAATTTTTTTTTCTTTTTTTTTAAAAATCATATCACCCCGAGCAAGGCAGTAACGCCACTGATGTGCAGGGGGCTACGTAATAGTGAAATGATTTTTTTTTTTTTTTTAATCATATCACCCCAAGCAAGGCGGTAACGCCACTGATGTGCAGGGGGCTACATAAGAGTGAGAAGATTGGAAAAGAGAAAGCCGGAAACCGCATCCTGAACAGGTAACAAGGGATGAGCCTCTTAAACTGTTCAATAGACGTGGGTGGAGTGTGAACCGGGCGATAGTTTAGTCTATCTACTCCAATTGAAAAAAAAAAAAAGAAAAGAAAAAGAAAAGATTGGAAAAGAGAAAACCGGAAACCACATCCTAAACAGGGAACACACACACACACACACACACATATATATATATATATATATATATATATATATATGCACAGATTTACCTATCTCACAATTTCGGCCTGAGAATCCCTCAAGGCAGGCACAGCTATACTCATCTGGGCGCTCATTTCTGCATATTCCACCATTGACCCACGGTTGATGAGTTCCACAGTAATTTAGATCTTTATTACTGAAACTTTAAAAATTGTAAACGGACGACATATGCATGACACAAGCAGATTATTACTTAAATCACTGTGCCATCAAATAAATCCTTCATTTACATCAAAGGGTTGTTATTCTGAACAATTTAGCTAAATTATGACGTAATATGTTATAAAGTTTTAGTGCAATTTTCAATAAACAATGCGAATTTAAATCATTTTGTCTTATAATTTGTGTCCGGCTGTGGATTTATATACAATTTGATCTTTTTTTTTTTTACTTTTAATTATGATCTTAATAAATCTTAATAAATCTTAATAAATATTAATAAATTATGATCTTAATAAATCTCATTCATTGTATTCACTTTTTGTAATATTTTACAATTTTTTTTGCAAGGTCTTTACTTAACGAATACAGTTGAGTAAAAATTAACATTTTGTTTGTGGTCATTCATAATTATTAAAATTCTGGTTTGAATATATTTTGAAATCAATTTGTAATACAAAAAATGTCAAGTTTATTTGGATTTATTCTTGAAATTCTAAAATTTTGAAAACAGTTTGTAAGCAAAATCCTGCTGAAATTATTTAATTCTGTACATTTTTCAGACAGTTTTAAAACTAAATGCTCAAAAAGTGATAAAAGCTGTTTATCTAATTTATGGTGTCATTACTTATATCAAATCGTAGCTTTCACGCCGAGTGCAATGTTGATTTTCTAAAATAAAAAGTGAAAAATCAACCTGCCTTAAATGCAAAGTCAAATTCAGGCATTGCTGGACGGACAGCGAATCAAATTTTGTTTTTTTTATTTTATTTTATTTTTAGCAACGTATCCACGGTAGTATTTACAAAAAATAATATTAGTAGTAGTCTTTGCGCACGAAAGGTTAGTGCTAATTTCTTTTCGGGGACTGAACGCGGTGTTTGCATAGCAACATGGAAATGAGGCATAGTTACCGGCCGTCCAATCAGTGAAGGGTATTTATCCGCCCCCCCCCCCCCCACTCGAACGGAATGTGACATCAGGTCAAATTTAAAGTGGGATGCGTACGTGAACTGTGGACAAAAATTGCTCAAGTCCTCTCGGCACTTCCCTTTTGGGAGACGCCCCAGGCGCCAGGTAATAACCCTTAGTCCCCTCCCCGAACGAAAGGTATTGCCAGGAGAGACAACGCACTGGGGCTGGAGCGCGTTAAGTTACTTATTTGGCCGTCCAATAAGTGTTCAATTCTAGATAATTTTTCAGATCAGTCAGTTAAATGCCATACGTGATACACCCTTGGACGATCATGTCTCGAAAGAGATATGACTGACTGGGCAGAAGATTATTCCGCAGTAGGTTGCCATTGCTTTCTGCAGTAGACTGGTTGCCTGCCAAGGCTATAGAACCCAACCTGTCCTGCTATTTAACCCATAACTGGAAGGAATCAGTCAGTCAGTTAAGTGCCATACGTGATACACGGTTGGGTGATCATGTCTCGGAAGAGACATGACTGACTGGGCAGAAGATTATCCCGCAGTAGGTTGTCATTGCTTTCTGCGGTAGATTGGTTGCCGACCAAGGCTATAGAACCCAATCTGTCCTGCTATTTAGCCCATAACTGGAAGGAAGAGACGGATTAACCTTTCCCAAGGGTATTTGCGCGTAAGTGAATACAATGGATTCAACTGGAATTCGAACTCGGTTCGCCGGCTTCTCGTTCCGAGCCGATATCCCTGTACCACAACGCACAAGGAGAACTTACCTGGCTTTTTTTGTGTTGGGTAGGGAGCTAAAATCATCTCTCATTTGCGTCTCTGTCCTCGAAGACAGAGTGCGGCTCAGTTATATCTTTATCCGAGGACAGGAAGACAAATGAGAAAAATTATAGAGATGACCGGTCCCGGAGACCAGTCTTCAAAAGGCCGGTAAGATGTGTGAACCTGACGATAGGCGAAGCTATCGACTTATAACGTTGAAAGTCGTTTCTTGGTTGAATGAAAAGGGAATACAGATTCAATTCTGTTCAGGAGATACATTTTTCTTTTGTAATACTTCTTGATCCCTAGGCAATAGACATTCTCACCTAAAACTTTTAGGTGAAAAGAATGTCTATGAAGAAGAAAAAAACACCAAAGAAATAACGGGGATGCCTGCTATAGAAAAACGTTATAAGGCTTTGCTTTTGTTCTAAGGTGTATAAATATGGGATCTGATAATAACTTCATTAGATTTATCGAAAAAAACGATTTGACGCGACGAGCGATTTGACGCGACGAATTAAGTTAAATATATCGAACAATTATTGATTTATTATTAAATTACAGAAAATAAGGAAGAGTAGTGCATGCGTTGGGATGTGCGTTGTGGTATAGTGGATATCGGCTCGGAACGAGAAACCGGGTAGCCGAGTTCGAATTCCAGCTGAATCCATTGTATTCACTTACGCGCAAATACCCTTGGGAAAAGTATTAATCCGTCTATTCCTTCCAGTTATGGGTTAAATAGCAGGACAGATTGGGTTCTATAGCCTTGGTCGGCAACCAGTCTACCGCAGAAAGTGAAAGCAATGGCAACCTACTGCAGGATAATCTTCTGCCCAGACAGTCATGTCTCTTTCGAGACATGATCGCCCAAGCGTGTATCACGTATGGCACTTGACTGACTGAGTGCATGCGTCGTCGGTACCTGCTTAATTATTTCCCGTTACATGTTGTTTTCTTAACGGTCGTAGAATGTAAAAACAACCCGAGCAATTCAATAAACATTTTTTTTTAAAATTACAAAATAAACCAAAATTTAAAAAAAAAGGAAAGAGAAATACTATGATGAAAGAAAAAAAACTATTAAAGCAATAATAATAGAAAGTCTTTAATGTAAATTCTTCTTCTTCTTCTATGTGCCCTGTCCCTTCAGGACGTAGGCGATCATGGTTCTCCATGTATCCCTATCCCTTGTGTCTCTTAGTATGTTTGCTCCTGTTGCTCCTGGCAACCCCCGTTCCGTCATCCACTTGATCAGGCCCTGCAAATATGTTATCCGTTGCCTTCCTCTGTCTCTCCTTCCTTCTATCTGACCAGTCAGTATCAGGTTCTCCAGGCTCTCCTTAAACTGATTCTTTTAATGACTGATCGTATTTAAAGCATTAACAGAATCGGGAGATGGAGGAGGAGGAGGACAATCAGTCAGTCTGTCAGTTAAGTGCCATATGTGATACACACTTGGGTGATAATGTCTCGAAAGAGACATGACTGACTGGACAGAAGATTATCCCGCAGTAGGTTGCCATTGCTTTCTGCGGTAGACTGGTTGCCAACCAATGCTTTAGAACCCAGTCTGTTTTATTATTTAGTCAGTCAGTTAAGTGCCATACGTGAAACACGCTTAGGCGATCATGTCTCTTTCGAGTCATGACTGACTTGGCAGGAGATTATCCCACAGTAGGTTGCCATTACTTTCTGCGGTAGACTGGTTGCCGACCAAGGCTATAGAACCCAATCTGTCCTGTTATTTAACCCATAACTGGAAGGAAGAGACGGATTAATACCTTTCCCAAGGGTATTTGCGCGTAAGTGAATGCAATGAATTCGGCTGGAATTCGAACTCGGCTCCCCGATTTCTCGTTCCGAGCCGATATCCAATGCACCACAACGCACATCCGGTACTACTTCTTACAGTGTAAATTATTCTCCCATTCATTTAGTCATCTCAGGTTTTTTACTCGACCCCGCCGCTGTCCTCCGCTCGTACCCGACAACTCCACCCGCTCTTGTCCCCATTCCGTCTTAAAAGCCTAATGACAGACGATGAACGGAGAGTAATTAATGACAAAATTTCTGCCCACTCCATTTAACAAGATGACCTCTGCTGGCCACTTTACGTTTCCACCTCCCTTGGCAACCAACTCCTGATAAAAATACTTTGCCGTCGATTTCTCCATTAATGGTCCTTTCATACCGGCAAGGCTGCCACAAGAGATCTTCTCAATGAAGGCAACCAATCCGTCATTGTCCTTAAAAAATAAAAATAATAAAAATTGTTTCATAATATGATTGAAGAATTAAAAATAATAATAATAATTAAAACTAAATAAAAATATTTTCGACTAGCAGTATAGTCCGGTGTTGCTCGGGTGTAATAAAAGATTATATATATATATATATATTATCGATTTTCTGCACAACTGTAAGAACTGCAACCTTGAAACTTCTTAATGTCGTTTCTTATATCTTTGTCTATGAGTGTATCAAATTTGATTAATATCTGACCACTCCTTCTATAACCCGATTTTTTCGATTATCGATTTTCGATATCTATCGGGGGTACCGCGACACAAAACCTAGCTAAGAACACTCGCAGATAGTACAACTGTGTAAATTTTCAAGACAAAATCGGTTCAGCCGTTTCGGAGTCTATAGGTAACGGACACACACATACGCAGGCACACATACACACACAGAGACAAAGTTCCATTTATAAATAAGTTTAGATATGCCAGAATATTTCAAGCATCGACTTCTTTTTCTGTGTCCCTTCAGAACGTGAGCGATCAAGGCGCTCCTCGACTTCCTATCATCTGTAGCTCATAAAGGTTTGTTTATCGTTATCTCTCCTAATCCTTGTGGGCACTTCGTTGTGGTGTTATGGTTAGTGATCGTGAACAATAACAACTGAACAGAGAGTTCGATCCTCACAGGGTGCTCCATATTTTCAGCCTTGTACTACATCTAAGCTGGGCTTTTAAAAAAACCCTCTCCCAGTCCCTGTTCTGCTATTCATTTACGCAAAATCGCAAAATCGTTAGGTAGGTGGCTCACTGCTTTTCTCTCTCTCTCTTGCCATCAATTTGTCCTGTGAATGTCAGAGTCTCCAAGCCCGCTTTCCTGATTATGTGTCCTAAAAATTCCAACTTTTTCTGAATCTAAGTATGAGTGTCGTTTGTGCTTGCGCAGTCAAATTTAATCTCAGAATTAATGAGACAACTCTTATGTGCCATGTCACTTCGGATTGTAGGCCTCCACAACTTCTCATTTTGTCCCATTACTATCCCCCCTAATCCTTGTTCTGCCATTAATTTGCAGAAGCACGTTTATTAAGTTAGTTGCCTTTTCCCTCTGGACGTCTGTGGTGTAATGGTTAACAAGTTTATTTTACTAGAACCTATTAAAACTGAGTAATGAATTCGGTCCTCATTGGGTACCTCATACTTTCGGCCCTGTACCACTTCTAAGCGACACTGAAAAAAATCAACTCTCCAAGCCTTCCTTCTTCATCACATGTCTCAAGAACTTCAGCTGTCTCTTCCTGATGGTCAGTATTAATTTCTTTTTCGTTTCCATCTTTTCCAAAACCTCATCATTGCTCACATGTTCGATCCATGATATTCGCAGCATCTTTCTGTAGAACCACATTTCAATTGCTTCAAGTTTTCCCTTCATCTTTGATGATATTGTCCAGCATTCACTACCATATTGAAGGACAGACATCACATAACAATCCAGAGCTCTTTGTTTCTAGCGAAATTTTCCTGTCTCTTAATACTCTGCTCAGCTTCTGGAATGCGTCCTTGGCCATGATAATTCCCCTTAAAATCTCAGTGTCGCACTTTCCGTCTTCTGTTAGAACACTTCCCAAGTATTTAAATTTTTGTACTTGCTTGATTTTAGTGTCCACAACCTGTAATTGGCATTTTGGGCTCCTCCGTTTGCTGATGACCATATATTCGGTTTTCTTGTACTTTATTTGTAGTCCTTTCTTTCGACATTCTTCATCTATCTTTTTAGGAGGTCTTGTAGTTTTCTTTCTTTGTTAGCTATCAGCAATGTATTATCTGCGTGTCTTATGTTGTTCAGATTGTGACTGCCAATGACGAATCCTGGCACAATTTCTAGGGTCCTCAGAATAGTCTCGCTGTACAAGCTGAATAGATCCGGTGAAAAGACACATGCTTGTCTTACGCCCCTTTCTATCTTTGTATATCTACTGAATTCGTTTCCTGTCCGTATGCAGGCGGTTTGAAAATCTCGAGTTCATGTTCAAAATTGCGGCAAAACATTGTTGTTTTAAAAGGGAATGATTTATTATGACAGGTCTCTAATTTGTATTTAGAAAATTGAAATGTAGTAGAGTTGGGGTCCTGTATCATAAATTCGAGGGGACTCTGGGGTGGGTGTATCGTAGATTCGGTGGGGGCTAACGAGACCCTTGCACCGGCCTTGCCGCTAACCATTTGAAAGCCGGGAACGGACGTAGCTAACACCGCTGAATATTTTTTTTTTTCAAGAAGCTATTTTTCATCAGTTTTTGTCAGATAATCGGGGGGAAAAACACTTTCAGAAAAAATGTTTCTCGTTTTTTTTCCCTCCTTTTAAAAATGGAGAGAAATCACCATGAAAACAAAATAGAAAAAATGAACGAAAGAAAGAAAAACATTAAAATGTTTGTTGAAAGTAGGAAAAGGTACGTAAAACGTAAAAATGGTGTTTAACGCCCCCTCCCAATAAGGTGAGCTTCCGTGTTGGGGGCAGGTGAAGTTGAACGAGTGGATGTCCAAAAAGAGGTTGAAAAATCTTGAGTAATAGAAGAAGAAGAAGAAGAAAGGGAAAATATTTAAGAAAGCAATAAAGAAATAGAAAAAAGAATGAAAAACAAACAATTGTCAATTGTGGGGATGTATTGGAATGTCCCTTTAGAAGCTTTATCCAAACAGTGACGAACTTTACCAGTGTTTGTTTCTCGGCTGCTCCCTGCCTGACCCTCAGACCTTTCCTTGGGCCCTTACCCTTTTCTGGATCTGGAAACCTGAAAGTGCGGTCTAGGTGCAAGAACGAGAAGGCCGAGGTAACTGATGGGGACCGGTAGGGTGTAGAATAGAGAAAAATAAACTTAGATTTTGCAGATAGACGAGGAGGGAGTCGAGGGAAAACAATGAATGAAGAAAAAAAAAGCGGAAGAAAAATAAAGGAAGGAGTGTCTGGAAAAATGAAAGGATAGATAAAAGACTGGAAGGTTGAAATGAATGAAAATTGAAGAAAAGGAAAAACGAGAGAGGTTCAAAAAACGAACAAGGGAAGAGAAAAAGAATGAATGAGAATAAAGAAAAACACGGGAATTAATGAAAAAAAAGAATATCGTGAAAAACGAAAGTGAATAAGAAAAGCATTTTTTTAAATGAAAAAATAAACATAAGAACTGAATGAAAATATTTAAAAAATGAATGAATGAATGAATGAATAATATGAAAACTGAATTGAATTCTCAGAACAGAATTATGGCCATTAATAGCCTTACCATCCCAGTGGTCCAATATAGTTTCAGCAGCTTGAACTGGACTCTAAACGACATCAGGCGAATGGATTCTAAGACAAGAAAACTTCTTTCTAAGCATAAGATGCATCATCCAAAGGCTGATGTAGACCGTCTAGACATACCCCGTAAAGAAGGTGGAAGAAGTCTTTTTCAGCTAGAATTGTCATACAAGACAACAACTATTGGCTTACTAACATACATAGAAACAACAAAGGACTGGATGATACAATTAGTTAAACAACATGAAAACAGAAAGAAAAATACTCAATGATGAAAGAAGGCAGTAAATACAAACAAGATTTACATTTAGTAGATTATGTAGAAAAGCAAAACGGAAGTCAAGAACCAACTATTGCGGCAAAAACTATCAAAATGAAAGCCAAGGATAAAGCTCTTGAACAGATGAAACAACGCTAGCAAGACAAACCTCTGCATGGCTAATACTCAGAACGAGGCTAATAAACCCAATGTTGATAAAGTTAATACTCATCGATGGTTATGGGCATTTGGATTAAAGTCTGAGACTGAAGGCTTTATTCTTGCAGCGCAAGACTAAAGTCTTTTCACTAGGAACTTTCAGGCAAATATTATGCATAATAATGTGGATCCAAAATGCAGGTTCTCTGATAAATACCAATAAACAATAGACCATCTAATCTCAGGATGTCCTGTACTTGCTCCAAATGAATATAAAAATCGTCACAATAGAGTGGGGCAATATTTGCATTGGACAATGTTCAAACACTATGGAAAATATGCCAACAAACACTGGTATGAACATCACCCAGCATCAGTTACAGAAATAGAAGATGTCACCATTCTATGGAATTACACCATCTATAGAGACAGAAAAATTGAAGCAAGTAGGCCGCACATTAAAAACCAGAAAGAAAAACATTTCTTATTAATTGATATGGCTTGTCCAGCGGATTGTAACATGGCAACCAAGGAATTCGAAAAACTGTCAAAATATAAAGACCTGGAAATTGAAATAGAAAAAATGTGGAAATTGAAAACAAGTATTTACTGAAAATAAGTATTAACTGAAAAAGAATTTTAAAAAAAAGGAAAGATTTGGAAAAAAAGGAAGAGCCACTCGAGGTAGTGCTTTACTGAATAAGGTTGTATGAATGTCAGAGGGAGAGGCAAGTTGTGCATACTATGAGGATATGTAGAGTCACCTCGGCGTGGTGTAATAAATTTCAATATTTAAACAATTGGGTGGTGGGGGCAGTTTCTCATACAACGTTATAGTAAATCGATCCTCCATTTTGGAACCACTCGCGGTGGGGTCGTTTTGTTTTTTTGTTTTGTGGGGGGACGAGTTGTTGCTTTTGTTTTTGTCTTTTTCAAGTTTTCTTCAGTTCTTACGATGGCATCTTCCTCGGAAACTCCAAGAATGGCTTTATTCAAAAATTTCGCAAAGGATTCAGTTGTTGAATATGCGCAAGCAAAAAAGTTAATTGCACAGGATCGATTTACTATAAGGTTGTATGAAAAACTGAGCCCCCATCCACCAAAAAAAAAACATTGTTTAAATGTTAAAATTTTTACAGATTTTTTTTGTCAATCGGAAAGTTTAGGGTTTCATCGATAACATTGCACTGAAAAAAAGTAAAAAACAAAAATTGATAATCAACCAATTTACAGGTGGTGGTAATGTCGTACCGGATAGTGGTTCCAAAATGGAGGATCGATTTACTATAACGTTGTATGACAAACTAAGCCCCCACCCCTAAAATTGTTTAAATATTAAAATTTTTCCAAATTTTTTTTGTTACTTGGAAAGTTTAGAGTGTAATCGATAAGATTGCACTGAAAAAAGTAAAAAGGAAAAAAGAAAAACAACAAATTTAAAGATGGTGGTAATCTCCTTCAGGTCCGCCAAATATTCTAAATAATATATTTTTCTGAATTTTAGCTATTTGGGTTATATAGTCTAACATACATGGACACTTGTTGTAGAAATTACAGTTCACGCTTTATTTTCTAATATTGTTTATGTACGTCCGTAATTTCAAAACTGGTACATCTCTAGGTACTGATCTGGCGACTCGACTGCAGCCACTTTCCCATCGTCGAAATGTGGCCTCCCTCTGTCTCTTCTATAAATACTTTCATGGCTTCTGCTCGGATGAGCTTAAGTCACTGATGCCTCCTCAACAGGTGTTTACCCGTGCAACCAGACTGGCAACTGGGTCCCACCCATTCACAGTCAGGTTAGCCAAATGCAGACGACAATTCTACTCCTGCAGCTTCCTCTCTCGCACTTCCCGCCTGTGGAACTCACTCCCGTATTCTTGCTTTCCTGACGGCTACGACCTCCAGAAATTTAAATGCAAAGTTAATACTCACCTACTAACCACTGGACTCTAGCTCTCTCCCCTCCCCTGTATAACCTTCCCTTTCTCTCCACCTATGTATCTGTCATTGCACCTGCTTTCTCAGCTTTCTATTGTTCCTTTCTAACTAGCTTGTACTCCTCACTCTTTTCTAATTAATCTTTCTACATTTATGTAACGCCCTGCACATCAGTGGCGTTTCTGCCTTGCTCGGGGTGAAATGATAAAAAAAAAAAAAAAATTTATACGCACAAAAAAAAAAATCAAAATTCTTTTTAAAATGCTGGGGGTCGCCGAATTGTGATAAGCGTTTCCATTTATCATTAGCAAATGTAGTTTTTACTTAATAATAAAGTCACTTAACCGTGAAAAGTTAGTACAGAATTTTGAATGACTTAAAACTTTATAAATTATTTTAATTAAATTTAAATAAATGAAAATAATTCTTGTAAAAATTCGTTAAAATTTCATTAAATTCTTGTAAAAATTCATTCTCGAAAATATTTTCTTTCTTAACGCAGTAGTGTCCAAATATTTATTTATTTTTATTTTTTTATAATTATTTAACTCCAAACAATGCAGGAATGCCACTGGTGCGCAGTGGGTGATTTTATTCATAAAAACGATTCAAGGTATTTCTAATTAAACAGTCTTATTTTTTTTTAATTTTTTATTTTGCGATTTAAACCAGATCTTCTCTAACTGGAGGTCCTGTTTTACAAACAAAACTGAGGATTTAAATTCTCCAAATAATATAAACATTAAACCATTCAAAAATGATTTTCGTGAAATTTCATAAAATAAGTGCGTCTGTTTGTGTGAGAGGGTAACAGACGTTAAAATATTTTACAAAGATTTTTTAAAAAAGATATCATTCTAAAATAATTAAATTCATTTATGAATAAATCCTTCAAATTTAATTAAAATCATCCAACAGTTATCTGATTTTTTTTAAAAAGAATTTCCAAATTAATGTGTTTTACGCTAAAATATCCCGTATTAATTTATGGTCAATTGGAAAAAACTAGAAAAAGAAAAGTTAAAATTTTAACCAATGTTTTGAAAATTCTAAAAAGGATTTTAAAAAGTAATTCAATAAAAAAACAAATTATTTAGATTTTCCTCTTAATCATAAAATAAAGATTTTGATGATAAAACTTTGATTTTATGAAGTTTGGGGCATTTTTTCATCATGGTATGCTCATGCGTTGCCAATCTTTGGAGATACCTGCATAAAAGTGTCGAGGATCTAAAAAAAAGATTTTGGTGGCTTTCAATCTAGAAACACCCAAATGAATAAACAACTGTGACATGCAATCTCGCGAGAAGCCGATTCATGCCTTTTCGTGCGTGCTTCAACTAGAATTCGAACTCTGATCGCTGTGCTGGTAAATATCGGCCTGTAGTAACCCTGTGAGCAATGATGGAAATTGGTCTTGGAAATGATGGCAACAAAAAGGAAATTAATACTGAGCATCAGGAAGAGATAGCTGAAGTTCCTGGGACACGCAATGAGGAAGGAGGGCCTGGAGAATCTGATACTAACAAGTCAGATAGAGGGGAAAAGAGACAGGGGAAAGCAGCGGATAAAATATTTGAAGGACCTGATCAGGTGGATGACGGAACGAGGGTTGCAGAAGGAATGCTCAGAGCCACCAGGGATAGGGAAACGTGGAAAGCCATGATCGCCTACCTCCTGAAGAAGAAGAAGAAGAAGAAGAAGAAGAAGAAGAAGAAGAAGAAGAAGAAGAAGAAGAAGAAGAAGAAGAAGAAGAAGAAGAAAATACAGATACGAAAAAATATTCTTGAAAGTGGAATTCAGGGTAGAATGGAAAAAAAACCCATATAAGGGGGGCGACGAAAAAGAACCGGTTGATTTTTTTTTCCTCCCATTTTAGTTGCCATTGTCCAGACTCGACGGCTGTAAATGTTTACACATCCGCTATTTTTGTTTTCCGTCGACATTTCAGCCTGCCTTTCTGTACAAGACATACACACATCTGTTTGTCTAGAGCCCCACCTACTTCATCTGCTCCTCGCCCCTGGGGCCTTTCTCTATTATTGTCAGCTTGTGAGTATTATCTTTCTGTTTCTCCGAACAAGGGTAGTTGAATGAACTTGACTAGAAAAATGAGGAAAGAAAAACAGGCAAAAAAAAAAAAAAAAAAAGAAAGAAAGAAAAAGAAAGTTGCCCCTTGCCGGACACATCAACAGACAATCACGCTTCCCACATCGTGTTTATAATTATTCATTGTTGTGATGACCTAACGAATCGGATGTTCGAACATTGGTAATGAGAAGCCATTTTGTCTTCTCAGGTCGTGGCATTAACAAAAAAAAAACAAAAAAAAAAAACGCTTAAAACAAACCCATTCTAATTAATTCCAAATTCACCAACTGAAAATTCTAAACTGGCTATACCTGCCCGACATTTTTTGCAATCGTTTCGTTCCAAGTAAGGCGATAATGCCACTAAGACTCATAAAGTTACAGGGAGTAAAAGAGAACGAGAACGTAAAAAATGACAATGAAGATTGAGGAAAGGACAAACAAAAAAAAACACAGGGTTCAAGAAAACAGAAGATGGTGATTGACATTGCATTTGAATTTTCGAAGATTGTTGTTATCAGAGAAGCAAGAAATTGAAAGCGAGTTCCACAGGTGGAAAGTGCGAGAAAAGAAACTATAGAAATGGCGGTTGCATTTAGCTATTTTAATAATTAATGGGTGGGACCTACTTGACACTCTAGTCAGTCAGTTAAGTGCCATACGTGATACGCGCTTGGGTGATCATATATCTTGCGACCCATGACGGAATAGGCAAAAACTTTTCCCGCAGTAGGTTGCCATTTCCTTTTGCGGTAGACTGGTTGCCAACCAAGGCTATAGAACCCAATCTGTTCTGCTATTCAACCCATAGTTGGAGGGAGAAGAGATGGAATAATACCTTTCCCAAGGGTATTTGTGCGTAAGTAAATGCAATGAATTCATCTAGAGTTCGAACTCGGCTCTCCGATTTCTCATTCCAAGACGATATCCATTGCACCCAGTAGCATGATTAAATTCACATGGTCGGAACACGGGGGGGGGGGGGGGCTCATCAGGGCAGTTGCCATGGAAATAAGCTCGTCAGAGCAGTTGCTGTGGAAATATTTGTAAAAAAAGACAGAGGGAAGCCACTTCACGTCGATGAAAGAGTAACTGCAGCCGAGGTCAGGAGCGATCACACTGCAAATCCTTCTTTGAATTTTTTTAAGAACCTCGTGATATACAGTAGGTTTATCTTGAGTCCCGTTTCTTGGAGGGGATTGATATTCTGTTCAAGATCCTTCTTATCCCAAACTAGCAGTATAGCCCGGCGTTGCTCGGGTGTAATGAAAGCTTTAAAACTAATCCATGGTCCTGGAGCTCAGACTCTTTGGACGTTGGCACGAAAGACTAAAAAGCAATAGTTGTTTCCAGTTAAAGCGAAACCGTAGACTGAAAGAAAAATGAATGGATGTAAGTCAAATTTTGATTTCCTGGTATCGATATCAAATTTTCTGCATTATTGTAAGAACTGCAACCTTGAAACTTCTGAATATCGTTTCTTATGTCTTTGTCTATGAGTGTATCAAATTTGATAAAAATCGGACCACTCCTTCTATAGCCCGATTTTTTTGATTATCGATATTTATCGGGGGTACCTCGACACAAAACCTAGCTAAGAACACTCGCAGACGCTTATAGCACAACAGTGTAAATTTTCAAAAAAATCGGTTCAGCCTTTTCGGAGCCCATGGGTAACACCCCCCCCCTTACACACACACACACACAGAGACAAAGTTCCATTGATAAATAAGTTTAGATTTAGATAGATACAGTAGATATGAATTCCTATATCGTCAGACTAGCCTCCTATCATCATTAGTATATTGACCTCGGGGATGAAGGAAGCAGGATCGTGATCTTCTTTTGATACATTCGTTTAGGACCATGGTTCCCAACCCCGGGGTAAATTACCCCAGTGGGCTAATGAGCCCATATTTTGGAGGTAATGGATGTTTGGTTTGGGAAGAGGCAATCAGCTTACAATTTCATATTGTGTCCTTGGAATGAAGACCAAGAAACGTAGCAGACTCAACGTGGCAAACGACGCCTGAATAGCCCTTTCAGTCACAAAGCCAAGAATAAATAAACTGGCACAGGCAATACAAGCTCAACACCCACATTAAGAATCACGGCTCGGTTACGGCTGCTATACCTCTGATTATTATAGATTGGTACTGAATAATTTCCATTAACTTTGTTTGCTTTTGATGTATGAAAATATAATTACTTCTTTTCCTATATTACGGTTATTTGTTCATTGGGGTAATGGATAATAGTGAAATTGTATTTTGGGGTAATCGCAGTAAAAAGGTTGGGAACCGATGCCTTAATATATCGCACACATGACGTCTTGTTTTTAAGTAATTGACTATGTATCAAGGTTTATCTTTCTTTCAAGCCTAAATGGCCTCTTGGAAAACTTACGTAAGTACTTTCCAAACTTGAATAATTCCAACAATGAATGGGTAAGAAATCCATATCTTGTGAGTGAAGATATCATTCCTGATGAGGACTATCCAGCAAAAGAAGAATTTCTAACACTCAGAATGTTTGAGACCAAGTCTAATCTTTTGGATCTCTCGTCTGCAGGATATACCAACACTAGCCTCTAGAGCAGTACAAATTCTCATAGGATTTTCAACCACTTATCTATGAGAACATGCTTTTTCTACTGTCCTTGGAATGAAGACCAAGAAACGTAGCAGACTCAACGTGGCAAACGACGCCCGAATAGCTCTTTCAGTCACAAAGCCAAGAATAAATAAACTGGCACAGGCAATACAAGCTCAACACCCACATTAAGAATCACGGCTCGGTTACGGCTGCTATACCTCTGATTATTATAGATTGGTACTATTGTATTGAATAATTTCCATTAACTTTGTCTGCTTTTGATGTATGAAAATATAATTACTTTTTTTTCCTATATTACGGGTATTTGTTCATTTGGGTAATGGGTAGTAGTGAAATTGTATTTTGGGGTAATCGCAGTAAAAAATTTAGGAACCTGTGGAGAATGTAGTATGGAATGCTTAACTGAACATTGCTCATATTTTCACATCTGTGCTTGTAGGAATAGACAGATTCGTCTATCGCCCGGTTCATGGTCCTCTCCAGTCTTTTAAGCAGAAGTACAGTCCTATCCGTTGTTTTCTCGTTTAGGATTTGGTTTCCGGTTCCTTCTAAAGCCTACTTCAGCTCTATACTACTAACGTTACTGTCTTTATTCGTTTTTTTTTTATTTCTATTTTTGTATTTTATTCCTTTATTTTAATTACTCGATAGCAGTAGTCAGGTTCACCAATCGCTCGATTCACACATCTCCAGGGGCGATTGTGGAACTCTGAAAGTGGTGGGGCCACTTAGGGAGCAGAGATGTTTCTGAGAAGGCGGGGAGGCGGAACTCAAGCAGTGTCTTCATTTTCATACTACATCCTTCGGCGTAGTGTAATGGTTAGCAAGCTTGTCTCGCTAGAACCTGTTACAACTGAGTAGTGAGTTCGATCTTCACTGGGTACCCCCATACTTTTGGCCTTGTGTCACATCTAAGCGGCGCTTAGAAAATCAACTATCATATACACAACTTAGGAATGAGTTTGAGTATAAATGTGTTACTTCACTAAATTAAACGGAATAACTTTTCATTCATAAGTAGTAAAGTTCTAATCTATTCTTGTCCTGTTTTTTTTTTTTTTTTTTTTTTTTAATCATATCACCCCAAGCAAGGCGATAACGCCACTGATGCGCAGGAGGCTACGTAAGAGTGAAAAGATTGGAAAAGAGAAAGCCGGAAACCGCATCCTAAACAGGAAACAAGGGAATAGCCTCTTCACCTGTTCAATAGACGTGGGTGGAGTGTGAGCCGGGCGATAGTTTAGTCTATCTACTCCAATTGAAAACAAATAAAGAAAAGAGTGAAATTATTGGAAAAGAGAAAACCGGAAACCGCATCCTAAACAGGAAACAAGGGATGAGCCTCTTCACCTGTTCAATAGATGTGGGTGGAGTGTGAACCGGGCGATAGTTTAGTCTATCTACTCCAATTAACTCAAGCTGTTGGAACATAAGAGAGGTTAATTTCAAAACAAAATCAAAGGGTTAATACTAACGTCAATACTAGCAGAGCAGTGTGATTTGTCTGCTCTTTTTTTTTTTTTCCTCTACAAAACTTTTAAAAGTGAGAAAAAAATAGGAACATTATTTCTAAATAACGTCTTCCTTCAAATATGAAAATATGACTATTAAGTCTCTTTCCCTCCCTAACATCATGTCTGTTTCTATCTATCTGGTTATTTTATTTTGTTTGTTTTTCTTTCAAACTAGTCTCTATATGTGTCCTTTAAAAGCTAAATGAAAAAGAAAACGCAGGGGGAAAAGTGCAGAAGATCAAATCTTATCAAAATCAGAGATTGATCAGTTTCATAAATTTTTGAAGCTCATAAAATGTAGTGGGGTGCAAAGGAATCACTATTACACACCTCACCAGTCTTTTGAACAGGATTAGATGCTTATCGTTTGTTTCCTGTTTAGTATTGTGTTTCCGGTTCCTTTTAAAGTTTACGTCAGCTCTATACTCCTAACTCTTGTCTTTTCCGACGCTACACTACACAATAACCGCTAAATCACTAAAAAAAATTAGCATACCATGAAGAAAGATACTCCCAACTTAATAAAAACAAAGTTTTTCTTCAAAATCTTTGTTATTGTGAAGTGATTTGTATATGACGTGCATTTAAGGACAGGCGCTTCTGCGCAGACGCGACAGGAAGTCTCACAAATAATAAACTCTAACGAGATGAGAGACGTTTGTTTCTACTTTACATTAAACTTTTCCTCTTCTTATAAAATTGTATCATCTTTATCTTGAGATCGGCAAAGTCATCTTGTCTATTGTAGGATTTATGTAAACACCGGCCAGTTCGACGGAAACATTCTGATATAAGTGTTATAAATTTTATTCGTAGGCGTGTGGTTTCTAGGATTTTATAAATTACCATAAAAGAAAAGACATTGATTCTTACACTAAAGCCCCACTATTAATGTTATTTACTTTTTATTCCGGCTGTAATCCTCGGCTTAAATTGTTTAATTAATTTAGATATATATAT
Source organism: Ascarosepion bandense (assembly GCA_037127315.1). Classification (NCBI taxonomy): domain Eukaryota; kingdom Metazoa; phylum Mollusca; class Cephalopoda; order Sepiida; family Sepiidae; genus Ascarosepion; species Ascarosepion bandense. The sequence goes on from JBBBDQ010001254.1 coordinate 5,045,077, forward strand.
ATATATATATATATATATATATATATATATATATATATATATATATATATATATATAGCTGTCTCTTCCTGATGCTCAGTATTCATTTCCTTTTCGTTTCCATCCTTTCCAAAACTTCATCATTGCTCACATGCTCGATCCATGATATCCGCAACATCCTTCTGTAGAACAACATTTCAGCTGCTTCGAGATTTTCCTTCATCTTTGATGATTTTGTCCAGCATTCACTGCCATATTAAAGAACTGACATCACATAGCAATCCAGTACTCTCTTCTTTGTTTCTAGCGAAATCTTCCTGTCTCTTAATACTCTCCTCAGCTTCTGGAACGCGTCCTTCGCCATGCCAATTCGCCTTCAGATCTCTGTGTCGCACTTTCCGTCTTCTGTTCAGCTTTCTTGCAGCTTATTTGTAGTCCTTTCTTGTCACTCTCTTCAGCTACCTTCTGTAGGAGGTCTTGTAGTTTTCTTTCCATGTCTGCTATCAGCACTGTATCATCTGCGTACCTTATTGTGGGCTCCGATGACAAACCCTGGTATAACATCTAGGGTCCTCGGAATAGTCTCGACGTACAAGTTGAATAGATCCGGGAAAAGACACACCCTTGTCTTACGCCCCTTTTTATCTTTGTATATCTGCTAAATTCGTTACCTGTCCGTATGCAGGCAGTTTGCTGCCAGTAGAGATTTTTGATTACTTTTATGTCTTTCCCAAAAATAGATAGATCTATCTATCGCCCGGTTCACACTCCACCCATGTCTATTGAACAGGTTAAGAGGCTCATCCCTTGTTCCCTGTTTAGGATGTGGTTTCCGGCTTTCTCTTTTCCAATCTTCTCACTTTTTTTTTTCAATTGGAGTAGATAAACTAAACTATCGCCCGGTTCACACTCCACCATATCTATTGAACAGGTTAAGAGGCTCATCCCTTGTTCCCTGTTTAGGATGTGGTTTCCGGCTTTCTCTTTCCCAATCTTCTCACTTTGTTTTCTTCTTTTTTTTTTTTCAATTGGAGTAGATAGATCTATCTATCGCCAGGTTCACACTCCACCCATGTCTATTGAACAGGTTAAGAGGCTCATCCCTTGTTCCCTGTTTAGGATATGGTTTCCGGCTTTCTCTTTTCCGATCTTTTCACTACTACGTAGCCCCCTGCACATCAGTGGCCTTACCGCCTTGCTCGGGGTGATACGATTAAAAAAAAAAAAAAAAATTTAGGCTGCTTAGCATCACCATCAATTCTTCGTGGTGTATTTTAGCGAACGACTTAGCATAATCGATAAAACATAGATACAAGTCCTTCTTCCTTTGTATTGCCCTTTGGGAGAGCATCCTAATCATAAATATGGCGTTCCTTGTTCTAGTGTCTTTGACGAACCCACACTGTTCTTGTCCTATCTCTGGCCTAATTCTGCTTCTCGCTCTATTCATCAGGATTCGGACGATCAGTTTTGTAATGTGGCTCATAAAACTGATTATTCGGAGGATTTCACATTGTGAATAGTCAAATTTAAAAAAAGAAAAATGTAAACAATTCCTTGTAAAAATTCATGATTCATCGAAAAAATATTTCTTAAGTAATGGTATGATCATATTTTAACGATTTTGTGGTAACAAATTACTTCATAATAAAAAAAGATTTTGACGATAAAAGTTTGTTTTTATCAAGTTTGGGACATTTTTTTATAATGGTATGCTCATTTTTTAACGATTTTGTGGTGGTATCTATATATACAAATTATTGGAAGAATTTTCTTCCTTTTTCTATTTTGCATCTTGACCATGACAGTCAATTAAGTGCCATACGTGATACAGGCTTGGGCGATCATGTCTCGAAAGAGACATGACTGACTGGGCTGAAGATTATCCCGAAGTAGATTGCCATTACTTTCTGCTGGTTGCCATCCAAGGCTATAGAACCCAATCTGTCCTGTTATCTAACCTATAACTGAAAGGAAGAGACGTATTAATACCTTTCCCAAGGGTATTTGCGCGTAAGTGAATGCAAGGAATTCAACTGGAATTCGAACTCGGCACCCCCCCGATATAGTATTCTGAGTCGATATCCACTGCACCACAAAACAACTGAATGAAAATCCGTCATGAAGTTTTAAAGAGGAGAGTTTTCGGTGCCAGAGATATGTCATAGTACATTGACGCCTTGCATTGGATATCGGCTCGGAACGAGAAATCGGGGAGCCGAGTTCGAATTCCAGCCGAATTCATTGTATTCAATTAGGCACAAATACCCTTGGGAAAGGTATTAATCCGTCTATTCCTTCCAGTTATGGGTTAAATAACAGCACCGATTGGGTTCTATAGCCTTGGTCGGCAACCAGTCTACCGCAGAAAGCAATGGCAACTTACTGCGGGATAATCTTCTGCCCAGTCAGTCATGTCTCTTTCGAGACATGATCGCCCAAGCGTGTATCATGTATGGCACTTAACTGACTGACATTGACGCCCTTCCCTCATAACAAAGACCGTCTTTGGTAGGTGAGGGTGAAAAATAAACCTCAAATGTTGGTGGTAAGGGAAAGTAAAGAAAAATGTTAAGTATGGATATAAAAAAGAGACTGACAATTTGATTAGTTCTTTATCTGTTTTGTTTATTTATATCCCGACTCCGTTCCCTGCTTTGCCCGACCCGTTTCGCTAATTCCCGATGTCCTGTTTTCTCACTGATAATAGATTAGACGTTATCGGAGAGAAAAATCCGCCACCGATTTGCGGGTTGTGGTCAAGAAAGTTGTGGCACGAGGTGGCTGTAATATAAATACATTATTTTATTGACCAGGGAACGATCATTCACTGCGTCCGATTTACAGCAACTCCCCCTATTTACGAAGGTCTAAGTGACGAAATTTCAGTAGGAACAAGCGTGTAATATACAAAGCTGTAATTTCTTTAATACCCCTTGGTAGCGTCTTGGTGAATAGAAGCAATATAAATCATTCAAACCGAGTCGGAAAACGTTAGCAGGAGCAGTAGGGATATACGTTGTGGTGGATATCGGCTCGGAACGAGAAATCGGAGAGCCGAGTTCGAATTCCAGTTGATTGAGTCTTGAGTTTTGTTTTAACGGCATATCAACCTTTGTGGGTTATTTAATGCCAAAATGGTGGGGTTTTAAGATATAAAATGTTCGGTTATAGTGAGAACATTTTAAAAAAATACCTGTAAAACCCCATGTTTTTAATGCTCGGTTATAGTGAGAAAGATGTGCGTTGTGGTGCAGTGGAAATCGGGGTGCCGAGTTCGAATTCCAGTTGAATTCGTTGCATTCACTTACGTGCAAATACTCTTGGGAAATGTGTCAATACGTCTCTTCCCTCCAGTTATGGGTTAAATAACAGTACAGATTGGGTTCTATAACACTGGATGGGATGCCAACCAGTCTACCACAGAAAGTAATGGCAACCTACTGCGGGATAATCCTCTGTCCAGTCAGTCATGTCTCTTTTGAGACATGATCGCCCAAGCGTGTATGACGTATATAAATAAGTCCTGAATGTTTCATTAAAATCCGACAATTATTTGATTTTTACAAGAATTTCCATTGTAAACTGTCGTAACGATTTGGCTCCTCGCTAACGAAAATAAAAACAAAATTTTTATCAAAATTCCGAACGTGTTGGAAAAGATTAAAAAATGTAAAAATATAATTTTAAAATATTTTGATCTTTAATAATAAACATTTTTATGGAAAAAAGTTCGTTTTTATTAAGTTTGGGACCTTTTTTCTTCATACTATGCTTGTTTTTTTTTTTGTTTTTTTTTTCTTTCAGAAATTTAGTGGAGCTACTTAAAACTTAAAAACTATTTCCAAATTAATTCTAGACTAGCATTATAGCCCGGCGTTGCTCGGGTGTAATGAAAGCTTTAAAACTAATCCATGGTCCTGGAGCTCAGACTCTTTGGACGTTGGCACGAAAGACTAAAAAGCAATAGTTGTTTCCAGTTAAAGCGAAACCGTAGACTGAAAGAAAAATGAATGGATGTAAGTCAAATTTTGATTTCCTGGTATCGATTATCGATTTTCTGCACTATTGTAAGAACTGCAACCTTGAAACTTCTGAATATCGTTTCTCATGTCTTTGTCTATGAGTGTATCAAATTTGATTAAAATCGAACCACTCCTTCTATCACCTGATAGTCGATTTTTGATATTTATCGAGTGTACCTCGACACAAAGCCTAGCTAAGAACACTCGCAGACGCTTATAGTACAACTGTGTAAATTTTTCAAGAAAATCGGTTCAGCCGTTTCGGAGTCTATAGGTAACGGACACACACACACACACACACACACACACACACACACACACAGACAAAGTTCCATTTATAAATAAGTTTAGATTGTCCAGGATCCATATTATATAGAGAAGTTCAAAACTTGCAGATGACTACCTATATTTGGTATTGTGCTAAGCTACGTTTATCAGACGTTGAGACGAAGAGTAAAACACATTGAGAGAAAGAGAAAGAGAAAGAGAAAGAGAAAGAGAAGTAAAACAACGTGAAAAGAAGGAGACAGAAAAAAAAAAGAAAAAAAAGGCTGATGCTACAAAACAACCATTATAAGTTTTACTCCGTCAAAAAATGTGTCAACAACAACAAAAAAAAAAAAACTATTTAAATGACGCGACGGCGGGTTTATTTTTGAGAGAGATAAAAAAAAATATCTAAATAAAATGTCATTGAATCCGTATCTGACGATTTCGTCTTCCTCACCGATTAAACCCGAGTGACATTTTTTTTTTATCGGATTTTGGTGTGATAAGGTTTGAAATTGTGCAAATAATTTTATCTCTACGAGACACCAGATGTCAACCAAAATTCTGTGGATTGTGAGAAAAAAAATGGCTGACTCAGATACACTGATTACTTCTTTGAATTAAGACGCTTTAGATATGGATGAAACGATTTCACAATTGTCTTTATTTTTTAATCATTTCACCTCAAGTAAGAGAATAAAGCTACTAAGACGCAAGGGTAGTTACTGAGTGTTACAGACTATGAGAAAAAATTATATTAAGGAGAGACAACAATAAAGAATAATAACTAAGAAGACAGACGATAATTATTGACATTGCACTTAATTTTATGAAAATCAAAGTTGATTGGGAAGCAAGAAGCCGGAAGAGAGTTCCACAAGCGAGAAGTGCGAGAAAAGAAACTGTTAGCATAGAACTTACAGTTACACCTAGCCATTTAAATTCTAAAACGGTGAGACCTAGTCGCCAATCTAGTCGGTTAAGTGCTACACGTGATTTATGCTTGGACGATTATGTCTCGAAAGCAACATGAGTTACCAGGAAGAAGAATATTTAACTGTTGTAAACTGATTGCCAACAAAGGTTATAGAAACCAATCTGTCTTGCTATTTAATCCATAGCTGGAAGGAGAAGAGATAGGTTAATACATTTGCCAGGAGTATTTGCGTGTAAGTGAATTCAACTGGAATTCGAACTCAGCTCTCCGATTTCTCGTCCCGAGCCAATATTCACTGAACCACGACGCACTTCCAGTCAGTCAGTTAAGTGCCATACGTGATACACGCTTGGGCGATCATGTCTCGAAACTGGTTGCCGACCAAGGCAACCAGTCTACCGCAGAAAGCAATGGCAACCTACTGCGGGATAATCTTCTGCCCAGTCAGTCATGTCTCTTTCGAGACATGATCGCCCAAGCGTGTATCACGTATGGCACTTAAGTGACTAACTGAATATAATAGATGAAAATATGATTAAGGCTTCTACTGGACATAAAGTGGGGGACCTGTTTTTATTGTTATGTAGTAATAAACTGATCCCCCATTAATTACTACTTAACAGTATAATACATCTCTTCCTCCTCCAGTTATGAGTTAAATAAGAGGATTGGGTTTCTGTAGTTTTCGCAGGCAACCAGTCTACTGCAGAAAGCAATGACAACCTACTGCGGGATAATCTTCTGCCCAGTCAGTCATGTATCTTTCGAGACATGATCGCCCAAGCGTGTTTCGCGTATGGCACTTAACTGATTGATAGTGAGAAGGTTGATTTAGTCAGATTTTAATGAAAACTTTTTTTTGTTTATATTCATTTTTATTTTGGAAAACTGACAATGTCTTTTAGTTTTGTATTCAAAAATGTTTTGCTGAGAATAATTTTTTCCTTCAAAAATGTGTTCTGGTAATAATTTTTCCTTCAGAAAAATAATGTTGGTAATATTTTTCTTTCAAAAATGTTTTTTTTTATTTATTATATTTTCTATTTATTTATATTTATATCTATTTCTATTTATAATTCATAACCAGCAATACATTTTAATACAAAAGTAGAAAACATCTTCAGTTTTCTAAAGTTAAAAAAAAAAAATTTAAATAAAATTTTCATCAAAATCTGACTAAATCAACCTTCTCACTATAATCGAACATTAAAAAAAATACCTTTAAACCCTACTTTTTTTGTATTAAATAACCCACAGAGGTTGATATGCCATTAAAAAAAACTCAAATTCAAATCAAGACATTTTTTTTATATCTCTTAAACCGGGTTTTCCAGGGATATTTTCAGTATGTTGTTCTATTCCTTTTTTTATCATTCCAAGCGCACCTACTATGAATGGTACTATTCTTGTTTTCAATTTCCATATTTTTTTACTTCAATTTCCAGGTTATTATGGTCCTGGGCATGACGGTAAACTGCATCCGGCAGCAATTGAGAGGTTGTGAGGAGCATGGAACCACTTCTTGTTCCCAAGTCCATCCTGTTAGGGTCCCAACTATGTACAAATAGTTAACCCCCTAACTAGGGTCAAAACCCTATGAAAGTATAAAAATAGGCTTTTATAGAAATATATACATAAATATAGACTTTCATAAAAAAAATATTACCATAACACATTTTTGAAGGAAAAAAATTCTCAGCAAAACATTTTTTAATACAAAACTAGAAGACATTTTCTGTTTTCTAAAATAAAAAATAATAATAAAAATAATAAAAACAAAAAATTTTAATTAAAATCTTACCAAATCAACCTTCTCACTGTAATCAAATATTAAAAAACATACCTTAACACACCATCTATTTGGCATTAAATAACCCACAGAAGTTGATTTTTTTTTCACCCCGAGCAAGGCGGTAACGTAAGAGAAAAAAGATTGGAAAAGAGAAAGTCGGAAACCACATCCTAATCAGGGAACAAGGGGTGAGCCTCTTTACCTGTTCAATAGACGTGGGTGGAGTGTGAACCGGGCGATAGTTTAGTCTATCTACTTCAATTGAAAAAAAAAGAAAGAAAAGAGTGAAAAGATTGGAAAAGAGAAAGCCGGAAACCACATCCTAAACAGGGAACAAGGGATGAGCCTCTTCACCTGCTCAATAGATGTGGGTGGAGTGTGAACTGGGCGATAGTTTAGTCTATCTACTTCAATTGAAAAAAAAAAAAGAAAAGAGTGAAAAGATTGGAAAAGAGAAAGCCGGAAACCATATCCTAATCAGGGAACAAGGGATGAGCCTCTTCACCTGTTCAATAGACGTGTGTGGAGCGTGAACCGGGCGATACTAAAACTCAAACCAGGTTATTATTTATTCATTTATTGATAATATATTACTTATAATGATACTTTATATAATAGATTGGGTTCTATAGCCTTGATTGCCAGCCAGTCTACCGCAGAACGTAACGTCAATCTATTGCGTGAAAATCTTCTGCTCAGTCAGTCAAGTCTCTTTCGAGACATGATCGCCGAAGCGGGTATTACGCATGATACTTAACTGACTGATTTAGTTACATCTACGGGGCTGAATATTCGAGAGATCACGTTAGAAAAATATGCATCCTCCGGCAGGATTTGAACCTGCATCCCCTTGGGCATTATTATTACATCTAACCTATTTTTCCTACGTTGACCGCTGATAAGTGAAATCGTGGCAAGGGAAAATCAAAATCGCTGATAAGGAGGCCACTGGACTGGGTTCGCTAAAAAAATCTTTCACCGCGACTCCATGCCCACCTTGTATAAATTGGCACCTACCCCACTGTCTATCTTTCTTTCACTCCCTAATTTATCACTCCTATCACGCCTTAACCTGGTTGGTGTTTCTCTCCTGTACAATCCAGTAATTACAGGAAGGCTCACGTTGCAAACCCAAGATATTAATTCCTGCTAAGCAGAGTCCCTGATAAGGGTCTTGCTTGTCTGTTAGCCTGACAAGCAGATAATCGAAAATTTCGGGTATGGTGAAGCTGAGGCTAGAGTAGTAAACCCTTCATGATCCCCTCACCCCCACAAGATATGGAGTTCGCAATGATTAAGGCTTAAGCTTAAATGAGTATGACACAAGGCCACCTGTTAAACAGAAAAGTTTAATTAAATAAAATATTAGCTGAGCTGTGGCACAAGGCTGAAAATAAGGAACACCCAGTGAGGATCGAACTCACTAATTTGTAATTATTATAGCGAGACAAGTTTGCTAATAACCATTTCACCACCAAAGCGACATGATCGACTGGGAGAGTATTTTCCCGCAGTAGGTTGCCATTACTTTCTGTGGTAGACTGGTTGCCAAACAAGGCTATAGAACCCAATCTCTCTTGTTATTTAATCCATAACTGGGGGAAAGAGCCGGATTAATACCTTTCCCTAGAGTATTGGCGCGTAAGAGAACGCAACGAATTCAACTGGGATTCGAACTCGGTTCTCTGATTTCTCGTTCCGAGAATATGCTAAATAACTGGTTTCGTATTGGCAGAAGTGCGACAAAACTGAGCGAACAAGACGGCCAAGGTTCGAATCTTGTCGACTGGTGCTACAGGATCGCTAGCAAAGAACGTTACCAAATAACAGAAACCACGCCACTTAAAGAACCTGACCGCGACAACAAGTAAATAACACACGATGAGAAAAAAATAATGACAGAATCAAAACGTCGACTTTCCACGCTATTTGAAACAAAAGCTTAGGAAGGAAACCAACAGTACTGGAAAGAGCAATAAAAGTTGACTTGAAAAAGCTATTTTTCTGAAAAATTGTTTTTATAGAAAAATTTTATAGAATTCAATCGAAACTAGCGAAAACAAATGCTCGGCCAATGAATGCCAAACGTTTCCTCATAAAGAAATGGCTAACATTACGATATCTATTAGATATGGAGAGAAAACATTTTACATTTTGATCCCAACCCAGTGCCAGGTCAGTCAGTCAATTAAGTGCCATACGTGATACGCGCTCGGGAGATCATGTCTCGAAAGAGACATGACTGACTGGTCTGAAGATTATGCCGAAATAGATTGCCATTAATTTCTGCGGTAGGCTGGTTGCCAGCCAAGGCTATAGAACTCAATCTGTCCTGTTATTTAACCCATAACTGGAGGGAAGAGACGGATTAATATCTTTATCAAGGGTATTTGCGCGTAAGTGAATGCAAGGAATTCAAGTGGAATTCGAACTCGGCTCTCTGATTTGTCGTTCCGAGCCGATCTCCACTGCACCACAACGCACAGTGCCAGGTCGTGAACACACACACACACACACACACACACACACACACACAAAATAAAAAAATAAAAATAAAAATAAAAAAATAAATAAAAAAAATAAAACTAACTCGAGTATCACTGGCTGCTCGGTTAATGCTAAATGTTTCCTTATAAAGAAACAGTTAAAAGTGCCATTACAATTAGAGATGAGAAGAACAGATACTACACTTGGTACTTACTTCCCACAATAGTGACTGAATATGGCACAAGGCCGGCTTAAAGTGGGGAAACCGACTGCGTTCTCGTGGCGCAAGGTAAAAAATTGCCCAGAGGCCACACTGGCGTCGATATTCCACTAACCCTCCCTCTTTGGTACCATGAGGGAGGCCCTACAGGAAGGTCGATATCCCCGGGACCAGCCACCCATCATCCGAAGACAGAAATACTTGAAAGATAAAATATGATTTATGCATCTCTACTACACTTTCATCCTAGCTTAGAGTCCAGGGTTTGAAGAAAGGTCTACCTCGAGTATCACTGGCTGCTCGGTCAATGGATGCCTATTGTTTCTGCATAAAGAAACGGCTAATAATATTCTATTATAATTGTGCTTGTTTATATCTTCGTCAGTTCGCACGACCGTTATGCCCTGCCAATGTCTCATCAATAATGGACTATTCGTTTTTGATTGTGTGGAAAAGGGAAAAGACGTTTTTAGTTTCAGTGAGAAAATGAAAGAAAAACGGAAAGATACAAGTGGAGAGAGAGAGAGAGAGAGAGAGAGAGAGAGAAATAATCAGATTAAGCTGATAAGAACAGATACTACACTTTAGTTAGTCGAAGCAACCGAAATAAAAGCAGCAATTTTCAGACGCACAGCAACGAAATGACGAAAACCAAGTAAAGGAAATCGCTAAAAATCCAGTTACCAAAAATAAAATAACATCTTCGGCTGAATTATTTCAAAATTATCATTAAAAGAAATGTTCGTAAGACGGGGATTTGGCTAGAAATAATAAAAAAAAAGAAATATAAAAGTGTCTCAATCCAATTGTTATTAAAGGAAATGTTCGCAAGACGGGGATTTGGCTAGAAATAATAAAAAAAAGGAATATAAAAGTGTCTCAATCCAATTGTTATTAAAGGAAATGTTCGCAAGACGGGGATTTGGCTAGAAATTAAAAAAAAGGAATATAAAAGTGTCTCAATCCAATTGTTATTAAAGGAAATGTTCGCAAGACGGGGATTTGGCTAGAAATAAAAAAAAAAGGAATATAAAAGTGTCTCAATCCAATTGTTATTAAAGGAAATGTTCGCAAGACGGGGATTTGGCTAGAAATAAAAAAAGAAATATAAATGTTCGTAAGACGGGGATTTCGCAAGAAAGAAAGGAAAGAAGGAAGGAAGAAAAGGAAGATAAAAGTGTTTAATGTTTCCTGTCGGTATCTCATAAATAATTGACTATTCTGTCTTATTTTTAGAATAATTATTAAGGGAACCTTTCTTAAGACGGGGATTTCGCTAGAAAGAAAGTAAGACGAAAGAAGGAAAGATAAAAGTGTGTAACGTTTCTTGACAATATCTCATAGATAATTAACTATTCCGTTTTATTTCAAGATTATTAAGAGAAATCTTCGTAAGACGGGGATTTCATGAGAAAGAAAGAAAGAAAGAATATATATTTAACGTTTCCTACCAATACCTCATAAATAATTTCGTTTTATTTTTATATTATTATTAAGAGAACTGTTCGTAAGATGGGGGATTTCGTTACAAAGAAAGAAGTGAAGATAAAAGTGTTTAACGTTTCTTGCCAATATCTCATAAATAATTGACTATTCCATTTTGATTGGGTGAAAAAAAAATAAGAATTGGTTTCGGTTTGAAAAGAAATAAAAAAATGGAAGATAGAAATTTTTATCGGCTGTTTCAGTGAAACGTAACAGTTGTGAATTTCAAATCTTTTCATTTGTACTCCCTTACTTCTGAAAATAACAACAAGCATTCATGTTATTGCAGTATTTTGTTAAAGTTGTTGGGCTCAAATAATGATGAGACGAGAAAGTTTATGTATATTTAACTAGCAGTATTGCCCGGTGTTGCTCAGGTGTAATGAAAGCTTTAAAATTAATCCATGGCCATGGAGCTCAGACTCTTAAGACGTTGGCACAAAAGGCTAAAAAGCAATAGTTGTTTCCAGTTAAAGCGAAACCGTAGACTGAAAGAAAAATGAATGGATGTAAATCAAATTTTGGTTTCCTGGGATCGATATCAAATAGGTGTTTTTCGTCGTAAACTGAATTTTGAAGGCTAAATAAGTCCTCTGAGTAAATGGTATCATGGCTGAGACTAAGAACAACAATTATACCTACTTAGAGCCAAACCCGAAGCAAAAACTAAAATAATAGGGCTGAAAAAAATACATACAGGCAGATAAACAGACACACACACAGACAGCTTGCCTTATATATATATGAATTTTGAAATTTTTCGCTAATTTAAATTGGCTCTGTATTCTTAATACATTGAGCTCTCTGCCTGCATCACTTTTTAATGTTAAATTTTTTTTAAATATTGAGTTAGGATCAGGTTCTTGGAATTTACCTTCCTACTCTTCCACTTCGGATTAAAGAAAAACATATATATATATATTATCGATTTTCTGCACTATTGTAAGAATTGCAACCCTTGAAATTTCTGAATATCGTTTCTTATGTCTTTGTCTATGAGTGTATCAAATTTGATTAAAATCGAACCACTCCTTCTATCACCTGATTTTTTCGATAGTCGATTTTCGATATTTATCGAGTGTACCTCGACACAAAGCCTAGCTAAGAACACTCGCAGGCGCTTATAGTACAACTGTGTAAATTTTCAAGAAAATCAGTTCAGCCGTTTCGGAGTCTATAGGTAACGGACACACACACACACACACACACACATACACACACACACACACACACACACACAAACACAAATTCCATTTATAAATAAGTTTAGATTTAGATTGTTGTGTTAGCCTATTCAGTCATTAACTTAAGAGTTCGTCATAAAATTCAAATAGGAAACCCGTTTTTCTAAGTATTGTTATTCAGTCAGTTAAGTGCTACACGTGATACACGCTTAGGGCGATCATGTCTCGAAAGAGACATGACTGACTGGGCAGAAGATTATCCCGCAGTAGGTTGCCATTGCTTTCTGCGGCAGACTGGTTGCCAGTGAAGACTATAGAAACCCGATCCTCTTATTTAACTCATAACTGGAGGAGGAAGAGATGTATTATACTGTTAAGTAGTAATTAGTGGGGGATCAGTTTATTACTTCATAACAATAGAAAACCGGCCCCCCACTTTATGCCCAGTAGAAGCCTTAATCATATTTTCATCTATTATATTCAGTTAGTCACTTAAGTGCCATACGTGATACACGCTTGGGCGATCATGTCTCGAAAGAGACATGACTGACTGGGCAGAATATTATCCCGCAGTAGGTTGCCAGTAGACTGGTTGCCGACCAAGGCTATAGAACCCAATCTGTCCTGTTATTTAAGCCATAACTGGAAGGAAGAGACGGATTAATAATTTACCCAAGGGTATTTGCGCGTAAGTGAATACAATGGATTCAACTGGAATTCAAACTCGGCTCTCCCCGGTTTCTCGTTCCGATCCGATATCCACTGTACCACAACGCACATCCAAGGATTGCTATTACTATACATATATTGCATGGTGGAGTAATGGATAACATTTCGGATTGAGGAATCGGGGAGCCGAGTTCGAATTCCAGTCGGATTCATTACATTCATGTACATGTTTATACCATTGGGAAGGCATAAACCCATCTCTTCTCCCTCAAGCTATGGGTAAATATCAGGACAGACTGAGTTCTGTAGCCTTGAGTAGCAACCTGTTTAGTGGAAGAAAAACTTTGAATTCAAACTAAATTAAGAGGGATGGCATCCGTCAGGTCGTAGTGCCAAAAAGTAACAACACTTCCACTGCAGCTGAAGTACATGTGACCCCGCTACGTTTCTAATAAGTCATGGAATATCTGGAATTGTAAAACAAAATGAGCAACAGCGACCGAATTCTCATATAATGTGTGTGTGTGTGTGTGTGTGTGTGTGTGTGTGCGCGCGCACGCGTGTTTTAATGATAGGTTTAAATTTAGTTGTCATGTCGACACGAGTGATAAGAAGGCCGATGCTCAACCACGAAGGTAACATAGACTCACGATTAACATACTTTTCAGAGCCTGTTTTTATCAACTGTTTTTCTCCCCAACCTTCGTCACCGAGAGTGAACAAGTTGCTCGAGGGTGAGAGCTTCGAGGTTATTACCGTACAAGCACCCAAATCGAGTTGATAATACAGTCCCCCTTCAAAAAAAAAAAACAAAGAATGTTGCAATGATGAGTTGTCCTTAAGTTATGTTGGGTCACATTTCTTCTTAGTCCTTATTTGTATCCGCACATGCGCAAAACACACTCACGGATTCACGTTCTCAGTCGACATGAAATGAAAAAAAAAAATCTATATTAAATCGATTGCTAGGTCATCTGCTAAGAAAGTCGGTTCATTGTGTTGGGCGGGACAATTTTTCTCTTCGAAATATATCTTACATATCTATAAGTCTATCATTCGTTCATGCTTAACATATTGCCGCTCGTCCAGTGCCCTTACTATTTTTTTTTAATCATATCACCCCAAGCAGGGCGGTAACGCCACTGATGCGCAGGAGGCTACTTAAGAGTAAAGAGATTGGAAAAGAGAAAGCCGGAAACCACATTCTAAACAGGGAACAAGGGATGGGCCTCTTCACCTGTTCAATAGATGTGGGTGGAGTGTGAACTGGGCGATAGTTTAGTCTATCTACTCCAATTAAAGCCTCGAGCTTCTTGATAAGATCCCAAAATGAATCAGTAATATTATTGGTCCTGATCTGGCAGCTCAGCTTCAGTCACGCACCCATTGCCTTAAGGTTGCCTCTTTGTTTTTTTTATAAATAATTTTACGGTAATTGTTAGGATGAGGTCTTTGCCCTGGTACCTAGATTTTATGAAGCGCATTACTAGATTGGCGTTGAGGATAACATCAATTTACAATTCAGCAAATGTAGCCGTACGTTCTGTGCTAACAGTTTCTTCACTCGCACTTCTCGCTTGTAGACTTGTCTTCCGGTCCCATGTTTTCCAGCTATCTTTAATCTTCAAAAACTTAGATAATGTGTATGTTCTTAATTCTTGCACCTCCTGTAAACCCTTGCGTTTTAGTAGCATTAATATCTTGCATGTGGTAATACATACATACATACATACATACATACACACACGCGCACACACACACACACACACACACACACACACATATATATATATATATATATATATATATATATATATATATATATATACACACTTGGGTAGCAATTATTCTTTCAAGCATCATCCATTAAATCCGGCCGACAAACGAAGATTTGATTAATTTTTGATTAATTTTTTCCAGAATCCTAATTTTTGTTTTGTTGGGATATGGAATAAAAAAATTGTCCCAAGCGATTTCGGCCACTTCTATTGCCATTTTCAAGGATGTTTATGTTTCTGCTGTTATTTTTCTTTCAGGTTTTCACTATCTTTGTATTTGGGGGTTTCAGTTTATATATATATATATATATATATATAATGATAATAATAACTACTTAGACTCTGTAAGAATGCACTCGGTAAATTTATGCCAATATAAACTTTCGAAAAAACCATTAACAAACAGAACCTAAATCCGTTACAATCCGGCGTACTAAGTCGTCGGATAAATGGGGAGAAAAAAAGAAACCAGCGGAACAAGAACAAACATTCAAGATTCCGCAGTAAAGAAAAAAAACCCCAAACGGAACCAAACACAAGAAAAAGTGCTCAATACGAAAGTACTAAAATACAATAGTAGAGCAAAAACACACGAAAAATCTAAAGTGAGCCAAAACCTACCGCGGTTTCACACTACGGATCGTCAGGGAAAATGGCAGAATTACTAAAGATAAATAGCAAATAAATAGACTTTCACAAAGAATGGGAAAAACCATACCAACACAAGAAAGGGGAGTAAAGAACTTTAATAAAACAAACTTTATTAGAAATGACAGCAACTACGAAAATAACTACAACAACAAAAAAATATATCAAATGTCAAAGAGACATGACTGATTGGGCAGGAGATTATCCCACAGTAGGTTGCCATTGCTTTCTGCGGTAGACTGGTTGCATGCCAAGGCTATAGAACCCAATCTGTCCTGTTATTTAACTCATAACTGGAGGGAAGAGACGGATTAATACCTTTCCCAAGGGTATTTGCGCGTAAGTGAATGCAATGAATTCAACTGGAATTCGAACTCGGTTCCCCGATTTCTCGTTCCGAGCCGATATCCACTGCGCCACAACGCACATATTTGTAAATATTTTTATCTAATGTTTTGTGAATTAAATATTTGTCTGTATTAACTCTAAGTTTGGATCCATCATTTTTATTTTTTTTTCTCATGTTACAATTAACACGTAACGTAAATGGGGAATTGGGGCTCGTCCGGGATCTACCGTAACAAACTGTAGTGTGTGTGTGTGTGTGTGTGTGTGTGTGTGTGTGTGTGTGTGTGTGAACAACAATGAATTTATTTTTTTGAAACTTGCATTTATTTAAGATTTCAATTTTAGATTTTCGTGTATATATATATATATATATATATATAATTTTGATTAAGACCCTTACCCATAGGGCTATGATGATTTCCTTGATGATCTGATATTGTGGATGTAGACAGGAAATAGACAAATAGTCAGACACGTGTAATGTAATATAAGAAAATTATGATCGATAACACAACTCTCCTAAACCAAGAAAACAACAAAAGCAAACTACAGATTCTCGAAGCACTATTCATTCAAACACTTTAGCCGTCAATTGATTTAATCGGCTATGAACACCGTAGTAATGTTCTAAAATGTTTGTAAAAAGAACAGTTTTTCAGCTTTAACTCGTGCATGACCATGACATTACAACATATAAAAAAAATTCCATTTTGGATAATTTTCACGTTCTAATGAACGCGAATCAATTTGTCAACCGTTATATTTGGAGTAAGAAGGAAACTTACAGTAATTTTTAGCATCACAGTTTTGCAGTTATTGCAGTTATTTTTTTTTTTTTACCATAACTAACACCCCTGAAGATGATCTCGAAAGAAGATTGAAATTACTTTTATCAAGAAATGAATAATAAAATCATCTGTCAATGTTACAACTCATTTCTTATATCTTTCAATTATAATACGCGAAAGATTATCCGTGAGTATGAACGGATTTTATTAAAAATAAGCAAACATAATGTTTGCAATTTGTTTAATCTGACTGACACACACACACACACACACACACACACACACACACACACACACACACACACTACAGTTTGTTACGGTAGATCCCGGACGAGCCCCCATTCCCCATCTACGTTACGTGTTAATTGTAACATGAGAAAAAAAAAAAATGATGTATCCAAACTTAGAGTTAATACAGACAAATATTTAATTCACAAAACATTAGATAAAAATATTTACAAATATGTGCGTTGTGGCGCAGTGGATATCGGCTCGGAACGAGAAATCGGGGAACCGATTTCGAATTCCAGTTGAATTCATTGCATTCACTTACGCGCAAATACCCTTGGGAAAGGTATTAATCCGTCTCTTCCCTCCAGTTATGAGTTAAATAACAGGACAGATTGGGTTCTATAGCCTTGGCATGCAACCAGTCTACCGCAGAAAGCAATGGCAACCTACTGTGGGATAATCTCCTGCCCAATCAGTCATATCTCTTTCGAGACATGATCGCCCAAGCGTGTATCGCGCATGGCACTTAACTGACTGACTGATACAGTTTTACATTCAAATAGAAACATAGTTTGCTACTGGCAGACGAAAGGTTACGAGGAGAGAAAGAGAAGGTAAGGCGAAGTGTTACGAGGAGGGAAGAGGGAGGTAAGGGGTCAAGTATCTTAACCCAGTTAAGTTGGCGGGGAAGTTAAGTGCTATACTTGTTGGAAATTTTCAAATAAGTTTATAAAGACTAATTATTGGCTTCGTCAATGAAAGAGGCAAAAAGATGTATTAACCAAGATATTTCCATGAGGTTCTCTTTCAGGTTTTAGTTGTTCGGACTTTTCTGTGAGATTCTTTCGGCTGGATATCGATCCTAGACTCTTTACCGGAGTTGATATGACAGCAAATCCTTTTAACAACTCTTTCGAGTTTTTGTTTTTTTGTCGTCGACTTAGGGATTCTTTCGGCTGGATATACATCCTGAATCTTAACCGGAGCTGTAGAGGTCAACCCATCCTGCTATCAACTAACTGCTCCGTGCCTAAAACCTATTTTTATAGAGTCTAACACCTAATTTGCATACTTCTAGAACCTTTCGAACTCTCTGGAACATTCTACAATCTTCCAAACGTTCTATTTCTAATTTCTTTATTTTTACGACTAATTTCTGAATTAAAACTTTTTTTGTAACAACAAGTAGGACTCAATAAAGTCCTTTACTTCAACTTTTTAGACATTATTAATATTATTTTTATATATAAATGCATCCTCATAACACAGTTAAAAATTTAAGGCCACCTTTAGTAATTTTTAAATTGGCCCAAAATGTAGCTGTTTTATATTTCAAATAAGAGAAAATTATTATCAGTCAGTCTGTTAATTGCCATACGTGATACACGCTTGTGCGATTATGTCTCTTTCGAGACATGACTAACCGGGTAGAATATTATCCCGCAGTAGGTAGCCATTACTTTCTGCGTTAGACCAATTGCTAACCAAGGGTATAGAATCCAATCTCCCCTGTTATTTAACAACAGAGTTAATATGGTTGTGTGTTTGTGTGGGATGGAGGGTAGAACGTTGGACTTTCATGAGGAGAGGAACGTTGAGTTTTCATTAAGTTCTTCCAGTCCCACTGTCTACTTTCGTTATGTCGATGACACTTTTTGTGTTTTCAACATTGAATCGGAGGTTAACCAATTCTTCTCCCTACTCAACGGTGTTCATCCTGCCCTGAAATTTACGGTAGATAAGAAGGACAATTGTTTTTTACCATTTTTAGATGTTCTGGTTCATAGAACACCTTTCTTTTTTTATTACTTCTGTATCTATCGCCCGGTTCACACTCCACCCACGTCTATTGAACAGGTTAAGAGGCTCATCCCTTGTTCCCTGTTTAGTATGTGGTTTCCGGCTTTTTCTTTTCCAATCTTCTCACTTTTTTTTTCAATTGGAGTAGATAGACTAAACTATCGCCCGGTTCACACTCCACCCATGTCTTTTGAACAGGTTAAGAGGCTCATCCCTTGTTCCCTGTTTAGTATGTGGTTTCCGGCTTTCTCTTTTCCAATCTTCTCACTTTTTTTTTCAATTGGAGTAGATAGATCTATCTATCGCCCCGTTCACACTCCACCCAGATTCTATTGAACAGGTTAAGAGGTTCATCCCTTGTTTCCTGTTTAGGATGTGATTTCCGGCTTTCTCTTTTCCAATCTTCTCACTTTTTTTTTCAATTGGAGTAGATAGACTAAACTATCGCCCGGTTCACACTCCATCCATATCTATTGAACAGGTTAAGAGGCTCATCCCTTGTTCCCTGTTTAGGATGTGGTTTCCGGCTTTCTCTTTTCCAATCTTCTCACTTTTTTTTCAATTGGAGTAGATAAATCTATCTATCGCCCGGTTCACACTCCACCCATGTCTATTGAAGAGGTTAAGAGGCTCATCCCTTGTTCCCTGTTTAGGATGTGGTTTCCGGCTTTCTCTTTTCCCACTGTCTACTTTCGTTATGTCGATGACACTTTTTGTGTTTTCAACATTGAATCGGAGGTTGGCCAATTCTTCTCCCTACTCAACGGTGTTCATCCTGCCCTGAAATTTACGGTAGATAAGAAGGTCAATTGTTTTTTTACCATTTTTAGATGTTCTGGTTCATAGAACACCTTTCTTTTTTTATTACTTCTGTATCTATCGCCCGGTTCACACCCACCCATGTCTATTGAACAGGTTAAGAGGCTCATCCCTTGTTCCCTGTTTAAGATGTGGTTTCCGGCTTTCTCTTTTCCAATCTTTTCACTATTACGTAGCCTCCTGCACATCAGTGGCGTTACCGCCTTGCTCGGGGTGATACGATTAAAAAAAATATATAGGAATTCTACTTTTACGGATTTCAATACCTGATGGGATTCTTTTTGTTCTAAACGACAAAAGATTAGTTTAATTTAGACTACAGGGCGTTAATGATTTGTACAGATGACACCCGAAAAGATTAAATTATTTCTATAACTAGAATTTTTGTGAGTCATGGTTATCCGTCGGACATTGTTCATTCGGTTATTCGAGAGAAGATGGCTGAATTTAATAAATTAAACCAGTAACGGTAAAAAAATGTCCAGTTTATCTCCGAATACCGTGGTTGGGTAGTGTTAGTGAGACTTTAGCCAAGCGTATTTCATTAATATCAAGTGAGTGTTATTATGCAGCTAATGTACGTTAAAGACGTTTAGCCCCCACCATTATACTAGCTTTGGTGTTTATAATTTTAAATCTAGTTGCGGAGTCGACTACATCGGTAGAACGACGCAACGTTTAGATGTTAGGATTAAACCTGTGCCTGATAAAATACCCAACAAGAATCTTTTACGGGTTATTATAGCGGATTATCTGATAAATAAACGGAGTTATGCTGCGGATTTTAATGCGAACTGGTTCTCCGTTTTGGCCAGAAGGTGTTGGAGACGCTGTTTATCAGGTCCAGGTAGCCCTCACTTTGTAAACAAAGGGAGTGTTTGCTCGGAATTGCTCTGCTGGGTCTCTAGCATCTTTAGATGTAATAACTTTTACCAGACATCGAGTTTTTTTCTCCCACTTCCGTTCATTTATTTCACCCATATATTCTATTCTCATATTTTTACCCCGTTTACAGTTCTGAAGAGAGGGGACGAAACCGGTCGACTGGTGATTTTATTTTCAAATTTGGCATGGCTGATTGTAATAATTGTTTTTTTTTTATCTTTAACGCTATAATTAAATTTTGTATCATTAATATATATATATATATATATATATATATATATATATATATATATTGTCATCCGCAGACAGATCTGTTTCGCTGTATCACAGCTCATCAGTGCGGTTAGACTCCGATTTGGTGTCAGTCGGCAACTCTACCCCTAGGCCACGGGGCCTTCGGTGGAAGAAGGCACTCTTTTTTAGCGCATATCATATTACACGCCCAATAGCTAGTGTGGTCCAATTCATTTTTACTGAATGAGCGATGCGTACACGCTAGAGTGGCTACTATTTTTCAAAGTCTACCTTTCTTCTAGAGTGCTCAATCAGGGTGTGAGAGCGTAATTATTATATATATATATGTGTGTGTGTGTGTGTGTGTGTGTGTGTGTGTGTGTGTGTGTGTGTGTATTTAGGCAGCAAATTTTCTTTTAGACATGTCAGAATAAATAAATTGCAAAAATTGTTTCTAACCATGACATTACAATATAAAAAAATATTTTAAATATTCCATTCTAGATAATTTTCACGCTAGCAATTTGTCAACCGTTATATTTGAAGCAGAAAAAAATTACAGTAATTTTTAGCAACACAGTTTTGCGGTTATTTTTTGTTACCATAACTCACACCCCTGAAGATGATCTTGGAAAGAGATTGAAAGTACTTGGGTACCTTGAGAAATGAATGATAATAACATCTGTCAACGTTACAGCTAATTTATGACATCTTTCAATTATAATACGCGAAAGATTATCCGTGAATATGAACGGATTTTATTAAAAATAAGCAGACACAATGTTTGCAATTTATTTAATTTTATTTTATATATATATATATATATATATATATATATATATATTGTCATCCGCAGACAGATCTGTTTCGCCGTATCACAGCTCATCAGTACGGTTAGACTCCGATTGCTTTTTTATATATATATATATTTGGGCAGCAATCTTTCTTTTTAACATGTTTTGTTAAAAGTTAAAAGTGACCAACAAGGAAGAATTTATTAATTTTTTTTTTTTTTTTTGCTGGAGATCAGTCAGTCAGTTAAGTGCCATACGTGAAACACGCTTAGGCGATCATGTCTCTTTCGAGACATGACTGACTGGGCAGGAGATTATCCCACAGTAGGTTGCCATTGCTTTCTGCGGTAGACTGGTTGCCTGCCAAGGCTATAGAACCCAATCTGTCCTGTTATTTAACTCATAACTGGAGGGAAGAGACGGATTAATACCTTTCCCAAGGGTATTTGCGCGTAAGTGAATGCAATGAATTCAACTGGAATTCGAACTCGGCTCCCCGATTTGTCGTTCCGAGCCGATATCCACTGCACCACAATGCACATCCATTGACTAAAATTATTTGGAAAGTCAGAAGATTTTTTAATGAAAGCGCTTGGAAAATAAGACATTATTGCGCATGTTTGCTGTCGTGGGATCTCCTCTTTGTTTATGATAATGGACTCGACTGAGTATACATATACTCTTGCCATAGCGAGAACAGCAGTTGCTGCCATAGAGTTGAGAGTTGAGAGAGTATTCGTAGATATCCGTTAGAGTTATCGGAGAGTACCAGAACTGATACGTAAGTTACCGAGAGATACCGAAGTTACCCAGAGATTACCGCATCAGAAGTCAGAATAGCTCTGAACTCCATTCAGCTAGAATAAGATACACGGATATACTATTTCCAACTACTTCACTTCAAGACTTGTATATATTTATTTCTTACTAATAGTATTCCTGGATTTACTAACCTGCGTTCAAGTTTGTATATTACGTTCAATATAACCTACATTTCTATCTCAATATCTGTTTTGTTGTTCATTACTTTGTGCAAATCCTCACCCAGAAGCCACAACATTTACATTCCTTATCTCCAGCAAAAAGAAAAAAAAAAAGAATACTGACAAAAATTAAATAATAAATTCATATTTTAGTGTGCATGTGATTGTAAATTGATGTGTGTATATGTATCCAGACTTGAGTGTTTAAGTGAAGTTCTCTAAACGTGTGTGTTCTGGTTTGTATTAGAAATCAAGATTGCCATTCAGTTAAGTGCCATACGTGATAGACGCTTGAACGATCATGTCTCGAAGGAGACATAACTGACTGGGCAGATTTTCTATCCTGCTATTTAAACTATAGCTGAAGGGAGAAGAGACGAATTGTATTAATAATTAGTAATTAGTGGGGGATCAGTTTATTACTTCATAACAATAGAAAACTGATCCCCCACTTTATGCCAAGTAGAAGCTTTACTTGTGTTTCCAACTATTATCTTCATTCAGTCAGTTAAGTGCCATACGTGAAACACGATTTGGGCGATCATGTCTCGAAAGACATGACTGAATGGGCAGAAGATTTCCTATCCTGCTATTTAAACTATAGCTGAAGGGAGAAGAGACGAATTGTATTAATAATTAGTAATTAGTGGGGAATCAGTTTATTACTTCATAACAATAGAAAACCGATCCCCCACTTTATGCCCAGTAGAAGCTTTACTTATGTTTCCAACTATAATCTTTATTCAGTCAGTTAAGTGCCATACGTGATACACGCTTTGGGCGATCATGTCTCGAAAGAGACATAGCTGACTGGGCAGAAGATTATTCCGCAGTATGTTGCTATTATTTTCTGCGGTAGACTGGTTGCCAGCCAAGGCTATAGAACCCAATCTATCATGTTATTTAATTAATAACTGGAAGAAAGGGACGGATTTAATACCTTTCCAAAGTGAATGCAAATAATTCAACTGGAATTCGAACTCGGCTCCCCGATTTCTTGTTCTAAGCCGATATCCACGATATATATATATATATATATAAATTTGCTAATAATATCTATCTATCTCAGCACATTTTATCAGTATCTATCCATCATCTGGTTCTTCCTTTTATACCGTTTTTTTTTTTTTTTTTTTTCTTATTTTAAATTCTTTGTGAATAATCATTTGTCTTTTCCCAAATATATTCAAGTGGGTGTCCATAAGTAATTACATTCTTTCCTCTTTATGGCCCGTCCAAGTGTTACCTCAGTAGTAAAATAAACCATTCTACGCATAAAAGGTGGGCCGCCCATTATCAGACTCGACCCTTAACCCTAACCCTAACCCTAACCTCAATCAATATTTGAATAATGAAAACAGGAGACTCGTTTCTTTTCACACCGGACCACCAATAACCTTGGCGCAGTAAAATTATAGACACTTCCTGTATTGATTAAACAATGAAAGCAAACTTCTTAGTTTATATATATATATATAGGCTGGTAATAACCATCGCTCTCTCTTTCTCTCTCTCTCTCTCTCTCTCTCTCTATATATATATATATATATATAGTCATCCGCAGACAGATTGTTTCGCTGTATCACAGTTCATCAATTTAGTCTCCAATTGGAGTAGATAGACTAAACTATCACCCGGTTCACACTCCACCCACATTTATTGAACAGGTGAAGAGGCTCATCCCTTGTTCCCTGTTTAGGATGTGGTTTCCGGCTTTCTCTTTTCCATTCTTTTTACCCTTACGTAGCCCCCTGCGCATCAGTGGCGTTACCGCCTTGCTTGGGGGTGATATGATTAAAAAAAAAAATTGCTTTTTACCCGGGATTGAAATCCGACTGAATTGGTATCAGTCGGCGATTCTACCTCTGAGCTATGGGCACTCGGTAGAAGGAGGCAGACTTTTTAACGTGTATATTATCATTATAGACGCCCAATAGCTGAGAGTGTTCTAATTCATTGCTGAATGAACGATGCGTATATGCTAGAGTAGCTAGTGTTTTTCAAAGTTTACCATTTTTTCAGAGTGCTCAATCAGGGTGTGAGAGCGTAATATTACTCGAGCCACAAGATTAGCAACTAGGTCCCACTCTTTTACTGTGAAACCAATAATTTGTAAACGCGAATTCTACTCCATCAGCTTCTTTTCTCGCACTTCTTGCCTGTGGAATTCCCTTCCATTTACTTGCTTTCCCGACGCCTATAATCTCCAAGAATTTAAATGTAAATTCAATCGTCATCTCTTATCTCACTAACTTGCATCCTCTCTCCCATGCTCTCATTTCATTTCTGCAGAATTCTCATCCCTCTCCTACCTGCTTTCTGACACTCCCCGCCCCCTGTATTCTGTCTCTCCTTCTCATAACTTTCCTCCTATGTAACCCCCTGCACAACAGTGGCATTATAATGCCTTGCTTGGGGCGATATATATATATATATATATATATATATATATATATATATATATATATATATTGTAGTTTAAATCTAAATTACGCAAAAATGAAAATAATCCTGATATATTTACCAAAATTACATGAAAATATATTAAAATAATAAACAGTAGATTTATTCAATAAAATAACAATTCGATTAAGCCACGGACTACAGACGATTTCGGAATCTCATGTCTTGCGTCTCTTCTGCACGGTCCTCTTGTTGAAGTTGGTGAATGCTGCCATAATCCTTGCCTTCAGTTCATCTTTGGTATCACAAGGAGTTTTGTTGGTCTTTCGCTCAACTGAGCCTCACCCGTAATAATCAAGGCGGTTGCAGTCTTGAGAGTTAGGTGGCCAGATGTATGGGGTGATGTGGTCGTAGAAATTGTCTGAAAGACATAACTTGGTTCCCTTGTCTGTGTGCCATGGTCCTGTTGCCAGACATAGAGTCTTCTAGCAGCTACCCTCCTGACCCAGAGAAGCAATCCCTCATCGAGGCACTTGATTTAGGCGTCCGTGTTGGGTCTGAAACCCTGTGGGGAGATGAATAGAGGCATAACATCGGCATCACTAATGATCACTCCAAACACCATCGTAATCAACATTAAACTCACACAACTCTTTCCAAATTCTTTGAACTTCCTCAGATTGACACCCAAACCCCGAAAAGTTCATATTAAAGTTTCCGGCGCGAATGCCAAGAAGTACAGAATGCCGTTTACAAATAAATTTTTTTGTTAAACAAAAAACACGCATGCGCGAAATTAAAATTATAAAATTGCAACAATTTACACATCGCAACTCACACAGACACACATACATACATACATACATACATATCTATATGTGTGTGCGCGTGCGCGTGTCTGATTAAATAAATTGCAAACATTGTGTCTGCTTATTTTTAATATAATCCGTTCATACTCACGGATAATCTTTCGCGTATTATAATTGAAAAATGCAAGAAATGAGCTGTAACATAGACAGATGTTATTATTATTAATTTGTCGATATTTCCCCAGGACCACATCATTATCAAATTTTAAAAAAATTTTTTTAGAACCTCGGAAATTGGGGCTAAAAATGTTGTTTTTTCTCGAGTCATCGGGTGACCATAAATTTCTATGGAACATCTGAGCGTCATTCTGCGGTGAAAATCACACTGATTTGGAAATTCTTACAAAACTCAGATAATTGTCGGATTTTAACCCGAGGAAACTAACCTAGGGTATATAGTCAGTCAGTTAAGTGCCATACGTGATACACGAGAGACATGACTGACTGGACCGAAGATTATCCCGCAGTAGGTTGCCATTGCTTTCTGCGGTAGACTGGTTGCCAGCGAAGACTATA
The DNA here is from genome assembly GCA_037127315.1 of Ascarosepion bandense. Lineage (NCBI taxonomy): Eukaryota > Metazoa > Mollusca > Cephalopoda > Sepiida > Sepiidae > Ascarosepion > Ascarosepion bandense. The sequence continues at coordinate 5,071,221 of JBBBDQ010001254.1, forward strand.
GAAACCCGATCCTCTTATTTAACTCATAACTGGAGGAGGAAGAGATGTATTATACTGTTAAGTAGCAATTGGTGGGGGATCAGTTTATTACTTCATAACAATAGAAAACCGGTCCCCCGCTTTATGCCCAGTAGAAGCCTTAATCATATTTTCATCTATTATATTCAGGCAGTCAGTTAAGTGCCATACGTGATACACGCTTGGGTGATCATGTCTCGAAAGACTAGGCAGAAGATTATCCCGCAGTAGGTTGCCATTGCTTTCTGCGGTAGACTGGTTGTCAGCCAAGGTTATAGAACTCAATCTGTCCTATTTTAACACATAACTGGAGGGAAGAGACGGATTAATACCTTTTCCAAGGGTATTTGTGCGTAAGTGAATGCAATGAATTCAACTGGAATTCGAACTCGGCTCCCCGATTTGTCGTTCCGAGCCGATATCCACTGCACCACAATGCACATAAAACTATTTAGTGATCCTAAATTAAAAAAATAACTACAATTAAAAACACACCCAGAACAGAATTTTGAATGTATTTTATGTGCGTATAAATGTGCCGAATTTTGGAAATACGGATGTCCAAACGCAACTTTATCACGAAATAAGAGCAGGGCTAAAATTTATTAGAAATTTTCTAACATTTCCTCAACAAGTGTCTTCGTAACTCATAGAGAGTATATTCTGAAATATTTTTATTAAAAATATTAAAACATTTAATGTGAATTATTGAAATTATTTGGCTGACAACGATTAGCAAATAAAACAAGTTTTGTATAATCAAATTTACTTCATATTTTTTAAGTGATATATGAACCAACTATTTTAACTAAACACTCCTGACCTTATTTAAAGAAAAAATATTCACGAATTAAGGTTTTAATCCTTAAATAAATGACTTTTGTTAACTTATCTATAAAAAAAGTAATGTTTTTCTGGTGTTGAGTTTTGTTTCTTTGTTTTTGTTTTTTTTATCATTTCACCCCAAGCAAAGCAAGACTGCTTCTAGTACACAGGGCGATACAGTGAGAGAAAAAATCTGGTAAAGAGAGAATTGTGGAAAAGAAAAAGATGAACGGGATTCAAGAAGACAGGTGGCTGTTGACCTTACGTTTAAATTTTAGGAGATTGTAGCTATCAGAAAAACAAGTAAATGTAAGGGACTTCCACAGGTGGGAAGTGCGAAAAAAGAAACTGTTCGAAAAGAAAATGTCGATCATATTTAACTGTTTCAACATTAAAAGGATTGGACCTAGGTGCCAAACTTATGGCACGTTTAAATTCAGGTGGTCGGGGTACCTGGAAAAAGTCGTCAAAGCAGTTTCCATGAAAATATTTGTAGAAGGAACTTGTCTCGGATCTGGTTTACCCTGGCGCTCAGTTGGCAGTGTTGCGTCAGCGGTACTGAGTTGACCCTTTCGTTTTTTGTTGTTTTTTTTTTGTTTTGTTTTGTTGTTTTTTTTTTAATCATATCGCCTCAAGCAAGGCATTTTACTGTCAGTTTTGCAGGAGGTTAAATAGGTGGAAAGTTATGAGAAAGAGTGACAGGTTATAGGGGGTGTTAGGAAGTGGGTAAGAGAAGGATGAATGTGGCCATAAAGTGAAGGATCAGTTTATATATTGATTGTAATGTAGAATTGATCCCCCATTTTATATCCACATTATAATAGTATAGAATTTTTTTTAATACTCATATCGCCCTAAGCAAGGCATATTATTGCCACTGTTTTGCAGGAGGTTAAATAGGAGGAAAGTTATGAGAAAGAGTGACAGGTTATAAGGGGTGTTAGGAAGTGGGTAAGAGAAGGATGAGAATACTGATGGGAGTGGAGTGGACAGAGAAAGAAGCATGAGAGAGAGGATGCAAGTTAGTGAGATAGGAGATGACTATTGACTTTACATTTAAATTCTTGGAGATTGTAGCTGTCGGGAAAGCAAGTAAATGGAAGGGAATTCCAGAGGCGGGAGGTGCGAAAAAAGAAGCTGATGGTGTAGAATTTTATTTACCTTTTATTGTTTTCACAAAAAGAGGGTGGGATCTAGTTGCTAGTCTTGTGTCTCGAGTAAATTTATATACAAGGGGCATCAGTGAGCTAAGTTCATCGAAGCAGAAGCCGTGAAAGTATTTGTAGAAGAGACACAAGGAAGCCACATTGCGCCGGTGAGAAAGTAACTGCCAAGTCGGGATCTATCATATTACAGATTCTCTGTTGGATTTTGTCAAGGACACCTAGGTGGATAGCAGGAGCACCCGACAAGATATGGCAGCAGTATTCAATGCACGGGCGGATGGTAGAGTTATATATGTGCAGGATTGTTTCAGGCGGAAAAAACTTCCTGGCCCTCCACAGAGAACCGATTTTCTGACTCAGTATGGTCTCAGAAACGAACTAATAAAAATTTAAACAGAAAATTTTCTCCGACTGCAACAGTTCCCCTTGCCTCTGACAATTTTGAACCACTTAAATCCACTTGATTTTCTAATATGGTCAAAAAATAAACTTGTCGTAAGAAACAGTTTCTCAGGAAATCACCTTTCAACGATTTTACCCAATCGGGTTATTCGAGCCGTCGGCTTTCACGGAGATAAAAAAAAAAGGCTGAATTTTCTTTTCAAGTTTGGATGAAAATTCCACATTCACGAGTACTTGAAGCTGATCGAGGAAGTACGAAATTAAGTGAATTTGCATAATAATGTACATATATGAAATTATACAAAGATCTAATAATTAGTCAGTTTCATGACTTCTTTGGTTTAATTAATTCCTACTGAGCTCGGATGCTGAAAACTATTTACCCTATTAGTTCATGGCGTCTAATTCTTTCTTTTTTTCGAAATGGTGTAAGCTAAAATCTAAAATTCGCCAGCCATGATCTTACCATTTACAAGCAAAGGAGATTAAGTAAAAAAGCTACACATTTTAAGAAACCTTTTGCAGTAATGAGCTACTTAAATTATTATTATTATTATTATTATTATTATTATTATTATTGTATATTGGATAAAAACCTTCAAAAAGCAAAAGTACCTATAAATTAAGCTAATAAGTTTTAAATTTATTCGACACAAATTAAGCTAATAGTTTTGAAACCATCAGCTTTTAAATTGTTCATAAAGTATATATATATATATATATATATATATATATATATATATATATATATATATATTCCCTGATGAGCTGTTAAGCGAAACCGTGGTAGGTTATTGGCTCACTCTAGGATTTTCGAATTTGTTTGCTCTACTTTCGCGTTGAGTGCTTTTGTGTACTCTGCTTTCGTATTGAGCTCTTTATTGTTAAGGTTTTCATCTTGGGTTTTTTTTCTTTCTCACGAATGCTTGACTTTTTGTTCAGGTATTTCGTTTGTTTCTTTTTTTTTTCTCCTTCTTTTCCCTCTGGGTTAGTTTCCGGTTGGTTTCAAGACGATTTCATTTGTAGTTTAATTATTGCTAGTTTTGACAGAATTAGTTCTGTTGCTATTGGTATTATTACTGTAATTAATATTACTATATATATATATATATATATATATATGTGTGTGTGTGTGTGTGTGTGGGTGTGTGTGTGTGTGTGTGTGTGTGTGTATTAAAAAAGGATTAATTCAAAGATGTTGAATGGCCATTTCGATATGAAGATCCCCACGGGGGATAACACATCACCTCAGCAACAGAAAAATCCTTTCAGAAACTGGAGAAAAATTAGTCTACTTTACCTTTTTAAATAAATTTAGTCTACTTTTCCTTTTTAAATAGATTTAAAAATGAAAAGTAGACTAATTTTTCTCCAATTTTTCTCTAATTTTTCTCCAATGTTTCTCCAGTTTCTGAAAGGATTTTTCTGTTGCTGAGGTGATGTGTTATCCCCTGTGGGGATCTTCATATCGAAATGGCCATTCAACATCTTTGAATTAATCCTTTTTTAATATATATTTGCTCTGTAATATTTTATTACATGGAGCTCTCTTCCTGTATCATTTTTTTAATATTAAAATAAAATTTTTAATATTAATTAGGATCGGGTTTTTGGAATTTACCTTCCTGCTTTTTTCCCTTGGATTGAAGTATCTGAATTAAAAATATATATATAGTCATCCGCAGACAGATCTGTTTCGCTGTATCACAGCTCATCAGTACATTTAGACTCCGATTGCTTTTAACCCAGGATTGAAACCCGACCGAAGTGGTGTCAGTCGGCGATTCTACCTCTGGGCCATGGGCGCTCAGTAGAAGAAAGCAAACTTTTTAGCATGTATATTATCATTATACACGCCCAATAGCCAGAATGCTCTAATTCATTACGGAATCAGCGATGCATATTAAAGTCACATCTACTAGAAATAACGCCTTCGAAGTATACTCTCAGACTTCTTTTTTTCATATATATATATATATATATATATATATATATATATACTAGCAGTATAGCCCAGCGTTGCTCGGGTGTAATAAAAGCTTTAAAACTAATCCGTGGTCCTGGAGCTCAGACTCTTTGGACGCTTTATACAGATAGATATCGGGACGAAATCGAAAAAAATAAGTCGTCCATGACCTGAGAGGAAGCCTATCAAATATTTCTGTGAAGTTTGGTGAGAATCGGATAAAAATTGTGGATTTGTATAAAGGACATACGCACAGACACACAAAAATCTTGTCATTTATATATATAGATATTGGTGGGGGAAAGATTCGAAAAAAATAAGTAACCCATGTCCTGACCGGATTCCGAAAGAATATTTGTGTGAAGTTTGGTAAAAATCGGATAAAAAATGTGGATTTATAAAGGACACACAAACAGACAGACAGACAGAAAGACAGACAGACAGACAGACAGACAGACACACACACACACACACACACACACACACACACACACACACACACACACACACAAACAAACAAACATCTTGCCTTTTATATATATAGATACCGGGATGCAATCGGAAAAAATAAGTAACCCAGACCGGAAGCCTAAAGAATTTTTGTGTGAAGTTTGGTGAGAATCAGATAAAAATTGTGGATTTGTATAAACGACATACAGACAAACAGATACACACACAATCATCTTGCCTTTTATCTAATTAATATATAGATATATATGAATTATATCTACATATATCTAATTACTTTATAGATATCGGGGGAAAATCAGAAAAAATAAGTAGCCCATGAACTCATCAGAAGCCTAAAGAATATTTATGTGAAGTTTGGTTTAGAATCGGATAAAAATTGTGTATTTGTATAAAGGACATACAGGCAGACAGACACACACACACACAAATATCTTGCCTTATATATATATATATATATATATATATATATATATATATATATGAGTTAAATATATAGATCGGAATGCAACATGATGATTAGAATAAGTTAAGAACAATTAAAAAGAAAGTGTCTTTAATCTAACATGTTTCACTTTTAACAAACTTCTTCAGAGATCTTTTAAAGACGAATGATTTAAAAATCCAAGAGACAGTATGACTGAGGTATAGTTTCATTGGTCACGTACGTATCTGATCAATGAATCTATACCTCAATCAACATACTGTCTCTTGGATTTTTAAATCATTCGTCTTTAATAAAACTTTGAAGAAGCATATTAGATTAAAGACTTTTTTCCTACTTTTTCTTTACTTATTTTATTCATTCATATATATATATATATAGTCATCCGCAGACAGATCTGTTTCGCCGTATCGCAGCTCATCAGTACGGTTAGACTCCGATTGCTTCTTAACCCAGGATGATTATGAAACCCGACCGAATTGGCGTCAGTCGGCGATTCTACCTCTGAGCTATGGGCGCTTGGTTCACAACGTTACTTAATCTCAGCAGCAGAATTCCTCTAATTACATCAAAACGAGGCCAACTGTGTTTGTTCTCTGGCGATTCGTGTTCAAACTCAAAGGTCTGCAGCGACACTTTATTCATATATGACTATATATATTTTTTTTTTTTTATAAGCGTTTCACCCCGAGCAAGGCATGTCACTGCCACTACTGTGCAGGGGGCTACGTAGAGTGGAGAAAGGCTGATTAAATATAGGAAATAACAGAGGGTGGATGATAGGCGGGTGAGGATACCGAGAATGAGGGTTGGGTAGATGAGAGTGTTGTGAGAATAGTTGGGAGTTAGTGTGATAGGAGGTGTCTATTGACCCTACATTTAAACACCTGGAGATTGTAACTGTCGGGAAAGCAGACTTGTGGAAGGGAGTTCCACAGGCGGGAAGCGCGAGAAAAGAAGCTGTTGGAGTAGAATTTACGGTTACATCTTATCTGTTTAACTGTAAAAGGGTGGGACCTAGTTGCTAATCTAGTATCTCGTGTAAATTCGTGCTTAGGCGGCACCAGTGATCTAAGCTCATCGGAGCAGAAGCCATGAAAGTACTTGTAGAAGAGGCACAGGGAAGCCACATCACGCCGGTGAGAGAGCGGCTGCAGCCGGTCTGCCAAGTCAGTATCAACCACGTTACAGATCCTCCTTTGTATTTTGTCAAGAAGCCCAAGGAGAGCAGCAGGGGCACCCGACCAGATATGGCAGCAATATTCGATACACGGGCGGATGGTAGATTTGTATATGTGCAGAATAGTTTCAGGTGGGAAAAATTTCCGGGCCCTGCACAGGGAGCCCACTTTCATAGCAGCAGATTTGGCAATGGATTCAATATAGTCATTCCATCTGTAAAGGAAATTATGTTAAAATCCGTAAAACGGAGACTATAATCCCCCAAAATATATCTAATTAATCTAAAATAGATATAATCCAGAGCAATATGATATACATAAATGAAAACCCAGCACATAATTAAAGCGAATACAAATTTTTGTCTTTCAACCATATAAAGACAAAAGTTTATAATTGTTTTGAATATGTGTTGAGTTTTTTGACATCCATGTCAGATTAAATAAATTGCGAACATTATGTCTGCTTATTTTTAACTAGCAGTATAGCCCGGCGTTGCTCGGATGTAATGAAAGCTTTAAAACTAATCCATGGTCCTGGAGCTCAGACTCTTTGGACGTTGGCACGAAAGACTAAAAAGCAATAGTTGTATCCAGTTAAAGCTAAATCGTAGACTGAAAGAAAAATGAATGAATGTAAGTCAAATTTTGATTTCCTGCTATCGATATCAAATGAGATTTTTTCGTAGTAAACTGAATTTTGAAGGCTAAATAAGTCCTCTGAGTAAATGATATCATGGCTGAGACTAAGAACTACAATAATACCTACTTAGAGCCAAACCCGAAGCAAAAATTAAAATAATAGGGCTGATAAAAATACAGACATACAGGTAGATAAACCGACACACACAAACATCTTGCCTTTTATATATATATATATATATATATATATATATATATATATATTATCGATTTTCTGCGCTATTGTAAGAACTGCAACATTGAAACTTCTGAATATCGTTTCTTATGTCTTTGTCTATGAGTGTATCAAATTTGATTAAAATCGGACCACTCCTACTATAACCAGATTTTTTCGTTTATCGATTTTCGATATTTATCGGGGGTACCTCGACACAAAAACTAGCTAAGAACACTCGCAGACGCTTATAGTACAACTGTGGAAATCTTCAAGAAAATCGGTTCAGCCGTTTCGGAGTCTATAGGTAACGGACACGCACACACAGACACACACACACACAGACACACACACACACACACACAAAGTTCCATTTATAAATAAGTTTAGATAGATCGATAAAATCCGTTCAAAATCACAAATAATCTTTCGCGGATTATAATTGGAAGATGTAAAAAATGAGATGTAACGTTGACAGATTTTTTTAAATTTATTTCTCGATGTTTCCAAGTACTTTTTTTTTTATAAGCGTTTCACCCCGAGCAAGGCATGTCACTGCCACTACTGCGCAGGGGGCTACGTAGAGTGGAGAAAGGATGATTAAATAGAGGAAATGTCAGAGGGTGGGTGATAGGCGGGTAGGGATACCGAGAATGAGGCTTGGGTAGATGAGAGTGTTCTGAGAATAATTGGGAGTTAGTGTGATAGGAGGTGTCTATTGACCCTACATTTAAACACCTGGAGACTGTAGCTGTTGGGAAAGCAGACTTGTGGAGAGGAATTCCACAGGAGGGAAGCGCGAGAAAAGAAGCTGTTGGAGTAGAAATTACGATTACATCTTATCTGTTTTACTGTAAAATGGTGGGACCTAGTTGCTAATCTAGTATCTCGTGCAAATTCGTGCTTAGGCGTCACCAGTGATCTAAGTTCATCGGAGCAGAAGCCATGAAAGTACTTGTAGAAGAGGCACAGGGAAGCCACATCACGCCGGTGAGAGAGCGGCTGCAGCCGGTCTGCCAAGTCAGTATCAACCACGTTACAGATCCTCATTTGTATTTTGTCAAGAAGCCCAAGGAGAGTAGCAGGGGCACCCGACCAGATATGGCAGCAGTATTCAATACATGGGCGGATGGTAGATTTGTATATGTGCAGGATAGATTCAAGCGGGAAAAACTTCCGGGCCCTGCACAGAGAGCCGACTTTCATATCGGCAGATTTGGCAATGGATTCGATATAGTCATTCCATTTGAGGTCCGCCGAAAGTGTAAGGCCAAGGAGGTGTAGTATTTTACTCTCTGGGAGGCTAGCCTGTCCCATGCTAATGGAAGGTAGATGCGATTGTCTATGGTGGTTAGTTGATAACAGCTTCGTTTTAGAAGCATTGAAATTTACTAGCCATTTCCTACCCCAGGCCACTACGGATTGGAGGTCTTTTCAAGTTCGGCAGCGAGGTTCGCTTTGTCGCCCACACCGGGTTTTTGATCGAGGCGAGAGTAGATTGTGGTGTCATCGGCGTACATGCCTACTTGGGATCTAATGTCGTCGGGGAGATCATTAATGTACATCAGAAAGAGCGTGGGATATCCAATACACCACAACGCACATCCGCCAATTTAGTAACACTCGTAAATACCCGTAAATTGGTCGGGGAACCAATAGAAAAAAGCTCTTCAGAGCAGTTGCCATAGAAATACTTGTTGAAAAGACTAGTAGGAGAGCCAAATCTCGGTGGTGAGAAAGTGGCTGATTGAGAGTCAGGGTCGATTATATTGCAGATTCTCTGTGTGATTTTGTCAGGAACCCCAAGGTATTCTAAATTCTACGCTATAAATAATTAATACTTGTGGAAATCAGGTTAATTTAACATAAAATTTAATTTTCGAAAAATAATGTCTCACAGATGTATATTTTATTTTTGCAAGATTTTTAAAACCGAGAATTAACTTTTGTTTACAAATGTGTCGATCGCCCAAAAGTGGCGGCAAAATTCAAAAATTGAAAGAAATCTCAAAATTTTAGATTCCGGTCAATAGAATTTCCGTTTGAAATAAACCAGAGAGTATTTTGCTTACTGGAAATAGTAAATTTAATCATTTATCTTTCAATTCAAAGTAAAAAAAAAAAAAGTTTCAGGAAAACTTTTTCATTTTTTGAAATTCAGTTTAAAATAACTATGCAGTTTTTCGCGATTTTTTATATATATATATATATATAAACAACCTTCCACTTTGAAGTGTTGTGTGTGTGTGTGTGTGTGTGTGTGTGATGGCAAAACCTACATTGTAATTGGGGCATCTTTAGCGAATTCTCTCACTAATGTCTTGTTGAATTTTGGTCGACATACAAATGGCCATTTCTTTTCCATTGAATAGCGTTTCTATACCTGAAAAGCAAAATAAAAACAAAAAACATAAAAAAAGAAAACAAAAAGTTTTGAATATTTTTTTAAGATCATATCAACCCGAGCAAGGCGGTAACACCACTGATGTGCGGGGGGCTACATAGGAGTGAAAAGGTTGGAAAAGAGAAAACCGGAAACCGCATCCTAAACAGGAAACAAGCGATGAGCCTCTACACCTGGGTTTCCAGACTTACATTTCTTATTCACTTCTATCTATCTATCTATCTATCTATCTATCTATCTATCTATCTATCTATCTATCTATCTATCTACTATCTATTCTGTCATATCTATCTATCTATCTATCTATCTATCTATCTATCTATCTATCTATCTATCTATCTATCTATCTATCTATCTATCTATCTCAGTCCGTTCATATCTATCTATCTATCTATCTATCTATCTATCTATCTATCTATCTATCTATCTATCTATCTATCTATTCTGTTCTATCTATCTATCTATCTATCTATCTATCTATCTATCTATCTCATTCTGTTCATATCTATCTATCTATCTATCTATCTATCTATCTATCTATCTCATTCTGTTCATATCTATCTATCTATCTATCTATCTATCTATCTCATTCTGTTCATATCTATCTGTCTATCTATCTATCTAAGTCTGTTCATATCTATCTATCTATCTATCTAAGTCTGTTCATATCTATCTATCTATCTATCTATCTATCTATCTTCAGAAATTATAACATGGATAGGTTACAATATCACTACAAAAGTAGATATTTCTTGTGTTTTGTGTAGTGATCACTTGACAAGACACAAGAAGTCTCGAAACAGCTACTTTTGTAGTAATATTGTAACCTATCCATGTTATAATTTCTGAATAAACATTATTAGCTCTACTTTGTACTGAGCACATTTTTAAAATTAATGTTTCTTTGGACAAGGAATATTATTCCACCAATACTTTATATATATATATATATATATATATATATATATATATATATATATAGCCTTTGAGATTTCACTCTCCCGATCAACTCAGGCGATGAAAAACTTAATTGGGTGATTAAAGAAGTTTATTACTTTATTCACCCACTTGTTTAATCTAATAAGAAAGAATTAAATTCAAATAATTGAACTAAGTTATATTATGTTATTTATCAATAAGTTATCATTAAGTTTAAGGCACGGTAAAAATATCTAATTTAATTTTCATGGAAACATGTTATGACTCCTATGGAACATCGTACTTAATCAAAATGAACATATTTACACACAAAATCATTTTTTTAAATTAATTTAAAATATTTCTGCAAAACTATTTTTTATTAAACTTTTCAATTTTAGATAGGCAATATAATAATCAGTTCTTAACTAAAAGTCTACTCACAATCAATTCTTTGAAGATTTTTTAAAAAATTTTAAATTTTATATATTAAATTATTTTAAGATAATAAAAAAATTGAAAACAATTCTTTTAAAATTTTATTAGTAATCGAAATTCTTTTTTTTCTTCAGAAGTTTTTATTTATTCCAGCAATTAAAAGCTTATCAAATTAAATTATATCAGAGTTTTATTGCATTTTTTATTTTACTCTTCGGAGAAGGTTTTCGGATAATGATTGTAAACTTAAAATAAAAAATAGATGATTTATATTCCCCAATGAGTCCTGCGTTGAACTAATAAAACAAAAGTTAGCCATCAGTATAAAATTTATTAACATTTCATGAATTTCGGTGGAATGGAGTGTAACAGAGGTAAAAAAATATATTTTCATTAAGATTTTTAAAAAGTAATAATTTAAAAATAATTTTATTCATTTGTGAATGAGTACTGAAAGTTTTATTAAAATCCGACAATTATTTGATTATTGCGAGAATTTCCAAATTAATGTTTGTCACCGAAAAAAGTGGGTAATGCAATCATTACGTTTCCATTGTAAAACAGTCGTAACGTTTCTTAGCCGCTAACTCAAATCAAAACAAAACATTCTGATAAAATTTCAAAAATGTTAGAAGAGATTAAAAAAGATTTTAAAATAATTAAAAATTACTTTGATCTTTCCTCTTAATAATAATATAAACATTTTGAAGGAAAAAGTTTGTTTTATTAAGTTTAGGATCTTTTTTATCCATACTATTCTGTTTTGTTATCGATTTGACTGGAGGTACCTATTTAAATTTTAAATTTTATGGGCTTCAAAAAATTATGACGCAATTAGCCAGGGTCGCAAATGTCCTGGTACGCATTTGTCCAGGACGCAAATGTCCGGTACTCAACTGCCCTAGTACCTGATGGGATGCGGGAACAAGTGTTTCGAGAGAGTGAGCAGATGAGTCGCAGGTTAAGATTGTAGTGATCCTTTTGGAAGCCGGTTCTACGGGCAGTGATTCGTGGGACAAATGTTTGTTGTTTCTGTTTTTAATGCATTTCCCTTTGAAATGCACACTGTTTGTTCATAACTTTGGGAAAATTATCGGTGTTATTTAATTCTACTTCCCAACGGTTTTAATAATTCTGTGTGGTTTGTCAATAAAACAAGACACCAATATTAAGCTTGAAACTTTATCATTGAGTGCTTTCTTTTTTTTTTTTTTTTCAACAGAGCCATGTCGCGAATAAGTGTGACACAAGGTCAGTTTAAAGTAGCTTTAATGGAAATACCGACAAAAAAAAAAAAAAAAACATGCTTAAGCCCCCTCGGCAGTTTTTTTTTTTTTGGTGCTACCTCGGACAATAACTAATATTCCCAGCACAACCCTGAAGGACAGGTACTGCCTGGGAGGTACCCCGACCCAACCCGGTTTTTCAGCTAATATTATTTTGAAACTTTCCCGGCAAAAAGTATCCAGTATATACAATGTTCGATGGGTAAATTGTCGCTGTATTATATTGTAATTTGCGCACGTGCGTTTATTTTTATTTATTTTTTTTGTTGGCTACAGAGTATAGTAGGGTCAGTTGGGCACCGTCTGTGAAAAAATGAATGACCAATTACACAATTCACTCTGCCAGAAATTTGGAAACGGATGCTATACTGCTGGCATTCGCACCAAAAGCTCTAATAACTCTTGCCTTCCTCAGGTGATATTTATTTGAATTTCAAACCGAACCCAGAATAGGACAATCTGTATGTTGGCGTTCCTGAAAATTGGTTCTATGATCTTTGTGTAGACGTCCTTCCATTCCTTCCATGTTTATTTCCTGAAAGACCAACATACAGAATTGACTATTTTGGGTTTGGTTTGAAAGTGAAACAAATATCATCTGAAGAAGGCTGGAGTGTACGAAACGTTGTGAATGTGAAAATAAAGATGAGGACAAGAGTCCAAACAATGTAAATAGGGTAAATAAAAATATCTCATCTCAGAAATGCAGCCAGATGTGAATTCTTATACCTGTATATATATTGTGATGAGAATGTTTATTTTATTTTCCGAACACGGTCAGTAGATTCTGGCTGTGTTCATAGTTGATATTATTGAGTGTTTTTTTTTATTTTTTATTATTAATGCTTCCATTATTTTTACAGTATTTTTTCATCTGGATGAGGCCATTATGTTCATACTTTTTATGAGTATATTGTTTTTTAAATGGGTCCTAAATTATCTAAGATGTAAAGTGAGCCTTCATGATAGTCATGTAGTGGTATGTCCGATATAATTATTCTTCAATTTGTGTTGATCATCGACACAGTTGCTTAAAGGGCGTGTAAATTCATAATAATATTTATTGGTCCTCTGTCATTTTGATCTTGCAGATGAGTTGTTGATTATGAGATGAAGATGATAATTAAAATTGGATATCGGCTCAGAACAACAAATGGGGAGCCGAGTTCAAATTCCAGTTGAATTCCTTGCATTCACTTACGCACAAATATCCTTGGGAAAGGTATTAATCCGTCTCTTCCCTCCAGTTAAATAATAGGACAGATTGGGTTCTGTAGCCTCGTCTGGCAACCAGTCTACCATAGAAAGCAATGGCAACCTACTGCAGTATAACCTTCTGCCCAGTCAGTCATGTCTCTTTAGAGACATGATTGCCCAAAGCGTGTATCACGTATGGCACTTAACTGACTGACTGAATGAATGAATATAGAAAATTTATGATAAATAATTAAATTAATTTTCTTGTTCTGGTCAACTGGTGTGTATTTCGCTTTATATATAGCATAGATCAGGCTAGCCTCCCTGAGAGCAAAACACTATGCCTCCTTGGCCTAACACTCTCAGCAGACCTCAAGTGAAATGACTATATTGAATCCATAGCTAAATCCACTGCTAAAAAGTTCGGTTCATTGTGCAGGGCCAGGAAGTTTTTCCTATCTGAATCCATCCTGCACATATATAAATCTGCCATCTGCCAGTGTATTGAATACTGCTGCCACATCTGGTCAGGTGCCCTTGCTATTTACCTCAGGGCTCTTGACAAAATCCAAAGGAGAATCTGTAATATGATTGATACCGACTTGGCAGCTTAGCTGCAGTCGCTCTCTCACTGGCGTGACGTGGCTTCCCTGTGCCTCTTCTACAAATACTTTCACAACTTCTGCTCCAATGGACTTAGTTCACTGGTGTCCCCTAGGTATGAATTTGCATGAGCTACTAGACTAGCAAGTAGGTTCCACCCTTTTACAGTGAAACCTACAAAATGTAACCGCAATTTCTACTCTAACAGCTTCTTTTCTCGCACTTCCCGCCTGTGGAATTCCCTTCCATATACTTGCTTCCCCGACAACTACAATCTCCAGGAATTTAAATGTAAGGTCAATAGACATCTCCTACCTCACTAACTCGCATCCTTTCTCTCAAGCTCTTTTCTCCACCCACTCCACCCTCTTTGCACCGGTATTCTCGTCCGTCTATTACCCTCCTCCTGAAATCCTCTATAACTCACTCCTCTTTCTTATCACTTTCCCCTGTGTAACCCCCTGCTCAACAGTGGCAGTAAAACTGCCTCGCTTGAGGTGAAATGATTTTTAATATATATATATATATATATATATATATATATATATATATATATATATATATCAAATAATTAGTGCTGGGTTACCAATACAGTAAAGTGCTTGGTGAACAAGGAGCGATACTATACATGGTGCGATGGATAAATTGTCATATACATTACGCAAAAATGAAAATAACACTGACATCACATTTTAACAGAAATATTTCTGAAAATTACACAAAAGCATCTTGATATACTTCAGAGTATATTTATTTAATAAACAACAATGGTCTCCAGATGATTTAAGAATCTCCTGCATCTGTTCTGGACGGTCTCCTTGTTGAAGTTATTGAATGCTACCACAGTCTCTTCTATAAATACTTTCATGGCTTCTGCTCCGATGAACTTAGATCACTGGTGCCCCCTAAATACGAATTTGAATGAGATACTAGATTAGCAACTAGATCCCACCCTTTTACTGTGAAACCGATAAAATGCAGCCGTAACTTCTACTCCAACAGTTTCTTTCTTTCCTCGCACTTCCCGACTGTGGGATTCTCTTCCACACGATTGCTTCCCCGACGGCTACAATCTCCAGGAGTTTAAATGTAAGGTCAATAGACACCTCCTAACACACTAACCTGCTCCCATTCTATCAAGCACTCTTCCCATCTGCCCAACCCTCATCCTCGCTATTCTTACTCATCTGTCACCTTCCTCCTGACATTCCCTATGTCTAACCACTCCTTTTCTTTACCATCCCCTATGTAGCCCCATGCGCAATAGTGGCAGTGGAGTGCCCTGCTTGGGGTGAGATGATTAAAAAAAAAAGTCCTTGTTCATCTTTGCTGCTACAAAGAGTTTTGTTGGCCTCTCATACAACTGTGCCCCTCACATAATATTCAAGGGGATTGCAGTCAAGGGAGTTAGGTGGTTAGATATAAGTGGTGATGGGGTTGCTGAAATTGTCTGACAGTTATGACTAGGTTCTCTTGTTTGTGAGGCATGGTGCAGAGTCATGTTGCTCGATCTAGGGTCTTTCTGCAGCTAACCTCTTGACCCAAAGCAACAGTACTTCCTCAAGAAACTTGATGAAGTCCTCCACGTTGAGTTTGGGGCCCTGAGGAAGATGAAAGGAGGCATAATGTTGCCATCACTAGTGATCACTTCAAGTTCCTTCGTAATCACCATTAGGCTCATTGAACTCCTTCCAAATTCTTTGAACTGTTCTTAGATTAACACCCAAACACTGTAATGTTTGCATTAACGCTTCAGGTGCAAATGGGAAGCAGTATAGCCTGCCATATCCAAATTTCTGGCATAATTGTGGTGCATCTTTTTCTCACAGACGATGCTCAACTGACCCTACTATACTGTGCAGTTGACAAAATAAAAAAGAAACAACACTCGTGGTTGAAATTAAAAATATAAAATGGCAATAATTACCCATTACACTGTATATTGTATAATCAGTATCACCATTTTTGTCCCATCTGTCCAGATTGTCTTATGAGTGTACTGCCATATCTAATATTAGTGCAAATGAAACTATGGATTGTGTGAAGTTTTCAAGTACCTTAATATATATATATATATATATATATATATATATATATATATATATAGACTTTAGAAAACAGTAGCTACTCTAGCAACTACACATCATTCATTCAGTAATGAATTAGAACACTCTCAGCTATTGGGCGTGTATAATGATAATATACACGCTAAAAAGTCTGCCTTCTTCTACCGAGTCTTGCATAAACATACACATGCGAATCGTGTGGGGTTTCGGTATATATGCTATAAATTATATATATATGTATATATTATAAATTATATTTTAGAACATGGCTAAACTACAATCTGCAAAATGTACACTTTTGTAGTAGATTGTAGTTGGAACGTTCTAAAATATAATTTATAATAAATATTCATAGCTCTATTTCTATATTGACCACTGTTTTTATTTAATGTTTTAAACATTGTAAATACTTTCTTCATTCCTTATTCATTTGTGTATATATATATATATATTTAATCATACCACCCCAAGCAGGCAATAGTTTAGTCTATCTTCTCCAATTGAAAAAAAAAAGAGTGAAAAGATTGGACAAGAGAAAAGCCGGAAACCACATCCTAAACAGGGAACAAGGGATGAGCCTCTTCATCTGTTCAATAGACGTGGGTGGAGTGTGAACCGGGTGATAGTTTAGTCTATCTACTCCAATTAAAATCTATATTGCTTTAAAAACCACAAACAGAAACATCTCTCAACAACACATCAGGAGAGAAATTTTGGTAGTGATCAAAGAAGGAAAAAAATATTCTCATGAGCAAAAAGATGGGGGAACATAGTCGTGTATTTTTGTACATATTTCATCTAATTGTAGATATTTAGTCATTTCCCCTCAATTTTATCCTCCTTCCTAATTGTTTACACACCTCTGTTCCCCCATCTTTTTGCTCACAATATTTTTTTAGTTCTTTGATCACTACCAACAGAGAGATGTTTCTGTTTGTGATTTTTAAAGCAATTTACAGGTTGTGGTGCATTGGATATCAGCTCGGAACGAGAAATCCAGAAATCGGGAAGCCAAGTTCAAATTCCAGTCGAATTCACTTACGTGCAAATACCCTTGAGAAAGGTATTAATCCGCCTCTTCCTTCCAGTTATGGGTTAAATAACAGGATGGATTGGATTCTATAGCCTTGGTCGGCAACCAGTCTACCGCAGAAAGCAATGGCAACCTACTGCGGGATAATCTTCTGCCCAGTCAGTTATGTCTCTTTCAAGACATGATCGCCCAAGCGTGTATCATATATGGCACATAACTGACTGACTGTCAAACAGTTATATATATATGTGTGTGTGTGTGTGTGTGTGTGTTAAAAATGGAATGGTGAATACACAGTTCTATAACAAATAATAGTATAGTTTTCTTTTTATATATTCTTCTTATGAAAGATTTCATTGAAGCAGGACAATTTCCATTTAGAGATGACAAATGTTTTAATTCCAGATTGGCCCACAACACAACTGCAGGACATCAAAATATTGAAGAAAATTAAGACAATGTTAACAGAAAAACACAGGTCAAGGAAGTGCAGATAGGCAGTTGTGCTTATACAGTTAGTAAAAGTGGACCATCAAATCCTGGCCTGCTATTAGTAAAAGGCATTCATGGAATAATTGACTTCTTGTGCCACCATCCATGATAATTTGGACTTAATTTCTGACCTCTTTAGAAGTGACAGCAACCACCTTTCTCTTTGTAAAAAAAAAAAAAAAAAAGACAGGCTTAATCAACAGAAAAATAAATAAATAAACAAAATTATAGGTGGGCTATGGTAGTGGGTGTTTAAGTACATTTAATAATCAGGCAAATTCTTGTTGTAATTTTAAGCAGTCAAGACCTTCAAATTGTGTCAAAGGATGTTTTTTTTCCACTGACACCACTTTTTTTAACTACCTTCATATCTTGGCAATGTTTATTGTTTTAAAAAGCTATGATTAAAATTGTAATAAAACCTAAACACATGATAAAAGTGAATTTAAACATTTTCTTTGTTCTTCAGAATTTACAAATAAATATTAAACACTATTTATTATTCATTATTATTTATTGTTATTATTTATTATTTATCATGATTTATTATTATTTATTACTTATTATTTATTTATTATTATTTATTTATGATTTATTATTTATTTATACTTTATTTATTATTATTGTTATTTATTACTTATTATTATTATTTATTGTTATTTATTCTTATTATTTATTATTATTACTATTATTATTTATTATAATTTATTTATTATTTATTATTATTTTGAACAGGTGTAGAGGCTCATCCCTTGTTCCATGTTTAGGATGTGGTTTCTGGTTTTCTCTTTTCCAATCTTTTTACTCTTTTCTTTTTTTTTTTTCAATTGGAGTAGATAGACTAAACTATCGCCCAGGTTCACACTCCACCTACATCTATTGAACAGGTGAAGAGGCTCATCCCTTGTTCCCTGTTTAGGATGTGGTTTCCGGCTTTCTCTTTTCCAATCTTTTTACTCTTTTCTTTTTTTTTTTCAATTGGAGTAGATAGACTAAACTATCGCCCGGTTCACACTCCACCCACATCTATTGAACAGGTGAAGAGGCTCATCCCTTGTTCCCTGCTTAGGATGTGGTTTCCAACTTTCTCTTTTTCAATCTTTTTACTGTTTTCTTTTTTTTTTTTCAATTGGAGTAGATAGACTAAACTATCGCCCGGTTCACACTCCACCCACGTCTATTGAACAGGTGAAGAGGCTCATCCCTTGTTTCCTGTTTAGGATCCAGTTTCCGGTTTCCGGTTTTCTTTTTTCCAATCTCTTCAATCTTATGTAGCCCCCTGCACATCAGTGGCATTACCGCCTTGCTCTGGCTGATATGATTAAAAAAAAATTTATTTTTATCATTATTTATTAATATTAATTATTATTAATTATTTATCATTATTTATGTATTATTATTGATTTATTATTCATTATTTAATTTATTATTTATCATTACTTATCCTTTACTTATTACAAATCACAATTATGTTCCTTTCTCAAATGTCTATCTCTTTTGTTCCTTTATTTTCTTGTGTATCTATCTACTCTATTTCTATCTGGGTATATCTATCTCTATCTCTCTGTTTCTCTACTCCCACTCATGATCGCTGTCAGTTTTTTGCATGTTTTGTTTTTTTCATTTTCATGTATTATGGCAGATTTGCTTTTGCTATCACTCACTTCTAAGAAAAAACTGAAACCATATACATTTTTTAAAGTTCACTTAATAAATATTTTTTGTGAATAAATATTTTGGTCTCTTGTTGACCGTTGTAAATACGTTTTTAAAAATTTTAAAATGAATTATGCTGAATCAATTTCTTTAAAGTTAGACCATTACATGGTAAATTTCTAATATGTATGTTCCTGGTGCAAACAGAAAATGACTATGAGCCTTTAGTGAGCGACCACCTGCCGTATGTGACCAGTGTTTGATGGCAGTAGGGGTGGTCGCATACAACAGGTTCCCCTGTAAATAAAAATTAACTTATACATTTGTTGAATAGCTATTTCAGCAAGGAAATTCCCACTTCTCCAGCAGTAATTGAGCCCTTCACCTAGATCATAAAATTGATATTAATAAGATCTGGTTTTTGGGATTTTACCTTTATGCTCATCCTTTTTTAATATATATATATATAGACTAAGCCAATTGGAGTAGATAGACTAAACTATCGCCCAGTTCACACTCCACCCACGTCTATTGAACAGGTGAAGAGGCTCATCCCTTGTTCCCTGTTTAGGGTGTGGTTTCCGGCTCTTGTCCAATCTTTTCACTCTTTTCTTTCTTTTTTTTTTTGAATTGGAGTAGATAGACTAAACTATCGCCCGGTTCACACTCTACCCATGTCTATTGAACAGGTGAAGAGGCTCATCCCTTGTTCCATGTTTAGGATGTGGTTTCTGGCTTTCTCTTGTCCAATCTTTTCACTCTTACGTAGCCCCCTGCGCATCAGTGGCGTTACCGCTTTGCTCGGGGTGATATGATTAAAAAACAATATATATATATATATATATATATATATATATATATATATATATATAGCCATTAAATATTTGAAAAAGAAATCACTCAACCAGCAGGCATGGGCGAAAGAAAATTTACTTGCCCCAAAATCATTTTACTCAACCAACTCCGTAATTGCCTTACGTAAACATAGTGTTAATCGCTGACGAATAAAAAAATGAAATTTTAATTAAAATTTCGAACGTGTTAGAAAGGATTTAAATTTTTTTAAAAATAATACCAACAAAATATGATCTTTCCTCTTAGTAATAGCATAAACATTTTGATGATAACTTTTTTTTATTAAGTTTGAGCCATTTTAACATCATGATATGCAGTTTTTTTTTTGTTTTTTTTGGCAATTGAGTGGAGGTACCTAAATTTGTAGTTTCTTTCTTCTGTTGGACTACAACCCCCATCTCATAGATGATAAAAAATAACAAATCTGATTTTCTCAACAATTTTCTATAAAAATTACTTACTTGTATAATTTGTTTTTTGGTTCGCAATTGAAAGAAGTATGCATATTTTTTTCTTTCTTTCAAACGTTCGTTTTTACTTTTTGTAAGCGAGAAGGAAATATAGATGTTAAGTCAAGGATAATATTTTTCCAAATGAATTTCTAAAAATCTGTGAGTGTCTTTAATCTGGGCAACAGAGACATTTTGGCTCCACCCTGGAAGCATTAATTAAAATAATGTTTATACTGACCACTACAATAAAAGCGAGACAGGAGCTTGTCAATCTAAGTTCCATTTGTCAGATCTTGCTTTGATGATAGCAGGATGTCACTGTCTTTTGTTTAACTACACATTTCCACTGAAATCAGGCGCCATGCATAAGACCAAACAGTTCACTAATGTCATTGTAGGTCATTCTAAGTAACTTGTGAATCTTCAATGGCATACTTTTGGGTTGTAAAGGAATCAGATTTGCTTCTTTTCTGTTTGAAGAGACATGTTTCATTGCGAGATTTTTAATTCACCGTGGGTGAGTAAAGTAATAAACTTCTTTAATCACCCAATTAAGTTTTTAATCGCCTGAGTTGATCGGGCGTGTGAAATCTCAAAGGCTATATATATATATATCAGCAAATGCATGAATCTAGCTTAGTAAATGATTCACACCAGGGAATACAATATAGTTTGAATTAAAACTCATGTCAATAACAAACCTGTGTTTTAATGGGAGTTGATCTGTTTTGGCTTTAATGCATGCTAGGCTTGACCAAAGAAATAACAAACCAGGCTTTGGGCTCAGTCTCATACCAGAATATGTCTCAAAGAGACAAAAGAATTAAAGATATCCTCATAGCCACCAGTTGCAGATTCGCAACTTACAGTATATCAGTTATTGCTCCTGAAAGCTTAACAGCTGGTGATCCCAGCTGTATTTAAGATATACACACCTGCAACTACCAGATAGCAAGAAGTTATATGAGTTCCCACCTGAGAGGCACAGACAGTCTCTATATCCTCACAAGCTGAAGATTTATACTTGAAGAAAACCTCTGAAGCGACACACCCTATTGTTGATATTCATTGATGAAATCCAGAAGTGAATAAGCAATAATTTTTTTTATAATCATTTCACCCCAAGCAAGGCAATAATGCCACTGATGTGCAGGGAGCTACAGTGATAGGACAAAAAATGTATTGAGGATTTCAAAGCAAAGGTAAGAGTTGGATGGGAATCAAGTAGATAAAAGATGGCAACTGACATTGCATTTAAACTTTTGGAGATTGTAGTTGTCAAAGAAGAAAGCAACTAGAAGGGAGTTCCACAAATAGGGAGTGTGAGAAAAAAAGCTGTTAGAGTAGAAAAGAGGGTTACACTTGACTAGTACATATGCATTTTATTCATCTTTACAACAGTAACATTGCAACAAAAAAGCTGTTACATGTATTGCCACCCTAGATAGGATACGTTTTTTATATTGTGCTTGCAAGAACAAATATGTTGGCTTCTTGACAGCTTTACCTTTGGCAAATAGCCCAAATGACAGTAATAGGCCAGATGGGTGGATATTGACTGGCTTGACAAGTATACTATTAGCCCTGGGATGAATATTAGGGAACTGTTGAATTGATGTCTGGTGAGTTAGTCACTAAGTACATAATACACCTGTCATTTTGTCACCTTCAGTGGTACCCCCCACTCAGGTTTGGTGTGGTAGAGGGTACTGTATGGATGGTTAAAACAAACACAGGTGGAAGGAAATACTTAAAAAAAAAAATAGACTTTATGTTCAATTCTTCTTAGCATTGTAGACAAAAAAAGACACCTCCATAGTTATTTTGAGTTATAAGCAAACATTAAATGAAATGAATACCAGCAGGCATATCCTTTTATATATATATATATATATATATATATATATATATATATAGTCATCGGCAGACAGATCTGTTCCGGGTGTATCACAGCTCATCAGTACGGTTAGACTCCAATTGCTTTTAACCCAGGATTGAAACCCGACCGAATTGGCGTCACTCAGCGATTCTACCTCTGGGCTATGGGCGCTCGGTAGAAGAAGGCAGACTTTTCAGCATGTATATCATCATTATACATGCCCAATAGCCAGAGTGCTCCAATTCATTACTGAATAAGTGATGCGTACATATATATATACAATTAGTTAGTTTTTGGTCATAATTAAATTAGACCAGTACACAGGTACTGGTCTAATTTAATTATACAGTGGTACAGTGCGTTGTGGTACAGTGGATATCGGCTCGGAAGGAGAAACCGGGGTGCCGAGTTCGAATTCCAGTTGAATCCATTGTATTCACTTACGCGCAAATACCCTTGGGAAAGGTATTAATCCGTCTCTTCCTTCCAGTTATGGGTTAAATAGCAGGACAGATTGGGTTCTATAGCCTTGGTCGGCAACCAATCTACCGCAGAAAGCAATGGCAACCTACTGTGGGATAATCTTCTGCCCAGTCAGTCATGTCTCTTTCGAGACATGATCGCCCAAGCGTGTATCACGTATGGCACTTTAACTGACTGACTGACACAGGTCTAATAAAATATGTTCAGTACAATTATGTTGTAGAACTTTTGAATATTTTTAATTTGGAAATGAGTCATTTGGAAATAACTCATTTCCAAATGATATATATATATATAGTCATCTGCAGACAGTCCTGTTTTGATGTATCACAGCTCATCAGTACAGTTAGACATTTGATTGCTTGTAGCCAGGATTGAAACCTGACTGAATTGATATCAGTTAGGGATTCTACCTCTAAGCTATGGGCACTTGGTCGAGGGAGGCAGATTTTAGTGTGTTATATACAAAATGTAAACAATGCCAGTAGCCGAGAATGCTCAAATTCATTACTGAAGAGCAATGCATAAATAGTGGTGAGTAGCTACTACTTTTAAAGTTATACTGTTTTTCTCCTTAGTGCTCAATCGGCAAGTGAGAGCGTAAATAGTCATCCACACACAGTCTTGTTTCGCTGTATCAAAGCTCATCAGTACGGTTAGACATTCGATTACTTCTAACCAAGACTGAAACCTGACTGAAATGATATCAGTCAAGGATTCTACCTCTAAGAATAACAGCAAAACAGAGGGAAGCAGAAAACAACCG
Organism: Ascarosepion bandense; assembly: GCA_037127315.1. Taxonomy (NCBI): domain Eukaryota; kingdom Metazoa; phylum Mollusca; class Cephalopoda; order Sepiida; family Sepiidae; genus Ascarosepion; species Ascarosepion bandense. The sequence goes on from JBBBDQ010001254.1 coordinate 5,095,073, forward strand.
CTCCAGAATTACGATACAGCATGAAAGAGCTCGATAAATTCAGCAAGAAGAAAATACAGCAAAATATACTCAGCAAATAAGCTGTTGCACTAAGCTACCTGGGTTTCAACCGTGAGTTATCTTCAGGCAGGAAGTTTTCTACCTGAAGATACCATACCTCACAGCTGAAAACCAGGTATCTTGGTGCAATTGCTTATTTGCTAAGTTTATGCAAACAAATAAATTTAATTTTCCAATAATGTTTTGGTCTCACTGAGAAGATGAGTGTTAAATTTATCTGTTGAAATGGCCATCTGATTTAAGGAAATTTGAATTTTTTATATGTAATCAATATTGGCTCTGTAAATAAATTTATTTACATTGCGATCTCTGGCTGAATCACTGTTAATATTTAATATTAATAGGATCCTTTGTGATTTACCTCCGAGCTGTTTTTTTATTTACGACCTCTCTTTCTCTTTCTCTCTCTCCCTATATTTATACAAGTATATATATATATATATATATATATATAGTCATCCGCAGACAGATCTGTTTCGCTGTATCACAGCTCATCAGCATGGTTAGACAGCCGATTGCCTTTTACCCAGGATTGAAATCCGGCCGAATTGGCATCAGTTGGCAATTCTACCTCTGAGCTATGGGCGCTCAGTAGAAGGAGGCAGACTTTTTAGCGGGTATATTATCATTATACACGCCCAATAGCTGAGAGTGTTCTAATTCATTGCTGAATGAACGATGTGTAGATACCAGAGTAGCTACTGTTTTTCAAAGTCTACCATTCTTCCAGAGTGCTCAATCAGGGTGTGAGAGCGTAAACAATATATATATATATATATTATTTGAGTGTATAATCTGTTTTTCTATAATTAAACTGTACATAAACTGTACATTTATATATATTCCTTAGCCTGAATATTTGAGAAATCTTGTTAGGAAAATATCTATCTTCTGTGGTCAAGTGGTAAAACTTGTCAGATCTATTGACAGCTTCTAAGTATATGGCAGTTACAGGTTCAAATCCTGCCAGAAGATAGATATTTTCCAAACAAGATTTCTTGAATATTCAGTCCAGTGGATATATATAAAATTATTGTTTGATTATAGGAAAAGCAGAGTTTCCACTCTAATACAAGTGCCCATTAAAAATAATATATATATATATATATATATATATATAGATATATGTGTGTGTGCATGTTAATGTGCACACACACCTACACTATTGGCCATAATTATTAGGCCACCTCAGTGTTTTAAAAAAAATGATGTATTTCAAACAAGTTTTTTAGTATTTATTGCCACATGAATATTTGTAAATGAAAATAGAATGGTTCTTTTGTTAATATTGCACAATAACATGTACATCAAATGAATTTATAAATATTTAATAATTACCTATATTGCAGTTTCATCAATGAAATAATGAAGAAAATTTAGGATGATTCAAACGAGTTCATTTTTGCTTCCTTGCCTTGTAAAATTTTGCAAAGTAATAAATATTTATAAATTCATTTGATGCACATGTTATTGTGCAGTATTAACAAAAGAACCATTCTATTTTCATTTACAATTATTCACTTGGCAATGAATACTAAAAGTAGTATGAAATACATCATTTCTTTTATAAAACTTGGGTGGCCTAATAATTATGCATGTATGTATGTGTGTATAAACATGTATGCATGTAAATGTGTGTGTGTGTGTGTGTGTGTGTGTGTGTGTGTGTAGATTATTAGACTCTTTCTTTCTAAGGTAAGCAATAGCAAAACTTACAGAAAAAGACAATAACATTACCATTTTCTACAAATTTAAATACACAAGGAGACGCACCAAACTGTATCCGTAACACACTCATTGATAATAGAAATATGACATCATCCACATGTGTAAATAAAAAAAATAATCTAAAAAGAATAAAAGCACTATAAAAAAAGAATAAAAGCACTATAAAAAAAGAATAAAAGCACTATAAAAAAAGAATAAAAGCACTATAAATAAAAAAAAAAAGCCAAAGCTCAATAATGTCAACTATGAACATGGCCTCAGTGTGCTGACCATATTGGGAAAAGGAATCATTAAAAAAATGATAAGATCACATAAAAAATTAGATGAAAAAACTTAACCACAACACTTTGCGTGTCATTTTTAACAAAACTTTCATATATATATGGGAAAAAATAAAATAAAAAAATAATTAAATATTTAATATTTCCCAGCATCCCTTGTTTGTGTTCATGTGCAGTTGCCCCAACATAACTCATTTTAGTCAATAACATTAACATTTTTACAAACATCAAATGCGTAGTAATTATAAGTAAGATGAATCTTCACTTAAAAACATTATAAAAAAATGCACAATCTCCAGTGGACAAAAACAAGAAAACTAAATTATCTATTACGAAAAATTTAAAACCGCGAACCTCATTGACAAAAATAATAATTCACTAACATGACCTAAACTGTTTTTTATGGGGCAGGGTTGTTAGCCCTTCGCCCAACCCCTAAACCTAGAGAAAGGTGATCTTCTAAGCGTAGCTTAGATGTGACACATGGCTGAAAGTAGGGGGTGTCCAGAGAGGATCGAACTTACCACTCAGTTATAATGATTCTAGCGAGACGTGCTTGTTAACCATTACACCACCACGAGGTGTCCTTGTAAAAGTATACTCAGTTATAATCCAAGATTAAGAACAGATAAAAAAGACAAGAGGAAAACTATATTTTACTCGTCTACAGATTTCATTCCTGTGATGTACTTTATCAAGGCTAAAGTCCATCACAGGACGAAATGCATAGGCAAGAAAAAATTTTTTTTTTTTTTTATAATCATGTGGCCCCAAGCAAGGCATTTTCCTGCCACTGTTGTTCAGGGGGTTACATAGGAGGAATGTTATGATAAAGAGTGACAGGTTACAGGGGATGTCAGGAAGAGAGTATGAGAAGGAAGAGAATACTGATGAAAGTGGAGTGGACGGAGAAAAAAGCATGAGAGAGAGGATATAAGTTAGTGAGACAAGAAATGACTATTGACTTTACATTTAAATTGTTGGGAAAGCAAGTAAATGGAAGGGAATTCTACAGGCAGGAAGTGTGAGAAAAGAAGCTAATAGAGTAGAATTTGCGTTTACAATTTATCGGTTTCACAGTAAAAGGGTGGGACCTAGTTGCTAATCTTGTGGCTCGAGGAAATTCATATATAGGAGGTACCAATGAGCTAAGTTCATCGAAGCAGAATCCATGAAAGTATTTGTAAAAGAGACACAGGGAAGCCACACTGCGTCGGTGAGAAAGTGACTGTATCCTAGTTGCCAAGTCAAGATTGATCACATTACAGATTTTCCATTGGATTTGGTCGAGGACACTAAGGTAGATAGCAGGAGCACCCGACCAGATATGGCAGCAACATTCAATGCACGGGCACATGGTAGATTTATATATGTGCAGGATTGTTTCGGATGGGAAAAAACTTCCTGGCCCTACGCAGAGAACTGACTTTATTAGCAGCGGATTTAGTTATGGATTCTATATAGTTATTCCACTTGAGGTCTGATGTGCGAGTTAATCCGAGGAGGCGCAGCGTTTTACTTTCAGGGAGAGAATCCTGATCGATGTTAATGAGCGGGAGGAACAATTGTCTGTGATGGTTAATAGATAGCATAGTTTTTTTTTGTCTTCTTTAATTAACAATTTATATCTTTGAAAATTTTCAAAGGCAAATTATAGTCTACAGGGAGTACCTTATAAATACAAAGATACATTCTGTTTCTGTGATCTTTGGTTATAATGTCTCGGTGATTAACTTTTATTGTTCTAAGTGCGACACTGAGATCCGAAGGTGAATTGGCATGGCGAAAGAAGTATTCCAGAAGTTGAGTAAAGTATTAAGAAACAGGACAATTTCACTAGAAACAAACAGGAGAGTACTGGATTGCTATGTGTTGTCGGATCTTCAATCTGGCAGTGAATGTTGGACAATATTTTCGAAGATGAAAGAAAAATTTGAAGCAGCTGAAATGTGGTTCTACAGAAGGATTCTGCAGATATCATGGACCAAGCATGTGAGCAATGATGAGGTTTTGGAAAGGATACAGACGAAAAAGAAATTAATACTGAGCATCATGAAAACACAGCTAAAGTTCCTGGAACATGCAATGAGGAAGGAGTGCTTGGAGAACCTGATACTAAAAGGCCAGATAAAAGGAAAAAGAGACAGGGGAAAGCAGCAGATAACATATTTCAAGCACATGATCAGGTGGATGATGGAATGAGGGTTGTATGGTTTTTTTTTGGTTTTTTTTGTTTTTTTTAATCATATCACCCCAAGCAAGGCGATAACGCCACTGATGCGCAGGGGGCTACGTAAGGGTAAAAAGAATGGAAAAGAGAAAGCCAGAAACCACATCCTAAACAGGGAACAAGGGATGAGCCTCTTCACCTGTTCAATAGACGTGGGTGGAGTGTGAACCGGGCGATAGTTTAGTCTATCTACTCCAATTGGAAAAAAAAATAAAAGTGAAAAGATTGGAAAAGAGAAAACCGGAAACCGCATCCTAAACAGGAAACAAGGGATGAGCCTATTCACCTGTTCAATAGATGTGGGTGGAGTGTGAACCGGGCGATAACAGGAGAAAGCGTGCTAAGAGCCACCAGGGACAGGGAGATGTGGAAAGCCATGATCGCCTATGTCCTGAAAGGACATGGCACATAAAAGAAGAAGAAAGTCCTATGAAATAATTATAGGTCCTCATCTCTGTGACCAGGTCTGGGTGGTGCCTATTACCAGTTTTTTGCAGTTTCCTTCCTGGAAAAGTTGTAGATTTTCTAGTGCAGATATCCACCCACCCACCCTGTCATGCTGAATTTTATATTCAGTGATTGCTAATATTTATATTCAGTGTAACCTTATACACCTATAATATAAGATTAAGAACAGTATGGTTAAATAAAGAAGACAAGACCAAAACTATATTTTACTCAGTTGTAAAAGTTGTAGACTTTCTAGGGCAGATATTTACCCATCCTGTCATGCTGAATTTTATATTCAGTAATTGTTAATAACGTGTAAGATGATACAAAATGGTCAGTTCGGTTTGGATATTTATCCCATAATCTGCATTTTGGGTTAGCACAAGTTTTCGGTATGTGTGCTTGATAATTCCCAATTAGAAAGTATTTGTCCTGTGCAGCAAAAATAAAACTTTCACTTTTAGCTTTTAACCTTGCAATAGATAACAACTAATGGGTTGGGGATTTATCTACAACAGTTTGTTTGGTGCGGGCAGAGTATTGAACGTCAAGAGGTTTATCTTGTCATCGTTTCTGCCTTTGGTGTATTGCATTTGCTTTGGATTTCTTTAACAACTAATGGGTTGGGGATTTATCTACAACAGTTTGTTTGGTGCGGGCAGAGTATTGAACGTCAAGAGGTTTATCTTGTCATCGTTTCTGCCTTTGGTGTATTGCATTTGCTTTGGATTTCTTTAACAACTAATGGGTTGGGGATTTATCTACAACAGTTTGTTTGGTGCGGGCAGAGTATTGAACATCAAGAGGTTTATCTTGTCATCATTTCTGCCTTTGGTGTATTGCATTTGCTTTGGATTTCTTTAACAACTAATGGGTTGGGGATTTATCTACAACAGTTTGTTTGGTGCGGGCAGAGTATTGAACGTCAAGAGGTTTATCTTGTCATCGTTTCTGCCTTTGGTGTATTGCATTTGCTTTGGATTTCTTTAACAACTAATGGGTTGGGGATTTATCTACAACAGTTTGTTTGGTGCGGGCAGAGTATTGAATGTCAAGAGGTTTATCTTGTCATCGTTTCTGCCTTTGGTGTATTGCATTTGCTTTGGATTTCTTTAACAACTAATGGGTTGGGGATTTATCTACAACAGTTTGTTTGGTGCGGGCAGAGTATTGAACATCAAGAGGTTTATCTTGTCATCATTTCTGCCTTTGGTGTATTGCATTTGCTTTGGATTTCTTTAACAACTAATGGGTTGGGGATTTATCTACAACAGTTTGTTTGGTGCGGGCAGAGTATTGAACGTCAAGAGGTTTATCTTGTCATCGTTTCTGCCTTTGGTGTATTGCATTTGCTTTGGATTTCTTTAACAACTAATGGGTTGGGGATTTATCTACAACAGTTTGTTTGGTGCGGGCAGAGTATTGAACATCAAGAGGTTTATCTTGTCATCATTTCTGCCTTTGGTGTATTGCATTTGCTTTGGATTTCTTTAACAACTAATGGGTTGGGGATTTATCTACAACAGTTTGTTTGGTGCGGGCAGAGTATTGAACATCAAGAGGTTTATCTTGTCATCATTTCTGCCTTTGGTGTATTGCATTTGCTTTGGATTTCTTTAACAACTAATGGGTTGGGGATTTATCTACAACAGTTTGTTTGGTGCGGGCAGAGTATTGAATGTCAAGAGGTTTATCTTGTCATCGTTTCTGCCTTTGGTGTATTGCATTTGCTTTGGATTTCTTTAACAACTAATGGGTTGGGGATTTATCTACAACAGTTTGTTTGGTGCGGGCAGAGTATTGAATGTCAAGAGGTTTATCTTGTCATCGTTTCTGCCTTTGGTGTATTGCATTTGCTTTGGATTTCTTTAACAACTAATGGGTTGGGGATTTATCTACAACAGTTTGTTTGGTGCGGGCAGAGTATTGAATGTCAAGAGGTTTATCTTGTCATCGTTTCTGCCTTTGGTGTATTGCATTTGCTTTGGATTTCTTTAACAACTAATGGGTTGGGGATTTATCTACAACAGTTTGTTTGGTGCGGGCAGAGTATTGAATGTCAAGAGGTTTATCTTGTCATCGTTTCTGCCTTTGGTGTATTGCATTTGCTTTGGATTTCTTTTTTAGGTTCTTGTCACTATCGTAGGCGTATTATAATTTATTTGCACTTTTTCCTCAACTTGAAATTCAGTGTTAAATCTGTTGGTTTCCTTAATTATTGAATAAAGTTTCATATTTCTTTCATGTCATTTGACACAAATCATCATACAGTCTTCTGCAGTTTTTACTTATCTTTGAAGAACAATTGTTGTGGTTTTTCTAAGACAGTTCTAGTTGAACAAATGCTCTGCTTCTTTCAGATCCAGGATGCATACAGTCTTTTTATTTTTATCATTACTGAGTGGCTCTTGGGCCTTGAGAACATTAGTAATATTAAATTATATTAAATTTAGTTTCACTTATTATTATTATTATTGGTTCCAATCCCATTTTGAATGACTATAACCCCCCTCATTTTTTAGATAGTAGCACGCAAATGCATTCTGGGATTTCTTCCTAGGCAGTGAAATAGGCTGGTTTTCAGTTTCATATGACTCAGTCCCGATCTGTCTTTTCTTGGAGTCAGAATTCCACATTCGATTATCTGAATTTGCTCATGTGTGTCAAACCCAATTTTTAGTTTCTGAACATTCTGCTAAATTGCTGTTGCTTTGCCTTATTACTGTTACTTTGCCTTATTATTGTTAACTTGCCTTATTACTGTTGCTTTGCCTTATTATTGTTAACGTGCCTTATTACTGTTGCTTTGCCTTATTACTGTTACTTTGCCTTATTATTGTTAACTTGCTTTATTACTGTTGCTTTGCCTTATTACTGTTGCTTCGCCTTATTACTGTTGCTTTGCCTTATTATTGTTAACTTGCCTTATTACTGTTGCTTTGCCTTATTATTGTTAACTTGCCTTATTACTGTTGCTTTGCCTTATTATTGTTAACTTACCTTATTACTGTTGCTTTGCCTTATTACTGTTACTTTGCCTTATTATTGTTAACTTGCCTTATTACTGTTGCTTTGCCTTATTATTGTTAACTTACCTTATTACTGTTGCTTTGCCTTATTACTGTTGCTTTACCTTATTGTTAACTTGCCTTATTACTGTTGCTTTGCCTTATTATTGTTAACTTACCTTATTACTGTTGCTTTGCCTTATTATTGTTACTTTACCTTATTGTTAACTTGCCTTATTACTGTTGCTTTGCCTTATTATTGTTAACTTACCTTATTACTGTTGCTTTGCCTTATTATTGTTACTTTACCTTATTATTGTTAACTTACCTTATTACTGTTGCTTTGCCTTATTACTGTTGCTTTACCTTATTGTTAACTTGCCTTATTACTGCTGCTTTGCCTTATTATTGTTAACTTACCTTATTACTGTTGCTTTGCCTTATCACTGTTACTTTGCTTTATCAGTTACTTTGCCTTATTACTGTTAACTTACTTTGCATATATTGTTTCTTTACTTTTTATTTCTGTTCTTTTTCTTGTTTACTACAAATTTTGGTTAATTCTGTTGGAGAGTTCTGCCATTTATTTACATTTAACTATAGCCTCTCAGTCAACAATTATTAATATTTTATTGAGTGGCTCTTGGGCCTTGGAAATATAAATAAGAAAAATTGACAAAAAGGAGAGAAAAACACTGAATCTGTAAGAAAAAAAAGAAACAATCATAAGGAAACAAAAATAATTTTTTTTGCAAAACAGAAAACATTTCTTTCTCCCATTCTTTCCTTCCTTCCTTTCGTTCTTTCTTTCTTTCTTCCATTTTTTCTTTCTTTCTTTCTCCCATTCTTTCCTTCTTTCCTTCCTTTCTTTCTTTCTTTCTTTCTCCCATTCCTTCCTTCCTTCCTCCCATTCTTTCATTCTTTCTTTCTTTCTTTCTTTCTCCCATTCCTTCCTTCCTTCCTTCCTTCCTTCCTTCCTTCCTTCCTTCCTTTCATTCATTCTTTCTTTCTTTCTTTCTTTCTTTCTTTCTTTCTCCCATTCTTTCTTTCTTTCTTTCTTTCTTTCTTTCTTTCTTTCTCCCATTCTTTCTTTCTTATTTGATGCTTGTCAAAATTGTTAACCAGATAAAAATCTTCCCATTTCCATCAATGTCTAACTGTTAATGTCTCCTGAATTTCCTGGGAGATTCTATCAGTCTTCTTCACCATTCTGCTTTCTTTTATTCTGGCAAAACATGTCTGAAGGAAAAGTCTTTGCAAAAACAAAAAATAAATATACAGAATGGACGTACAAAGTTCAAAGCTACCGATGGAATGGTATTAATCCTTCTCAGTTCTCCCTTCTTTCTTTTTCTTGATGTTAGTGACAAGAATTTGTGAGCCATCTGATCTTCATCTTCTATGAGCCATGTCTCATGAAGATGTCAGTGAGCCTGAAATAAATAGTGACAAAACTGAAATTGGATGTATGCAAAGTATAACCGATATCACCACAGAAATTTTAATTAGCATGCCGTGTTGAAATTTCAGACAAGTTTCTTCTGTACCCTTCCAGAAATATCTATCTATCTATCTATCTATCTGCTTTGGTATATATATATATATATATATATATATATATATATATATATATATATATATATATATATATATATGAACAAATTTTTAGCTTAATAATAGCTAGGAATAAACGTAAATTATATGACATTTTTACTAAAAACTAAAAAAAAAAACAACAACCAGTTTTGTCCCAGGGCTTATCAAGTTTATTTCTAGGAATAGTAACAATGTATAATAGAAGATGATTGGGGGGGGGGGAAACAAAATGCACACAGAAAACTAGCATTCAATGACATTCTAACCCAGCAAGCAGTCTCTCTGTTTCAGAGAATAGTGAAACGGTCCACTCCACATACATAATTCCTGCTATTTATAGCATGTTGTGTAATGGACGGTCCAGATGTATTGACAAGTTAGCTACTACTAGCAGCATGATTCAAAATTCTAGGAGGTATATGTTGTTTAATTCTAAAATCCAACCATTGAGACATCCTCCCTATATACTCATGTCCACAACTACATACAAATTTGTAAATTACAGAATTAACATGAAAGGGGGGCTGGGCATCCTTATGAATGAAAGAAAGAATTGGTTGAGTATTAAATATTACTCGAACTTTAGCAGAAAAATAACATTTGCTAATAGACAGTGAAATCTGCCTAGCTAGAGTCTCACCCTCTGAACCAATAAAGGGAAGACACAAATAAACTGGACATTTTTTAACAGTATGCAGCTTAACATTGAAAAAATTATAGAATCACCTAAATATATATATATATATATATATATATATATATATATATATATATATATGAAAAATTATTAAAAAGTTGTGAGTTTAAAAATGTATTTTTTTGACAGTATTTGTTTATTTCTATTATTATATTTTATAATTCAGACTGTCCTCGGTCCTTCATCAGAAATAAATGATTTTAAAATTCAAATTAGAAACATATTTCACGAGAGCGTCTGTGGAGAGAGTCTGTTTACATCATGTGACACGTTTGTTTACATCACGTGACACGTCTGTGGAGAGAGTTTGTCTACATCAAGTGACACAGAAAGCGACAGATTTTTTAAAAAAATATTTGTAAACGTAAACCTATCTTTAATAATACTTATAAATTTTGTTTTAGATAAAAATTTTTGTGAATGTATCTAAAAAGTTTAGTTATTGAAATATTTGTAAAGATTCAAAAGCACCTAAGTCCCTATTTAACCCTAGCTTTTGTGTATTTAATTTTAAAATCCAGTATTTTTAAACTCAACTTTTTAATAATTTTTCCTATACATATTAAGACAGTATACGTGGATCATCACTATGTTATCTTATCTATATATATATATATATATATAATATTATATTATGCTCTACAATATTTATTGTATTGAGTACTTTTTATAAAAAAGTAAATGCTAGGGAACTGAAAATTGTAAAACCTTGGGTCCTCTTTACCCCGATTTATATATATATTTATTCATCGTCGTTCAGCAATGAATTGAGCACTCTTGGCTACTAGCATTTGTTTACATTGTATATATAACATGCTAAAATCTGCCTTCCTCTACCATGCACCAAAAGCTTAGACGTAGAATCTTTTACTGATGTCAAATTGTTTGGCTTTTACTCCTGGCTGGAAGCAATTGGATGTCTAACTGTATTGACAAGCTGTGAAACAGGACTGTCTGAAGATGACTTTATATATATATATATATATGGAAACTAACAAAGATTAACGAAATTGGTTATAAAAAACCGACAATTTAAAATGATTTGTTTGAACATTTTTTTGATCAATACTCGTATTTAAGTAAATATTCTGTTTATAACGAAATAGTATTATATAAATATTTCTACTGGCCTGATTATTTATGATAAATTTTTGTTACAAAAATGTGTGTCATTCAGCAGGATTTGAACCTGCAACCTCTATTGTTTTATCATGATAGCATAAAATTGTGTTATAGGCTTAATTTGACTTTGTTTAGATTAATCGTCATTTGTGGTCGAGAGGTCTAAGATGCGCCAGATCACATGGTAGCTTCCCCTACGTGGATAGGGGTCTCAGGTTCAAATCCTGCCAAATGACACAAAAAATTATCATAAATAATCAGGCCAGTAGAAATAAATATATACTGTTTGATTATAAACAGAATATCTACTTAAATACGAGTATCGATCAAAAATAATGTTCAGACAAATCATTTCATATATATATATATATATATATATATATATAGTCATTGCAGACAGATCTGTTTCAATGTATCACAGCTTATCAGTACAGTTAGACTTCAATTGCTTTTAACACAGGATTGAAAGCCGACTGAATTGGCATCAGTTGGCGATTGTATTTCTGGGCTATGGACGCTTGGTAGAAGAAGGCAGATATATATACATATATAGACTATAGTATTTACGCTCTCACACCCTGATTGAGCACTCTGGAAGAATGGGGGACTTGAAAACAGTAGCTACTCTGGCATATATGCATCGCTCATTCAATAATGAATTAGAGCACTATGGCTATTGGGCGTGTATAATGATATACGCCTTAAAAAATCTGCCTTCTTCTACTGAACGCTCGTAGCCCAGAGGTAGAATCGCCGACTGACGCCACTTCGGTCGGGTTTCAATTCTGGGTTAAAAAGCAATCGGAGTCTAACCGTAGTGATGAGCTGTGATACAGCGAAACAGATCTGTCTGCAGATGACTATATATATATATATATATGAAATGATTTGTCTGAACATTATATGACTATAGTATATATACATAGTATATACTATATAGTATATATATGACTATAGTATATATATAGTATATACTATATATATATATGACTATAGTATATATATAGTATATATATATATACATATATATATACATATATATACTATAGTATATATATGACTATAGTATATATATATATATATATATATACTATAGTATATATATGACTATAGTATATATATATAGTATATATACATAGTATATACATATAGTATATATACAGTATATACTATAGTATATATATGACTATAGTATATATATATAGTATATACATAGTATATATATATATATATAAATATATATATACTATAGTATATATACATTTATATATATATATATATATACATATATACTATAGTATATATATATGACTATAGTATATATATAGTATATATACATAGTATATACATATATATACAGTATATACTATAGTATATATATGACTATATATATATAGTATATATACATAGTATATACTATAGTATATATATCTATATATATATATAGTATATATATATATATAATATAGTATATATACATATATATATTCATAGTATATATGACTATAGTATATATATAGTATATATATATATATATATATATATATACATAGTATATACTATAGTATATATATGACTATAGTATATATATATATATATATATATATATATATATATATATATATATAATTATAGTATATATATGACTATAGTATATATATATATATATATATATATATATATATATACATAGTATATAATATATAGTGTATATGTGTATTTTTTTTTTTTTTTTTTTTATATATATATATATATATATATAAATATATATATTCATAGTATATATACATATTTCCATTGTATATAGTCTGGTATTGCTCGGTGTTTTTAGTGGTTATGTTGTTTATTCAAAAAGTTCCAGTATGAGGTTGCCATGACGAGTAAGTTAAAAAATTGTCAAGTAAGTATTAGCTTTTGTTGTATTTGTAAAATGGGATTCATGTTTGGTCAATTTTGCCAATAAACGGGAATGATGTATGTACGATTGGAAGAATGGCGGCGGGCATTAGCAGAGCCTGTAATGTGATGTGATGATGTTGTGACACAGAAGATGTGGATGCATTGTTCCTGCAACATTGGAGGAACTGGCATCTTGTAGAAAACGTGAAATTGTTAAGGCATATAATAAGTTAGAAGTTACTAAAAAGACCTGATTTTTGTTTGAATACATCTAAGAATTTCGGAGAAATAAACGATCACAGAAAGCAACATTTTCCATTAATTTTTGCTGCACTCTGTATGTCAATTGAAATCTTCGTTCATATATCAAAGCATCAAACCTTGGACTGACAGTAACTTGATTTTGGTTGAGTTTGAATGAAGCCTCTTGGAGAAATCCATAAAAGTGTGCAAAAGACCAGCCAAAATTATGTTTGTTGTTAATTTCTCATGAAAATCTGTACATTGATCCAAAAAAATTTTATGTGCATCAGAGTTTCAGACCTTGATCTACAAATTACCCGATTTTGGTTGAATTCGTATTAAACTTCGTGGAGGAGAAGAGTGTGTAAATTCTAAGAATTTTGGTGATTTCTGCTATAACCTGTAAATAAATTCAAAAAAATTTTGTGTACATCAAGGGTTCATATCGTGATCGACAAGTGACCCAATTTTGGTTGAAATCGAACCAAAGGTTTTGGAATTGTCAGGTTCGTTAGAGTGGTTGGCTGGTTGTTTTTGTTTTATGGCATATCAACCTCGGCGGGTCATTTATTGCCAACTAAATTTTATTTATTTATTGCTGGTAATACCTTTTTCTATCAACAATTTATTGTTGTTTTTATATAAGTTTTGTGTCTAGTAATACTTTTTTCTTTTCGAGTTTCAAGATTCATTGGGATTTGTTTTTAAGGGCAGGGTCCACAAGTCCTACCCTGTTATTTAACCCATAAATGGAAGGAAGGGACGGATTAATACCTTTCCCAAGGGTACCAGTGCTTAAGTGAATGCAGGGTATTCAACTGGAATTCAAACTCGGCTCACCGATTTTATCTTTCTGAGCCGATATCCACTGCACCACAACGCACATCCGTCACTAAACGCTTACAGCACCTGATATTCCAAAGCGGTCACCCATCTAAGTACTAACCAGGCTCAACGTTGCTTAGCTTTGGTGATCGAGCGAGAACCGGTGTATTCAACGTGATATGGCCGTAAGCCTTCGTTAGAATGGAGACACACAAGCACACATGTAGAACAGACAGACATATCCGTTTTTATATATAGAGAGATTATGATAATGTTATTTTATAATATTTAGAGACAAAATTGTTGTTTTTTTGGTAGTTGGTGTTGTAAAGTCTTTTTGTTGTTAAAACCCGTTGATTGGAAAAATTATTGCAGAAATCAAATAATTGTCAGATTTTAATAAAACTTTCGGAACTCATGAATGGAATTATCTCAGAAATGTTTTTTTTTTTTTTAGAAAAAGTAAAAACTTTGGTCAAAATCTGTTTTACATTTGTGATTATCTCCGCCCCACCCCCTACATAAAAACACTTATTCAAATTTATGTTGATAAAATTAGTAGCCAATATCAGTTACCGGCAGAGCGGAGATGTTTGATAATAAGTGCACATTATTTAGCATTACTAATTAGTAAAATTGGCAACAAGCCATGTGTTTATTCCATGAAATACGCACTTAAGCATTATTAGCTGCAAAATACATTTGAGAAAAGCCATTTTGGTTGAAATGCTGTATATAAAAAATGATACTTAATATGTGATTAGTCTGAAGAATGATAGGAATTTCAATTTTTTGAAATAAAAACTTTTCTTTAAAATTCTGTGTTACTGCTGATAGATGATTTTTTTTAAGCCCCTCACTCCCAGTGGAGCATAGGCCATCAACGAACCCCTCACCATTGCATTCTGTTTGGCGAAGTGGGGGTGCTGGTTTGTTGCTGTCGATGCATTTTGAAACCTGTTTTTCTTAAAGGTAGGGGTGTTGACCCTAAAAAAAACCCTCTTTATCCTCCAGGTAAAGTGCTTTTCAATTCAGAGTTTCTCCTACTCCTAGACTGGTTGCCATCCAAGGCTATATAACCCAGTCTGTCCTGTTATTTACCCATAGCTACAGAGAGAAGAGATGGATTCATACCTTTCCCAAGGGTATTAGCACATCAGTCAGTCAGTTAAGTGCGATACATGATACACGCTTTGGGCAATCATGTCTCAAAAGAGACATGACTGACTGGGCAGAAGATTATTCTACAGTAGGTTGCAATTGCTTTCTGCGGTAGACTGGTTGCCAGCCAAGGCTATAGAACCCAATCTGGAGGGAAGATACGGATTAATACCTTTCCCAAGAGACACGCACGTACCTGCCAGCCCACCATTATCAACTTCATTTCAACGTCTATCGTGCAATGAATTTCGAACTGTTTTGACACCCGCTACCTCTGGGTCGAATTTGCAGTCGGTCGTATTTACAGTTTAACACACACAAACACGCGCACCACAGGGATACACATACACGGACAGAAGCTCGTGCAAAAAAAAAAGCATATGCTTGTAAAAGGGAACAAACATTCATGCAATATGAACAGAGAATGAGATAGATAGATAGATAGATAGATAGATAGATAGATAGATAGATAGATAGATATGAACTGACTGAGATAGATAGATAGATAGATAGATAGATAGATAGATAGATATGAACTGACTGAGATAGATAGATAGATAGATAGATAGATAGATAGATAGATAGATATGACAGACTGAGATAGATAGCTAGATAGATAGATAGATAGATAGATAGATAGATAGATATGAACTGACTGAGATAGATAGATAGATAGATAGATAGATAGATAGATAGATATGAACTGACTGAGATAGATAGATAGATAGATAGATAGATAGATAGATAGATAGATAGATATGAACAGACTGAGATAGATAGATAGATAGATAGATAGATATGAAGTGACTGAGATAGATAGATAGATAGATAGATAGATAGATAGATAGATATGAACAGACTGAGATAGATAGATAGATAGATATGAACAGACTGAGATAGATAGATAGATAGATAGATATGAACAGACTGAGATAGATAGATAGATAGATAGATAGATAGATTGATAGATAGATATGAACAGACTGAGATAGATAGATAGATAGATAGATAGATAGATAGATAGATATGAACAGACTGATAGATAGATAGATAGATAGATAGATAGATAGATAGATATGAATAGACTGAGATAGATAGATAGATAGATAGATAGATATGAATTGACGAGATACCTAGGTTATAAACAGACTGAGAAGAATTTGAATTGCCTGAGAGAGTTGTTTACCAACAGGGATGTCTCCTTTTAGATATTGCCTTTATTCCAGTATTTGCAGGATGTGGGTGTGTATATATTGGCAATATTTGGGGCTCTAGGCAATGAGAGGACGATGGCAGATATAATGTGTATTTTCCTCTTAATAACCAGATCTTCAGTGTAAGGTTCTCTCTTGCAAAATGACAGCAACTTGGAGTATATTACCGACCAGCCTACTAACACAACTTGTTAGTCTTGTTGGACAAGTCAGGATGAAAAAAAATGAAGTTACCGGTATAAAAATATGCCAGTCATTTTGTTCTAAGAATTTTTTTCTTTTTAGTGCTTTTTTTTTTTTTGTAATGGTCATACCATTTCAATGGGAGAACGTATCTTATTTCTTCTTTTTTTTCTTTTTTCTTTTTATTTCTTTTTTATTTATTTGGACCCTAACCTGATAACTTGTTTAGTTTTCCAATTTATCTTTTCCTCAGTTACATTTTTTATTTTTTTTGGGGGGGGGGGGGGGCACCTTTTTTTTTTTCCAAATGTGTCATTCGTTTCCTATTTTACACATCTATACAATCTCTCTTTTAAGTCCTTGGATTTTTTCCATAATTTTCCTTTTCCTTTCCACTCATTTTAGTTGAAAATTTATGCTCAAACCCCAAGAAGTATCACTTCTGCACACACCCCCTCACACACACACACACACACACACACACACACACACACACACACACACACACACACATCCAAAGCAGTACCTCCCCTCCAGGAAAAGACTAAATTTAATTCATGCACCTGAAGCATCCTCACGGCCTATATACCTGTGTGTAAGCCATAGTGCAACCCCTGAATTTCTTTGCATGAATTTTAACCACTCCAGAAAAAAATAATTACCTGTGTATAGTGCAATGGGGTGTCCGAAAATGCACCTCTTTAAATGCACCTCTTTAAATGCACCTCTTTAAATGCACCTCTTTAAATGCACCTCTTTAAATGCACCTGTTTAAAACAAAATTGTCTATGTATGATGTTATCCACACATTTATTTTTGTGTTAAAATTGTTTATAAAAACTTGCACTATACCCAAGTACATAACATATGATAATAACAGTCATTTTCTCAATGTTTCATATATATATATATATATCATGAACCAATTATTGGTCAGAATTAAATTAAACCAGTATACAGTAAATGTAGACCTGTGATTACATTTAAAATAGAAAACTTAAAAATTGTACAAAATTGACTAGCCACATGTGGAAATTGAAATTAAATTATGGAAAAGATCCAGACATAATGCGGAGTATAGTGAAAACAGCCAAACCTTACAACGGTGGCAAAATATGTAGATTGTGCCAACAAGAAAAGTTAGCGATTATGCGATTCCCAAACAAAAATGAATTACTGAATGAAAGAACGGAAATTATGACTAAGTGTGACCATACCATCAAATACCTATTAGGTTCATCCAATCATGGATGAAAACGTTATAATTTCTTCTTATTTTAAAAATTGTGCATACAAAAAATTCTCATTATGTGAGTGTTCTTAAAAAAAATGGTCAAAAAAATGGTAAATGGTAAAATCAGTTATTGCAAATCGCCTGAAGAAGCCACATGGTAGAAACCTAGGTCGCATAATGACTTGTTTACAAATAAAGAATATTCAAAAGTTCTACAATATAATTGTATTGAACACTTTTTAATACAAACGTGTACTGCTCTAATTTTATTTTGACAAAAAAATAAGCAACTGAACAATCAATATATGTGTGTGTGTGTGTGTGTGTATGTTTTGTGTGTGTGTGTGTACAGAGCCAGTGTGTACTACCCCCTCAAAACCCCTGACCGAAGAGAGCCTAAACCAGAACTTCACTATCTTATCAATATTCCCTTTTTTCACCTACATTTATGTACGTTACAAATGAAGCCAAGCACAACTGACTGTTAAAGAATGACAGATTTTTGCAGATTTTGACATCATTCTCAGTGGGTGGGGGTTCTACCCAAATCCATGAATTTGATTTAATCATAAGTCTCAGAAAAACACTGAAATTCACTATTTTTTTTATACATAACGTTGAATGAGTTAAAATTCTTCAACATTTTAACAAGAAAAATCTCAAGCTGATGTTAAAAAATTGCCTCAAAACATTGTTGATTTATTTAAACTGAAATGATCTATTACGACTTGTCTTATCTATTATGACATGTTTTGAATTTGTATTTAGATACATTGTATTTATTTTCAATTCTTATAGTTGAATTGTTTACCAATATTGCATATGATCTATTAATTGTTCATAGGCTGGATTGCTCTATTAGGACGTGTCTCTAATTTGTATTTAGATACATTGTATTTATTTTCAATTCTTATAGTTGAATTGTTTACCAATATTGCATATGATCTATTAATTGTTCATAGGCTGGATTGCTCTATTAGGACGTGTCTCTAATTTGTATTTAGTTACATTTTATCTATTTTCAATTCTTATAGTTGAATTGTTTACCAATATTGCATATGATCTATTAATTGTTCATAGGCTGGATTGCTCTATTAGGACGTGTCTCTAATTTGTATTTAGATACATTGTATTTATTTTCAATTCTTATAGTTGAATTGTTTACCAATATTGCATATGATCTATTAATTGTTCATAGGCTGGATTGCTCTATTAGGACGTGTCTCTAATTTGTATTTAGTTACATTTTATCTATTTTCAATTCTTATAGTTGAATTGTTTACCAATATTGCATATGATCTATTAATTGTTCATAGGCTGGATTGCTCTATTAGGACGTGTCTCTAATTTGTATTTAGATACATTGTATTTATTTTCAATTCTTATAGTTGAATTGTTTACCAATATTGCATATGATCTATTAATTGTTCGTAATTAGATTACAATAAAGTTTGTATTTTATATGATTACTACCGTATGAAAATTGAGATTTAGTAGAGTGAGGTGACCCTGTATTATAAATTTGGGGGAGGTGAGGGCACAGACCAGTCGATTCTGGATATTTTTCCAGAATGTGCACCTTAAGATGTTTGTCAAAATTACAGTTGTTTGTAATTAAATGTTCTGCAAGCTCCTTTGTTTATTATTATTATTGTTGTTATTATTATGTCATTTTCATCAAAATTGATTTCTAATATGGTCACACTACCTACCATTTGTTTTTTCATTTCCCATAATATCACTAACGTTATATAGACAAAGTTCTCCTTAGTGTGTGGACTGTACTTAACAAGACAATTTTTTGTATATCTCTTAAGCTGGGGTTTCCAGGGATTCTTTCATTGTGTTGCTTTGTTCCATTTCTTATCATTCCAAGTGCACCCACCATCACTGATACTTGTTTTCAATTTCCACATTTTTTCTATTTCAGTTTCCAGGTCTTTATTATTATTATTATTATTATTATTATTATTATTTCCTTTGATTTCTGGATCCCAACCTGAGACCTATATCCAGAAATGACTTTTTGACCGTTTCCACTGATAATTTTTATTATTATTAATATTATTAATTGTGATGGTGGTGGTGGTTATAATAATAATAATAATAATAATTATGTTATTTGAGTAAATAATATGATTGTCGAGTCAAGATAAGTAGAAGTGAATGCCTGAGTGTAAAATTTTAGTTGATATCTGTGTGATAGAATTAGTCACTGGGATATTTTGATTTTTTTTTTTTTTTTTTTTTTTTTTTTTTTTTTTTTTTTTTTTTTTTTTGAAAAATGTACATCTGACATTGTAAATGTCTTTTCCAAAATATTTGACAGCATTTTTCATCCTTCATTATCCTTTATTTATTTGCCTCTTTTTTGTTTTTTTTAATATTTTTACCCAATATTTTCGAAAGGAGTTTTCCTTTTGCTTTTATGTCTGTCCGACCCCTTTTTTTTACACATACATCCCCACCACCACCACCCCGTCTCAACACTGACTAACCTTAACATCTCCTCATTCATTTTCTTCCAAAATAGATTATCCTGCATTGATAATTTCAGGATGGGGAGATGAGAGAGGAGGTAGGACAGGTTTGGAATGCAAACTGGGACCTCAATATTGGCGAGTCTACCAAAAATTGGATGTGACACTTTTTGTGTCGACCCCATGACATTCTTTGATAAACCCTGCTAACCCCTAGGCAATGATGGCTACTACTGGAGTTACTTTCTGGAAATCTTTGGTTTGTTTGTTTGTTTGTTTTCCGTTTTCATGCTAACAAAGAAATATTTTCAGCAATATTTAGCACAAACAACAATTTTAGCAAAAATATGAAGTGCTACTAATATTAAATCAAGAAACATAAAAATAAACAAGTTGTTGACAGTTTAATCAAATTTTCCAAATTTGGTACTTGGTGTTTCCATTATTTTTTGCTTATAAGTGGAAATTATATATATATATATATATATATATATATATATATATATATATATATATGAAGTCATCCGCAGATAGATCTTTCGCTGTATCACAGCTCATCAGTACAGTCAGACACCTGATTGCTTTTACTCAGGATTGAAAAATAACCGAAATAACGTCAGTCAGTGATTCTACCGCTGAGCTATGGGTGCTCAGTAGAAGGTGGCAGACAAATTAAACTCATTATATATTATAAAAAATACAAATCAATCGACCTTATAGTCTCTAATAACCCTACAAGCACTAAACTAAATTCTCTACAAAAAACCAATGTAGTGTACCAATTTACATGCCCGTTCAAAGATTGCATCTCTGATACTAATAAAAACCCAGTACATATATTGGTTTTACTACAACCACACTCTCCCGTAGACTTACATGTCATCTTTCTGATCAGAGTACTATTAAACAACATTCCTCTAAAAAACATAAACATGTAAGTAATATCAGAGAGATTTTGGTCAACAATATGGTGATCCTTACTCATACACATAGTAAGAGGAACCTTCAGATATTGGAAGGCCATGTACATCAAATCTAAACAACCCACACTTAATAAAATCACATTTAAATCCATTCATAATATATTACATTGCATTTGAATACATGGTTCTGTTGTCATTTCGTGCTATCATGTGGTGTGACATCATAGAAGCGCATTGCAAATTTGTGAACTGCGTTTGTTATTTTTGCTAACTATTGCTGTTGCCTAGCAGCGTTTTATGTCAACCCAAAATAAAATTGTCAGTGATGGTGGATGTTGTTGTGTTACCATCGTAATAACCTCTCTGAAGATGGCTTATGTGAGCCAAAAGCTTAGAACCAAATTAATAAAAAATTATCCAAATGTTGGAGAATTTTTGTCTTTATTTTCAAGTGAAATTAAAGCCAAAATACGATGTTTAGAATGGCTCATGATTAAACATAATAGGCATTCATTGTCTCTTATATTTAATAGTATATGTTTAGAAAATTATTTGCTGCCTTGATACACTAAATATATATATATATATATATATATATATATATATATATATAAATGTAAATTTGTCATTATACTCATTTCGAAAAGCTCTCCGAGTGCATATGCAGAAGGAAAAAATGGTAATAAAAAAGAACGTGCTAAGCACTCGAACATCAGTCAAAGCATGCAGCCCAAAGAAAAAAACCTGAGATGAGTAACCTAAAACAAAAAAGCGCTCAATACGCAAGCAGAGCAAACAAAGTAAATAACTAACCTAGAGAGCCAACGAACCTACCAAGGTTTCACCAAATTGGATCTTCAGGGAAAGTTGGTTCCCTAAAGATCCAATTTGGTGAAACCTTGGTAGGTTCATTGGCTCTCTAGGTTAGTTATGTACTTTATTTTTTTATTTTTTTTTAATCATATCACCCCAAGCAAGGCGGTGACACCACTGATGCGCAGGGGGCTACTTAAGAGTGAAAAGATTGGAAAAGAGAAAGCCGGAAACCACATCCTAAACAGGAAACAAGGGATGAGCCTCTTCATCTGTTCAATAGACGTGGGTGGAGTGTGAACCGGGCGATAGTTTAGTCTATCTTCTCCAATATGAAAAAGAAGTCTACCAGATTGAGTCTTGTGTATGTAAGAATTATTTTATCTTGAATGATATGCCGTCTGGAGAAGATGGTAAATAACCATTAATAGCATCCCTGCTGAAGTTTTACGAGAATGATGTTGCTTGGTTGTTAATGAATCACTTGATCTGTGACTGTGGCTACACACATAGGAGATGGGCGTTTTCTTATTGTCAGTATTGTTTGCTGGTCAGTCAGTTAAGTGCCATACTTGATAGACGCTTGGTTGATCATGTCCCAAAAGAGACATGACTGACTGGTCTGGGTAGAAGATTATCTAACAGTAGGATTACTTTCTGCCAGCCAAGATTATAGAACCCAATCTGTCCTGTTATTTAACCCATAACTGGAGGGAAGAGACGGATTAATACCTTTCCCAAAGGTATTTGCACGTAAGTGAATGCAAACAATTCAACTGGAATTTGAACAACCTTGAAGCAACTGAAATGTGGTTCTACAGAAGGATGCTGCAGATATCCTGGATCAAGCATGTGAGCAATGACGAAGTTTTGGAAAGGATAGAAATGAAAAGGAAATTAATACTGAGCATCAGGAAGAGACAACTAAAGTTCCTGGGACATGCAGTGAGGAAGGAGAGCTTGGAGAACCTGATACTAACAGGTCAGATAGAGTAGAAAAGAGACAGGGGGAAGGCAGCAGATAACATATTTGAAGGGCCTGAGCAGGTGGATGACAGAATGGTTGTTGCGTGGTGTTACAGGAGAAAGTGTGCTAAGAGCCACCAAGGATAGGGAGACGTAGAAAGCCATGATCACCTACGTCCTGAAAGGACAAGGCACATAGAAGAAGAATTGTTTAATGCTGAAAGTTGTGAAAGCACCAATTGGATTTGAGTTTTTTAAGCCAGAAAATATGTTTGCATACAAAACTTATGTGTGAAAATTGTATCAAAGTAGCATGTTCACTAGTTTTGTATTTACTTCTTGCAGCCGTGTGAGTCTTGTATATATATATATATATATATATATATATATATATATATATATATATATATGTAGTCATCCACAGACAGATCTTGTGCTATATCACAGCTCATCAGTACAGTTAGACATCTGATTGTTTTTACTCAGAATTGAAACACAACTGAATTGGCAACAATATGCAATTCTACTGCTGAGCTATGGGTACTCGGTAGAAGGAAGCAGACTTTTAGCATATGATGTATTGTACACCAGTAGTTAGACTGCTCTAATTTATTACTGAATGAGCGATGCGTAGATGCTACTGTTTTTTCAAAGTCTACCATTCCTCCAGAGTGCTCAATCAGGGTGTGAGAGCATAAATAGTCATCTGCAGACCGATCTGTTTCGCTGTATCACAGCTCATCAGTACGGTTAGACATCCAATTGCTTTTACCCAGGATTGAAATCCGATTGAATTGGCGTCAGTCGGTGATTCTACCTCTGAGCTATGGGTGCTCGGTAGAAGGAGGTAGACTTTTAGCATATGATGTATATATATATATATATATATATATATATATATATATAATTTCCACTTTTCAAATTTTAAACTTTATCAGAATTTCAATATCCTATTTTATTAACATATTGTTGATATAGAAATTACATAATTCAAATCCGTTAATTCCATCCCATTCTGAAGGATTCCTTTAGGATCTACCTTGGATTCATTTTGGAAAATGAATTCTTTACTTTCAAGCCATTCTGATAATGTGAAGAGGATTGTACCATTAATCTGATACAAAAAGTTGTGAAAATTTAAAAATTTTCGATTTGACCTTTTTTTTTTCATAATCATTTCACCCCAAGCAAGGCATTACTGCCACTCATTCACAAGTGGTTACATTAAAAAGCACTGAAAAACAACAACCTTGGCACTAAATACTATCACAATTAAACAATATATATATATATATTGTTTAATTGTGAATATATATACTGCTAGTATATATATATATATATATATATATATACTAGCAGTATAGCCTGGCGTTGCTCAGGTGTAATGAAAGCTTTAAAACTAATCCATGGTCCTGGAGCTCAGACTCAGCCTAAAGAATATTTGTGTGAAGTTTGGTATGAGTCAGATAAAAATTGTGGATTTGTATAAAGGACATACAGATACACACACAAACATCTTGCCTTTTATATATATATATATATATATATATATATATATATATATTATCGATTTTCTGCACTATTGTAAGTACTGCAACCTTGAAGCTTCTGAATATCGTTTCTTATGTCTTTGTCTATGAGTGTATCAAATTTGATTAAAATCAGACCACTCCTTCTATAACCCAATATTTTCGATTATCGATATTTATCGGGGGTACCTCAATACAAAACCTAGCTAAGAACACTCGCAGACGCTTATAGTACAACTGTGTAAATTTTCAAGAAAATCGGTTCAGCCATTTCGGAGTCTATAGGTAATGGACACACACACACACACACACACACAGAGACAAAGTTCCATTTATAAATAAGTTTAGATATATATATACATTTATAATGGACTCTCCTGTCAGATTTGACATATGAGGTTTAGACAGCTACTTCAGTTACGAAACCAGGGTAAGCTGTCAGAAGACCCTCACTAGTGATTTGATTAAGCTGGTGAAGGCTTGTGCAGAACCATCCACACTTTTTGGAACTATTAATAAACTCAGTGGGTGCATATCAATGTCACAGATGAAGCAGACAATAGACCTCAAGCATTTTTAATTATCCCACAACAGGTTGCCACTACCTGCTTTGGTAGACTGGTTGCCAGCCAAGGCTATAGAACCCAATCTGTCCTGTTATTTAACCCATAACTGGAGGGGAGGGATAGATTAATACTTTTTCTAAGTGTATTAGTGCAGAAGTAACTGCAGGGCATTCAACTTAAATTTGAACTCGGCTCCCCTATTTCTCATTCTGAGTCGATATCCCCTGCACCACAACACACATCCATCAAGAACACTTACAGCACTTGGTATTCCCAAGCGGTCACCCATCTAAGTACTGGCCAGGCACAGCATTGCTTAACTTTGGTGATTGGAGAAAAACCACTGTATTCAATGTGATATGACCATCAGTTTATTTATATATATATATATATATATATATATAGAGAGAGAGAGAGAGAGAGAGAGAGAGAGAGAGAGAGACAGACAGACAGACAGACAGACAGACAGAGAGAGACAGATCTGTTTCACTGTATCACAGCTCATCAGTACGTTTAGACATACAATTGCTTCCAGTTAGGTTTGAAGCCTGACCAAATTGACATCAGTCGCCGATTATATATATATATATATATATATATATATATATATATATATATGTGTGTGTATTTTTTAAATTTAATCTGACATGCAAAGTGATTTGATTCTTAATCCGACTTAAGTATTTTGAACAGAGCACTTATTCCCTTTATTAAGTTTTATCAAGTGTGTAAATTTGCAGATGAAAAATATACAGTTGAATAAAAATAAAAAAAATTAGACATTCATATGGTGAATCAAATAAAAGTATTGCTTGAAGTAATAAAATATGTCAGATTAAAAATTAAAAAAATCCATTGATTCCTTAGAATTTACTTCATTTATGTTTTGGATACAAAACTAAGCAGATATGGGCTTTTGAGAAAAATAATTTGAGTGAAGAGGGTATACCTTCCTCAAAAATCTGTGCTTAACTATGACGTTCTTCATGGCCAAGTGAAAAAGCACATCAGTTAAATAGGTGGTTGCAGTTTCAATCTCTGCTGGGAGAAAACATCTTTATTATTAAAAAATAAATACTTTCACGGCTTCTGCTCCAATGAACTTAGCTCACTGGTGCCCCCCCCCATATATGAATTTACTTGAGCCACAAGATTAGCAACTAGGTCTCACCCTCACTGTGAAAACAATAAAATGTAAATGCAAATTCTACTCCATCAGCTTCTTTTCTCGCACTTTCCGCCTGTGGAATTCTCTTCCATTAACTTGCTTCCCCGGCAGCTACAATCTCCAGGAGTTTAAATGTAAAGTCAATAGTCATCTCCTATCTAACCTCCATCCTCTCTCTCTCTCTCTCTCTCATGCTCCTTTCTCTTTCCAGTCTACTCTCATCTGTATTCTCATCCTTCCCTTACCCACTTCTTGCCACCCCCTATAACCTGTCACTCTTTCTCATAACTTTCCTTCTATGTAACCCCCTGCACAACAGTGGCAGTAAAATGCCTTGCTTGGGGTGATATGATTATAAATTTAAAGAATTTAAATGTAAAGTCAATAGTCATCTCCTATGTCACTAACCTGCATCCTCTCTCTCTCATGCTCCTTTCTCCGTCCACTCCACTCTCATCAGTATTCTCATCCTTCTCTTACCCACTTCCTGACACCTCCTATAACCTGTCACTCTTTATCATAACTTTCTTCTATGTAACCTCCTGCAAAATAGTGGCATAAAATACCTTGCTTGGGACAGTATGACTATGAAAAAAAAAAGATTTCTCCGTATGTTATATATCGCCGTACGACGACAAAACAACAAACACGCATATATAAAAATATAAGGTTATATTTTTATTAATGACGACGAACCGTGTGGAATAGAGAACAGGAGAGTGAGAGCGCACATAGAATGGGTTGGCGGGAGTGTAGTCTTGCCTGTGGTGTTTCTCTGCTTCCACTGGCCGTTCTCTGCTGGCGAATCCGTGTGTCGAGGTCTTTATATAGTCTTCTAGAACCGGGACTTTCCTTCCGGTTTTGCCTCGCCCACGCAACGCCCACGTAATTCCCAGAGACACCTGTTCTGTTTGCCTCCGTAGTCATTTCCGCCGCTGTCGGAAATAAGGTCAAACGACATCCGCTCCGGCCTCGACAGGATGTATTTCACAAACACCTGTCTTGTCATTCGCCGACCCCTTCACCGACGGGAAACACCATCGCTTGCATCACTTCCTCGGGTGGGGCCAGATTGTTATATTACAAGTTGAGCAGGCCAAAATAAACCCATTTAACTCCCTATTCCCCCATCTCTCTCTCTCTCTCTCTCTCTCTCTCTCTCTCTCTCTCTCTCTCTCTCTCAGAAACACACACATATGCATTAGTATAACAGACAGCAGCTCGGAATAAGAAATTAGAGAACCCATCAGGTTTATTACATTTACTTACACAAAAATATCCTTCGGAAAGCTATGAATACTTTTCTTCTTCCTCTCCCCAATGCTAAGGGCAAAATAACAGGATAGACTTAGTCAGTTATTGCTCGCCCATTTCCACTTAGTTCAAATACACACTCCCTTAGGGTTTGAAAACTCCACCTTAAATTAACATTTTGCCGCATTGCACGTACATGGGGAGGCAGATAAATATTGGTTGAGTCGTGCTAAAAATAAGAACTAGGTCAGTCCAGAATTTCCTGTTTCTTACTCAAAGCAATATATACTTGATGAAGGCCAGAAGGTACAACAATTGAAACCTCATAATGACAATAATAAAGATGAGGACGAAATTAACCAGATAAAAATAATGATGACACCTCATTCAGACAAATATATATCTCCTTCATCTTCTTTTATGTGCCCTGTCTTTTCGGGACAGAGGCGATCATGGTTTTCCACGTCTCCCTATCTCTGGTGGCTCTTAGTATGCTTTTTTCTGTTACACCTCGCAACCCCCATTCCGTCATCCACCTGCTCAGACCCTTCAAATATGTTATTCGCTGCCTTCCTCTGTCTCTTTTTCCTTCTATCTGGCCTGTTTGTATCAGGTTCTCCAAGCCTTCCTTCCTCGTTGCATGTCCCAGGAACTTCAGTTGTCTCTTCCTGATGCTCAGTATTAATTTTCTTTTGGTTGCCATTCTTTCCAAAACCTCATCATTGCTCACATGTTTGGTCCATAATATGCTTTTTTCTGTTACACCTCGCAACCCCCGTTCCGTCATCCACCTGCTCAGACCCTTCAAATATGTTATCCGCTGCCTTCCCCTGTCTCTTTTTCCTTCTATCTGGCCTGTCAGTATCAGGTTCTCCAAGCTCTCCTTCCTTATTGCATGTCCCAGGAACTTCAGTTGTCTCTTCCTGATTTTCTTTTGGTTGCCATTCTTTCCAAAACCTCATCATTGCTCACATGTTTGGTCCATGATATCCGCAGCATTCTTTCTGTAGAACCACATTTCAGTTGCTTCAAGTTTTTTCCTCATCTTTGATGATATTGTTCAGCATTCACTGCCATATTGAAGAACTGACATCACATAGCAATCTATAATCTGTTTTACTGATGTCCATTTGTCATATATTTTATTTGCTATTTTTATTTTTGTCTATTTTATTTTATTTTTTATTTCTTTTTCTTTTTTTTTTTGCAGGTAAGTCCAAGTTCAGTGACGACATTCTTTTTTGTTTTTCTTAAAAAAAAGTTCTCTCAGCCCATAGAATTGGCAGCAGCAAGAAATAGGATGGTAAGCTGTTTTTTCCACATTTTTTGTTTTTTTATAGTTCTTCTCTGCTTCCATATATTCTACAATTTCATCCATACCATCTATTGGGAATGTGTCCAACCATCTTCATTGGGTTTTCTTCTTTTCATTTTGTTTTTATTTATTCTTAATTTTTTTTTTTTTTTTTTTTTTTTTTTTTTTTTTAATCGTATCACCCCAAGCAAGGCGGTAATGCCACTGATGTGCAGGGGGCTACATAAGAGTAAAAAGATAAGTAGAAGAGAGTGAAGAGAAAGACGAACCAGTTAGAAAGGAGCAAGAGAAGGATGGGAATACAGGTGTGATGACAGTTGCAAAGGTGGAGAGAAAGGAAAGGATATACGGGGTGGTGAAAGAACTAGAGTCAAGTTGTTAAGAGATGAGTATTGACATTGCATTTAAATTCCTGGAGGTTGTAGCCATCAGGAAAGCAAGAATATGGAAGCGAGTTCCACTGGCGGGAAGTGCAAGAGAAGAAGCTGCAGGAGTAGAATTGTCGTCTGTATTTGGTTAATCTAACTGTGAATGGGTGGGACCCAAATGACATTAAACAACTCAGGCAAGAATCGTTTGAGACTGTTTTTCGCCTATAAATGATTTAATGATTTTTTCTGTCTGTTTAATGGCATATCAGCACCTTTTATGTGTTATTTAATACCGAAATTTAATTTTCTTAGGAGCTTTGCAGTTATAAAAGTATGATATATGTTATTCTGCTTTCACAGTTGAATAAATGGTAGATGATACTTAGCTTTTGTGCATATATGTTTGTGTGAATATTACAAAAGTCAGCGATATATGCGTTTTATATTATTTTCTTGTAGTTATATTTTTGAATACAGTTACATTTATGATATTATCAAATATTATATTATTATATGGACTAATGCCATGAAAGTGTTATTTCATATTGGTTGTATAGAAGATTTTGTTTAGTGGCATATCAACACCTCAATGGTTTATTTGATGCTGAAATTTTATGGTATCAACTAAATATTCTGAATGCAATTGTACACCTTTAACTAAATATTTTGAACGCAATTATATGCCTTTCTCCAAATATTTTGAACGCAATTTTGCACTTTCAACTTCATGTTTTCAATGCAGTTGTACACTGTTAACTAAATATTCTGAACGCAATTGTGCACTGTCAATTAAATATTTAAATTGCAATTGTATATTGTCAACTAAATATTTTGAACGCAATTGGGCACTGTCAATTAAATATTTAAATTGCAATTGTATATTGTCAACTAAATATTTTGAACGCAATTGTGCACTGTCAATTAAATATTTAAATTGCAATTGTGCATCGTCAACTAAATATTTTGAACGCAAAAAAATTTCTTCAACTAAACATTTTGATCGCAATTGTATGCCTTTAACTATATTTTGAATGTGATTATTTGCCTTTAGCTAAATAGTTTCAATGCAAGTGTACACATTCGATTAAATATATTGACTGCAATTAAATGCCTTCAGCTAAATATTTTCAATGCAATTGTACACCTTCGATTAAATATTTTGAATGCAATTATATGCCTTTGGCTAAATATTTTCAGTGCAATTGTATACCTTTGATTAAATATATTGAACGCAATTATATGCCTTCAGCTAAATATTTTCAATGCAGTTGTACACCTTCGATTAAATATTTTGAATGCAATTATATGCCTTTGGCTAAACATTTTCAGTGAAATTGTACACCTTTGATTAAATATTTTGAATGCAATTATATGCAACTAGGGTATTCTAAGGTAGTGGTCGGCAACATTTTGCTAACTGTGCCAAATTAGGGTTTTAAAATCATTCAGCATACGTATTTTTATACAAATCAAGGTTAATATACCTGTTCCACAATATATTTTATATAGTAATATATACAATAATATGTTGGTTGGTTGGTTGTTTGAGTTTTATGTCATATCAACTTCGGAGGGTCATTTATTGCCAACTAAACTTTATTTATTTATTGCGGGTAATACCTTTTTCTTTTGACAATTTATTGTTCTTTTATTATATAAGTTTTGTGTCTAGTAATACTTTTTTCTTTTCGAGTAGCAAGATTCACTGGGATTTGTTTTTAAGAAAAAAGTATTACTAGACACAAAACTTATATAAAAATACAACAATAAATTGTTGAAAGAAAAAGGTATTACTGGCAATAAATAAATAAAGTTTAGTTGGCAATAAATGACCCACCGAGGTGTTGATATGCCATAAAACAACTAACTAACCACGTCTTATCAATTTCTTTATATCAATTTCAATAAAATCTAGATTAACAAGACAAAACATGATTTTCATTTACTATTGTTATGAGGATGCATTTCTATAAAAATAATATTAATAATATCTAAAATGTTGTAGTAAGGAACTCTATTGAGTCCTACTTGTTATTACAAAAAAGTTTTAATGTATGAAGTAGTTGTTAAATAGAGAAATTAGGAATAGAACATTTTGGAAGATTGTAGAATATTCCAGTAGATTCGAGAGAATTCGAAAGGTTCTAGAAATATGCAAATTAGGTGTTAGCCCCTATAAAAATAGGTTTAAGGCAGAGAGTAGTCAGTTGTTACCAAGGTTTGCTATTGTCATCAACTCCGGTTCTGATTCAAGGATTTATATCCAGCCAAAAGATTCTCATAGAAAAGTTCGACCAACTAAAACCTGAAAGAGAACCTCATGGAACTATATGGGTAAATACATATTAAATAAATATTAAATAGAGAAATTAGGAATAGAAAATTTTGGAAGATTGTAGAAAATTCCAGTAGATTCGAGAGAATTTGAAAGGTTCTAGAAATATGCAAATTAGGTGTTAGCCCCTATAAAAATAGGTTTTTGCAGTGAATAGTTGTTAAAAGGATTTGCTGTCATTATCAACTCCAGTTTTGATTCAAGGATTTATATCCAGCCGAAAGAATCTGGAAGGAAAAGTACTGACCAACTAAAATCTGAAAGAGAACCTCATGGAGGAACTATATGGGTAAATACATATTTTTAACTCTTTCATTGACCAAGTTAATAATTATTCTTTATATACACCTGTAAGGATTTCCAAAAAGTATAGCACTTAACTTCCTTGCCAACTTAACGGTGTAAAGATATTTGACACCTTACCTTCCCCTTCTCTACTCGTAACACTCGCCAGTCGTAAACTCTATGTCTCTTGTTTTGAATGCAACAAAAATTGTATATTTGTAAATATTTTATTTGGTGCGTCTTGTGAATTAAATATTTGTATGTGGTTTTTATCTCTGAGTTTTGGTCGATCATTTTTTTTTCTTTTGTTACACTTAACACGTAATATATCTAGATCAGCATTTCTCAACCTATGCACCTGGATGTACTGATAAGGTCCTAAAAAGTAAACAGATGCACCATGACTCCACAGAAGACTAATGTATGGCACTATTTACATAATTCAGACTATTGTCCTCATCTTTGTTGCCATTTGTCCGACATTTCGGCCGTTGTACGCTCTGGCCTTCTTCAGATGCTAGAAATTTTGAACTGAACACTTTATTTTGATGACTGGTGTATATCATTCTCATTCCTAGGGCAAAGATTATTTTGGTAGTCATGACTTATTTCCCTCTAACCTAACTCTCTAAGTTACTTGTTCACCACTGCTGTAGCCTGGTATTGAACTCACAACTCTTTGAGTCAAGTCATCGGAACTAACCAACGTCTATATCCACTGGATCATATGTCCTTAAAGTGGTGAACCAATAACTTAGAGAGTCCAGTTAGAGGGAGATAACTCATGATTACCAAAAGTGGATTCACACAAGGAATGAGAATGATATACCCCCAGTGATTGTAATAAAGGCTTCGGTTCAAAATTCCTCACACCTGAAGAAGGCCTGAACATACAATGGCTGAAGCATCATATGGCAATAGAGATGAGGACGATAGTTCGAATAATGTAAATAGTATAAATGCTACCTCATCTCAGTAATTTATGAATTGAGAATAGCAGCAGACCTTTCTAACTTTTTCGTCTTCCAGGGATTTCTTTGGCCATGCCTTTGTAAATTGCTTGACATGCCATGTATGACACGAGAGCTCTAGGTTGCTGATCCCTGTTCTGAGGAAACTGGTGACTCTACCAGGATTTATTATTTGTGGGCATAATTTTACATTATAAGATACGCAGATGACATTGTGTTGATGGCTGACTTGGAAAGTGTTGTGGAGTAGTTTGCGCACTGAAAGTTTTAATCAGGCTATGTTGGTTGCTAATCGACTTAATGCACCCAAAATTTTAGGAACTTGGTAATCTTCCACTGTGAGCTGACTCCTTAGTATTCGGCTAACTAATATCAACTGCCTAGTAGTTCTCATCATCATCATCATTTATCTATCACACCTAATGGTGCATAGGGCAGCAACTTTTTGTTGCTGTTTCTGTAACAAACTGTTTTTTTTTTATGGGGCAGGGTTGTTAGCCCTGCACCCAACACCCAAACCTGGAGGACCGGTGGACCGTTCTTGGTCCTTACGTTTACAGCACCTGGTATTCCCAAATGGTCACCCATTTAAGTACTGACCAGGCTCGATGTTGCTTAACTTCAGTGATCGGACGGGAACCGGTTCATTCAACACGATATAGCCGTAGACAGTAGTAGTTCTACTGAACTCTAATAGAACTCTCTAGAACTTCTAAGAACTCCTATGAACTTCCCAAGAACTTCTCGAGTTAACTTCCTGTTATCCATTATCTGAGGTAACAGGTGTGCTTCACCATAACAGAAAGCAAGCTACAGGATCTTCTAGACAGATTAGTAAAAGAAAGGAAGAAAAAGGGACAAACTATCAATTGCAAGAATGCAAAAAGTATGGTCAAGAAAAAAAAGTCCAAGATGTAAGTTACAAATTGGAGATATCAACATCAAACACGTACAAAAGTTGATATATTTGGCAATTGTTTTAACAAAGGATGGAAAATGCGGCACTAAGATCTGAAGATAAACAAAAGAAGCTTTCTAAAAGCTAAGTAAAGTATTAAGAAAAAGGAAAATAGTGTAGGATTGACATGTGTCGACTATAATAACATTTGAAGTAATACACACGCACACACTTTCTTTTTCTCTCACACACACATACACACACTCATATACACACAAACTCTTTTGCTCATTCTCAAGCAAACATACTCTCTTTCTCTCTCACTCTCACACACATTCTCTCTCACATATGCAAACTCTATCTCTTTCACCCGCACACATACACACACACACACACACACGCGCGCGTACACACACACATTCTTTTAAAAACTCATTTGCTCTCTCTCTAACTTTCTCACACATACACGTACACACACTCTTTCTCTCACTCTCAAACACACACTCTTTCTCTCCGACACACACTTTTCCCTCATTCACACATACACACTTTTTATTTTTCACACATATGCCCTCTTTCTGTCTCACATACAGAAACACATGCTCTCTCTCCCACATAAATTCTCTCTCTCACACACACACACTCTTTCTCTTTTACTATCTGTCTCTTTCCTACACACACTTTTCTTCCCCACACACACTTTTTCTCTTTCCACACACATGCTATCTTTGTTGTGCACACACACACACACTCTCTCCCTCCCTCTCTCCCTCTCCCTCTCTCCCTCGCACACACTCTTTCTCTCCTTCACATGTACATTATCTTTCTGTATCACCCACACACACACACACATACTCTCTCTTTCTCCCTCATGCACTCTTTCTTTCCTTTACACACACTACCTCTCTGTCTCACATGCACACACTCTCTTTCTGTCTGTTTGTCTGTCTGTCTGTCTGTCTCTCACACACACATGCACACACACACTCTTTCTGTCTCACACACACACTTTCTCTTCTTCACCCACACATGGTTGCAAGCAAAATGATGTCAGAAACAAAAAAGATAAAATCAGGAAGTAAAATGCAATCCAAGTTACTTATGATGAAGACAGCAGATAATTCCGTGCAATTTCTCTCAGTTTTCAAGGAGGCCCAGGTGCAGGCGGAAAAGATAGCAAATATCCTTGGGAAATTATCACAGCTCAACATTTTGATAAGACCTGTTCACTTTGCAACATTTCACTTCTTTTTAGCCAACGTCCTGAAAAAGAAAAAAAAAATCTAATATAATACTTCAAATTTATTTTTTTTTATGTCAAAAAAAGAATATTTAAAAATTTAAAAAAAATGAATAGCAAGTTGGTGTCATTAAAAAATGTTTTCTACTCTTTATCCATAAACTCAGCTTGGCTGGTACAAGGCAAGATTAGTGAGTGATATGGTAGTGCCATAAAACATAAGAAACCACGACTGCTGTTATGTTTTACGGCACTGCCATATCACTCACTAATCTTGCCTTGTACCAGCCAAGCTGAGTTTATGGATAAAGAGTAGAAAACATGGTTTTTTAATGAAGCCAATTTCTTTTTTTGACATAAAAAAATAAATTTGAAGTATTATATTAGATTTTTTTTTTTCAGGACATTGGCTAAAAAGAAGTGAAATGTTTAGGATTGGGTTCCTGGTTCCTTCTGAAGTCTGCTTCAACTATACACTAACGTCTATGCCTGATCTGAGATTTTATTTACTAATGATGTTTTTTTTCTTTTCAATAGGAGTTGATAGGTTCACCTATCGTCATGTTCACACTCCTCCTCGAGTCATTGAACAAGAGTATATATATATATATATATATATATATATATATATATATATATATATCTTTTGTTCCCTGTTTAGGATCAAGTTTCTAGTTTCTTCTAAAGTTTTTTTCATTCTCTTTCACTCTCAGTAACCCCTTGCATCTTAGTAGAATTTTAACCTTACGTGGGATGAATTAATTTAAAAATCTATGTTTGGTGTATATTCCAAAGCATACTAGTAAATTTGACTATGTTAAAATAATATCATATATATATATATATATATATATATATATATATATATATATTTGATATGTTAAAGTATATATATATATATATATATATATATATATATATATTTGACTATGTTAAAGTAATATTATATATATATATATATATCTATATATTTGACTATGTTAAAGTAATATTATATATTTGACTATGTTAAAGTAATATTATATATATATATATATATATATATATGACTATGTTAAAGTAATATATATATATATATATATTTGACTATGTTAAAGTAATATTATATATATATATATATATATATATATATATATATATTTGACTATGTTAAAGTAATATTATATATATATATATATATATATATATATATTTGACTATGTTAAAGTAATATTATATTAAAAAAAACATGTTTTCTACTCTTTATATATATATATATATATATATATATATATATATATATATTTGACTATGTTAAAGTAATATTATAATTAATATTATTGAGCTGGTTTTGAATTCAGAGATTTTCTCATTCTAAATTTGCTGTTACCTTGCAACAACCAAACGCAGTCAGACCTTCTATTTAACCCACAGTGGGAGGAAGGAGAAACAAACTACATTCTTTAGTTCCACAAGATGAAACATTCATGACTAAGACCTGCACATTATCATGAACCACCCGAATTACCTTAGTATTTTATTGAGATATAAATTCCACTCAAGCAGCTTCTTCCTCAGAACTGCTATGTGGAACCAACTCCCAAGAGGATGCTTCCTCCAATCACTACAGTCATGACCTGTTCAACACCAGGATCAATCATTATCTCCCCCACATATCTACCTAAACATTTCCTCTTCCTTCTGTACCCATCTACCTAGACAGTCTCCCTGGCCTTGTACAGAGTTAACATCATTCTTTGATTGTATATATTTAAACTTATTTATAAATGGAACTTTGTTTGTGTGTGTGTGTGTGTGTGTGTGTGTGTGTGTGTGTCTGTTACCTATAGACTCCAAAATGGCTGAACCGATTTTCTTGAAAATTTACACAGTTGTACTATAAGTGTCTGCAAGTGTTCTTAGCTAAGTTTTGTGTCCAGGTACCCCCGATAAATATCTAAAATCGATAATCGAAAAAATCAGGTTATAGAAGAAGTGGTCCGATTTTAATCAAATTTGATACACTCATAGACAAAGACATAAGAAACGATATTCAGAATTTTCAAGGTTGCAGTTCTTACAATAGTGCAGAAAATTGATAATATATATATATGTATATATATATAAAAGGCAAGATGTTTTGTGTGTGTGTGTCTGTTTATCTGCCTGTATGTCTGTATTTTTTTCAGCCCTTTTATTTTAGGTTTTGCTTTGAGTTTGGCTCTAGTAGGTATAATTGTAGTTCTTAGTCTCAGCCATAATACCATTTAATCAGAGGACTTATTTAGCCTTCAAAATTCAGTTTACGACGAAAAAAAACTTATTTGATATCGATACCAGGAAATCAAAATTTGACTTACATCCATTCATTTTTCTTTCAGTCTATGGTTTCCACTTTAACTGGAAACAACTATTGCTTTTTAGTGTTTCGTGCCAAAATCCAAAGAGTCTGAGCTCCAGGACCATGTATTAGTTTTAAAGCTTTCATTACACCCGAGCAACGCCAGGCTATACTGCTAGTATATATATAAAAGGCAAGATGTTTGTGTGTGTGTCTGTTTATCTGTCTGTATGTCCTTTATACAAATCCACAATTTTTATCCGATTCTCACCAAAATTCACACAAATATTCTTTAGGCGGAGTTTGAGCTCCAGGACCATGGATTAGTTTTAAAGCTTTCATTACACATGAGCAACGCCGGGCTATGCTGCTAGTATATATATATGTGTGTGTGTGTGTGTGTGTGTGTGTGTGTGTGTGTGTGTGTGTGTGCGATTGGTAAATTATCACAATTATTTTATTAGGTGCGATTGTTAAATTGTCGCAATTATTTTATTATTTCAAATATTCTTTAGGCTGAGTCTGAGCTCCAGGACTATGGATTAGTTTTAAAGCTTTCATTACACCCGAGCAACGCCAGGCTATACTGCTAGTGTTATTATTGACACAATATTTCAGCCAAATACTCTATGAATATCTTCAGCTGTCCATTATTTTTCCAGTTTTTGAAATGAAACATTGTCAATATCCTTTGACATTTATTTCAACTGTTGTTCTAATCTTTGCATAGATCTTAATACCGATGCAATGTTTCGGCCAAGTACTTTCTAGACATCTTCAGGTGCCATTATTGTCATTGATATTTGAGATAAAGAATTGTCAATATACTTTGACATTTGATGTATTCAAATATTGTTCCTGTCTTTGTTATGGAAGTTCTTATAGACACATTTCGGCAAAGTACCCTCTGTCCAGAGTGATTGTGCTCCATCAGTCAGTCAGTTAAGTGCCATACATGATACATGCTTGGGCGATCATGTCTCGAAACAGACATGACTGACTGGGCAAAAGATTATCCTGCAGTAGGTTGCCATTGCTTTCTGTGGTAGACTGGTTGCCATCCGAGGCTATAGAACCCAATCTGTCCTGTTATTTAACCCATAACTGGAAGGAAGAGACAGATTAGCGTTGTGGTACAGTGGATATCGGCTCGGAACGAGAAGCCGGGGAGCCGAGTTCGAATTCCAGCTGAATCCATTGTATTCACTTACGCGCAAATACCCTTTGGGAAAGGTATTAATCCGTCTCTTTCTTCCAGTTATGGGTTAAATAACAGGACAGATTGGGTTCTATAGCCTTGGTCGGCAACCAGTCTACCGCAGAAAGCAATGGCAACCTACTGCGGGATAATCTTCTGTCCAGTCAGTCATGTCTCTTTTGAGACATGATCGCCCAAGCGTGTATCACGTATGGCACTTAACTGACTGACTGACCCTGTGTCCATTATTGTTTTTGATATTAAAGATGATGTATTGACAATATATTTTTTACTTATTCAATTTATTTGAGCTATAGTTCTAATCTTTGATTGTATAGATGTTACTATAGACAATGTTTCGGCCAAGTACTCTTTGGTCATCTTCAGATTATCAAACAACTAAGAAGCAAGTGGTAAAAGCTTTAAAAGATTTAAAGGCTCTAAAATACACCACAAGAAAAAAATTTCAGTTAGAAACAATGAAAAGAGTACTGAACTGTTATGTAATATCAGTCTTGTTCTATGTTAGTGAATGCTGGACAATCTCCTCAAAGATGATGAAGAAACTTGAAGTAATAGAAATGTGGTTGTACATACAAGAAGAAGATACAATACAGTTTAATAGTTAGAATTTACAATGCAATTGTATAGTATAATATTCACGATGCATTTTTAAAATAAATCATTTGCAGTGTATCTTAATAGATACGTTTTATTGCATTTTTATAGCAAATTATTTGCAAGGTCGTTTTATAGTAAAGCATTTGCAATGCGTTTCCATAGTAAATCATTTGTAATGCATTTTTATAGTAAATCATTTGCAATGCATTTTCATAGTAAATCATTTGCAATGCATTTTCATAGTAAATCATTTGTAATGCATTTTCATAGTAAATCATGTACAATGCATTTTATAGTTAATCATTTGCAATGCATTTTCATAGTAAATCATGTACAATGCATTTTATAGTTAATCATTTGCAATGCATTTTCATAGTAAATCATGTACAATGCATTTTATAGTAAATCATTTGCAATGCATTTTCATAGTAAATCATTTGCAATGCATTTTCATAGTAAATCATTTGTAATGCATTTTCATAGTAAATCATTTGTAATGCATTTTCATAGTAAATCATGTACAATGCATTTTTATAGTTAATCATTTGCAATGCATTTTTATAGTTAATCATTTGCAATGCATTTTCATAGTAAACCATTTGCAATGCATTTTCATAGTA
Source organism: Ascarosepion bandense (assembly GCA_037127315.1). Lineage (NCBI taxonomy): Eukaryota > Metazoa > Mollusca > Cephalopoda > Sepiida > Sepiidae > Ascarosepion > Ascarosepion bandense. Next base: position 5,134,877 of record JBBBDQ010001254.1, read on the forward strand.
AATCATTTGTAATGCATTTTCATAGTAAATCATGTACAATGCATTTTTATAGTTAATCATTTGCAATGCATTTTCATAGTAAATCATTTGCAATGCATTTTCATAGTAAACCATTTGCAATGCATTTTCATAGTAAATCATTTGCAATGATTCTTCATAGTAAATCATTTGCAATGCATTTTTATAGTAAATCATTTGCAATGCATTTTCATAGTAAATCATTTGCAATGCATTTTCATAGTAAATCATTTGCAATGATTCTTCATAGTAAATCATTTGCAATGCATTTTTATAGTAAATCATTTGCAATGCATTTTCATAGTAAATCATTTGCAATGCATTTTCATAGTAAATCATTTGTAATGCATTTTCATAGTAAATCATTTGTAATGCATTTTCATAGTAAATCATTTGTAATGCATTTTTATAGTTAATCATTTGCAATGCATTTTCATAGTAAACCATTTGCAATGCATTTTCATAGTAAATTATTTGCAATGCATTTTCATAGTAAATCATTTGTAATGCATTTTCATAGTAAATCTTGTACAATGCATTTTTATAGTTAATCATTTGCAATGCATTTTCATAGTAAATCATTTGCAATGCATTTTCATAGTAAACCATTTGCAATGCATTTTCATAGTAAATCATTTGCAATGATTCTTCATAGTAAATCATTTGCAATGCATTTTCATAGTAAATCATTTGCAATGATTCTTCATAGTAAATCATTTGCAATGCATTTTTATAGTAAATCATTTGCAATGCATTTTCATAGTAAATCATTTGCAATGCATTTTCATAGTAAATCATTTGTAATGCATTTTCATAGTAAATCATTTGTAATGCATTTTCATAGTAAATCATGTACAATGCATTTTTATAGTTAATCATTTGCAATGCATTTTCATAGTAAACCATTTGCAATGCATTTTCATAGTAAATTATTTGCAATGCATTTTCATAGTAAATCATTTGTAATGCATTTTCATAGTAAATCATTTGCAATGCATTTTCATAGTAAAGGATTTGCCATGCATTTTTATAGTTAATCATTTGCAATGCATTTTTATAGTAAATCATTTCGAATGCATTTTCCAAGTAAATCATGTACAATCCATTTTTGTAGTTAATCATTTGTAATGAAGTTTTCATAACAAATCATTTGCAATGTCTTTTTATAGTTAATCATTTCCAATGCTTTTTCATAGTAAATTATTTGCAATGCATTTTCATAGTAAACCATTTGCAATGCATTTTCATAGTAAATCATTTGTAATGCATTTTCATAGTAAATCATTTGCAATGCATTTTCATAGTAAATCATTTGTAATGCATTTTCATAGTAAATCATGTACAATGCATTTTCATAGTTAATCATTTGCAATGCATTTTCATAGTAAATCATTTGCAATGCATTTTCATAGTAAATCATGTACAATGCATTTTTATAGTTAATCATTTGCAATGTATTTTCATAGTAAATCATTTGCAATGCATTTTTATAGTAAATCATTTGTAATGCATTTTCATAGTAAATCATTTGTAATGCATTTTCATAGTAAATCATTTGCAATGCATTTTTATAGTAAATCATTTGTAATGCATTTTCATAGTAAATCATTTGTAATGCATTTTCATAGTAAATTATTTGCAATGCATTTTCAAAGTAAATTTTCAAAGAGAATCCTGGTCACTATTACAAGAAATGTAAAATGTAAATAAAATATTAACTGATGGCCTCAAATTGCATATTTCTTCTTAACGGCCTCACTAATGCATTTACTAATAACATAGTTGTGTAGTTATATATTATGAATACACCTGAGATTGCATTTTATAGCACATTCACCACTAATAGCCTCCATCTCATTGCTGCAATTCATATATAAATATGATACCCAAACATTGTTACTCACCTGAGTGAAATTAATGGAAGAAACAAAAAAAATATGTATATATCAAACCTGCAAATTTGGTAGATTGCAGTTAATGCCAAAGATAGATTCAATGTATTTCCTGTTTCTTTCATTTTTTCTTTCTCTCTTTTTCTTTCTCCTTGTCTTTTTTTTTCCCATTTTTACCCTCAATTTCTCTTTCTTTCTTTTTTGCTTTTTATGAACCTTAATTTCTTTTTTCACTCTTTCGTTTGTCGTACTGTAACTGTCTATCTTTTTTTGGTTTCGTATTCTCGGAGGATGTGCGGTGAACGGGCATTGGATATCGACTCGGAACAAGAAACCGGGGAGCTGAGTTCAAATTCCAGCTGAATCCATTGTATTCACTTACGCGCAAATACCCTTGGGAAAGGTATTAATCCATCTCTTCCTTCCACTTATGGGTTAAATAGCAGGACAGATTGGGTTCTATAGCCTTGGTCGGCAACCAGTCTACTGCAAAAAGCAATGGCAACCTACCACGTGATAGTCAGTCATGTCTCTTTCGAGATATGATCGCCCAAGCGTGTATCATGTATGGCACTTAACTGACTAACTGAATATAATAGATGAAAATATAGTTAAGGTTTCTACTGGGCATAAAGTGGGGGACCGGTTTTCTATTGTTATGAAGTAATAAACTGATCCCCCACTAATTACTACTTAACAGTATAATACCTCTCTTCCTCCTCCAGTTATGAGTTAAATAAGAGGATCGGGTTTCTATAGTCTTCGCTGGCAACCAGTTTACCGCAGAAAGCAATGGCAATCTACTGCGGGATAATCTTTTGCCCAGTCAGTCATGTCTCTTTTGAGACATGATCGCCCAAGCGTGTATCATGTGTGGCACTTAAATGACTGACTGATTCTCTTCCACTTTCTTTTTCTCATTTATTTCCTTAGTTTTTTTTTCCTCTTTCTTTTAATATTTTTTGTTGTCTTTCTTTTCATATCAATTTCATTTTTATCTTCTTCTTTTCTAACTTTCTTTTTCTTTCTTTTAATTTTTCTATATTTCTTTTATTCTCTCATTTGTTTTCGTTCTTCTTTGCTCTTCATTTTTTCTTAGTCTTTTCTGATATATCCTTCTTTTCCTTCTTTCTTACTTTTTCTTTCTTTCTTTCTTTTATACCCTTTCTTTTTTTCTTTCTTTCTTTTATACCCCTTCTTTCTTTCTTTCTTTCTTTTATCGTCACCCCTTTATTTTTCTTGGTCATTTCTTAGATTTCTTTCTTTCTAATTTTTTTCTTTCTTTTCCTTCTGCCCTTCTTTCTTTCTTTCTTTCTTTCTTTTTTTCTTTCTTTTTTCTTTCTTTTATGCCTCATTTTTCTTAATTTTCCTTGGTCATTTCTTATATTTTTTCTCTCTTGTTCCTTCCTTCCTTCTTTCCTACTTTCCTTTCTTCCTTTTTGCTTTTCATTCATTCTTTCTTTTTATTCCTTCTTTTTTAGACCCCTCCTTTCTTTCTTTCTTTCTTTCATTGTCACTCTTTTTTCTTAATTTTTCTTGGTCATTTCTTATATTTTTTCTCTCTTGTTCCTTCCTTTTTTCTTTCCTATCCTCCTTTCTTTCTTTTTGCTTTTCTTTTTATCTTTCTTTCTTTCTTTTATGCCTCATTTTTTCTTGATCCTTTTTTATATTTCTCTCATGTTTCATTCTTCCTTCTTTTCTGCCTTTCTTTCTTTCTTTCTTTTCTTTTTTCTTTCTTTTTATACCCCTTCTTCCTTTCTTTCTTTCTCTTATGCCTCACTTTTTCTGAAACTTCCTTGATCATTTCTTATATTCCTTCCTTCCTTCCTTCCTTCCTTCCTTCCTTCCTTTCTTCATTCCTTCCTTCCTTCCTTCATTCCTTCCTTCCTTCCTTCCTTCCTTATTGATTTCTTTCTGTTATACTCCCTTTCTTTCTAATCATTCATTATTTGTGAAATGTGTAATATCATATTATATTTATACACCCAGGGTTGGTTCGATCAACTCAGGTGAGTGACAAATGGTCATAAACGAGACCCAAGTGGAGTTTTATGATAGAGATGAAAATGGCACAGTGGCTAACTGTTATTTTCTCCCTGATTTTGAATTCAGTGTTGTGCTTCACCAACACTGACTGCCTTTCTAAGTCTAAGGAGCAGTTTGTCATTATTTTGCCAGTGCCTAGCAGGGAGAAATGGGTTCATGATTCTGTCAAAGGCAAAGTGGACACAACCACCCAGGAATTTGAACTCCACATTCTGATTCCATTTTACTAACTGTTACACCACCCACACATCTATAACTTGAATATTATTACTGTATCTGGTCTGGGATGCCTGCTATATAACTCAAAATCCTAAACAAAATTCAAAGAAGTATCTGCAATGTTACTGGTCTTGATCTGGCATGGACATGCATAGCGGTGGAGTGAATATGGGCTTGTAATTATAAATTGGAAAGCCGAATTCAAATTAAAGTTGAATTCGTTGCATTCGCTATATGCAAATGCCCTTCATCTCTTCCCTCTCCAGCTATGGGTTAAATAACAGGACAGATTGGGTTCTGTATTTTTGGTTTGCAACCAGTCTACTGCAGAAAGTAAGGGCAACCTACTGTGGGAAAATCTTCTGCCCAGTCAGTCATGTCTCTTTTGAGACATGATCACCCAAACGTGTATCACATATGGCACTTAACTGACTGGCATCTCAAATTCAGTCACATTCCAACTAGTATGATGTTGCTTCCCTCTATTTTTTTTAATAAATATTTTCATGGCGGTTGTTTTAATGATCTCTCTTTGGTATCGTGGCTGAATGAATTCAAGCGTACTAATAGATAGATACATAGATTTAACTATAAAATCTAAACTTATTTATAAATAGAACTTTGTCTGTCTCTGTGTGTGTGTGTGTGTGTGTGTGTGTGTGTGTGTGTGTGTGTGTGTGTGTCTGTGTATGAGTGTGTGTGTGTGTCTGTGTGTGTGTGTGTCTGTGTATCCGTTACCTATAGACTTCGAAATGGCTGAACCAATTTTCTTGAAAATTTACACAGTTGTACTATAAGCGTCTGTGAGTGTTCTTAGCTAAGTTTTGTGTCGAGGTACTCCCAATAAATATCAAAAATCGATAATCAAAAAAATCAGGTTATAGAAGGAGTGGTCCCTTATACAAATCCACAATTTTTATCCGATTCTCACCAAAATTCACACAAATATTCTTTACGCTGAGTCTGAACTCCAGGACCATGGATTAGTTTTAAAGCTTTCATTACAGCCGAGCAACGCCAGGTTATACTGCTAGTAAGACTCTAAATAGAGTCTTTTGTTTTCAAAATATATAAAAACTCAAAGTTCTTACCTACCCATAATTCACATGCACATTTTTATGCTTTGGTCATTAGAATTTCTGGTGGAATCAGCAAGTGATTCATGCTTTCAACACAGCCGTTTCCTATGTCGCCCATGCATATTTGTCAGGGTCACCACAAATTCTTTTAAAAATGCCTTTTGAGTATCAGTTTATGAAAACGCGCACAAACACGGATACAAATAAACAAAGATTTGTGAAAAGTAGATATAAATAGATTAATATGCATATGAAGAGATCAAGATAGATAGATAGATAGATGAAAACAATCTGAGATAGATAGATAGATAGATAGATAGATAATGAACAGACTGAGATAGATAGATAGATAGATAGATAGATAGATAGATAGAACAGACTGAGATAGATAGATAGATAGATAGATAGATAGATAGATAGATAATGAACAAACTGAGATAGATAGATATGAACAGACTGAGATAGATAGATAGATAGATAGATAGATAGATAGATAGATAATGAACAGACTGAGATAGATAGATAGATAGATAGATAGATAGATAGATAGATAGATATGAACAGACTGAGATAGATAGATAGATAGATAGATAGATAGATAGATAGATAATGAACAGACTGAGATGAGATAGATAGATAGATAGATAGATAGATAGATAGATAATGAACAGACTGAGATAGATAGATAGATAGATAGATATGAACAGACTGAGATAGATAGATAGATAGATAGATAGATAGATAGATAGATAGATAGATAATGAACAGACTGAGATAGATAGATAGATAGATAGATAGATAGATAGATAGATAGATAGATAATGAACAGACTGAGATAGATAGATAGATAGATAGATAGATAATGAACAGACTGTGATAGATAGATAGATAGATAGATAGATAGATAGATAGATAGATAATGAACAGATTGAGATAGATAGATAGATAGATAGATAGATAGATAGATAGATAGATAGATAGATGTAAACAAACTGAGATAGATATGAACAGAGTGTTTTTAGCCACCCATAATTCACTTGCTCTTTTTATGCTTTAGTCATTAGAAGAACTAGTGGAACCATCAAGTGATTCATGCTTTCAACTCAGCTGTTTCCTTTGTTGCCCATGCTTATTTATCAGGGTTACCACAAATTCGTTTAAGATGTTATTTGACTAGCTGTTTGTGAGAATATGTACAAACACAGATAGAGATAAATAAACAAAGATTTGTAGACATAAATAGATCAACATGGATATGAAGAGACCAAGATAGATATGAATAGACTAAAATATAACAACTTCAACAAGAAGAGACCAAGACAGATAGATAGATAGATATGAACAGACTGAAATATATATATATATATATATATATATATATATTAGATAGATTTTTTGGGTTTGGTAATCAGAACTTCTTGCAGAATCAGCAAGTGATTCATGTTTTCAACTCAGTAGTATCTTATATCACTATTTGTTATGGTCAACAAGAAGAGACCAAGACAGATAGATAGATAGATATGAACAGACTGAAATATATATATATATATATATATATATATATATATATATATATATATATATTAGATAGATTTTTTGGGTTTGGTCATCAGAACTTCTTGCAGAATCAGCAAGTGATTCATGTTTTCAACTCAGTAGTATCTTATATCACTATTTGTTATGGTCAACAAGAAGAGACCAAGACAGATAGATAGATAGATATGAACAGACTGAAATATATATATATATATATATATATATATATATATATATATATATATATATATTAGATAGATTTTTTGGGTTTGGTCATCAGAACTTCTAGTAGATTCAGCAAGTGATTCATGTTTTCAACTCAGTAGTATCTTATATCACTATTTGTTATGGTCAACAAGAAGAGACCAAGACAGATAGATAGATAGATATGAACAGACTGAAATATATATATATATATATATATATATATATTAGATAGATTTTTTGGGTTTGGTAATCAGAACTTCTTGTAGAATCAGCAAGTGATTCATGTTTTCAACTCAGTAGTATCTTATATCATTATTTGTTATGATCAACAAATTCTTTTAAAAATACCGAAGTTGTTATTCTGAATTTTTATTTTCATGAATATAATAAATTAAATTTTATATAAAACTACTTTCAGGGTATATATTTTTCTTCTACGTGCCATGTCTATTCAAGACGGAGACAATCGTGGCCCTCGCCCTATCCTTAGTGGCTCTTCACACAGCTTCTTCTGTTATTCCACCCAAACCCTCCTCTGCCATCTACTTGTTTAAGCTTGTCAAGTATGTTACATGCTGCCCTCTCATCTCTCTTTCCCTGTATCTGACCTTTGAGTATCACATTCTCCAAGCCCTCCTTCCTCATTATATGTCCCAGGAACTTTAACTGTCTTTTTTTTAGTATTAGTTTCCATCCTATCCAAAACCTCATCATTGCTGATATGCTCACTCAATGTTATCCTCAGCATCCTTCTGTAGAATCACAAGTTGTCTCACGTCTCTCCTTGTCCAGCATTCACTACCATATTGGAAAATAGATATCAAATAATAAATCCAGTACTCTCTGTTGGATTTGTTTGGTACTTAGGTATACTGTTGAGCCAGCAATAAACTGACTCATTTTATAGTTCACCAGAAGGGTTAACCAATCAGAAGGCTCAAAATATTCAATGCGACGTGTATAGAAGGCAGCCATATTTTCCCAAGTATTCACGAACTAATCTGACTCAGTAGACTGTCTGACTTGTGAGTGTTAATCTTTGACGTTGTTTCATTGAACAGATTACGTACTGCGCTGTATTCTATATCCATAAACTATGTTGGACATAATCAACCCTCTCTTCTTTGTTTCTTGTCTCTTAATACTCTACTCAGCTTCTGGAATGAATCTTTTGCTATGCCGATTCGCCTTCAGATCTAAAACAACAATCGGCTGCATTATCTAATCTATCTAAACTTGTACTATAAGCATTTTAGGATGTGGTTTCCGGCTTTCTCTTTTCCAATCTTTTCACTCTTTTCTTTTTTTTTCATTTGGAGTAGATAGACTAAACTATTGCCCGGTTCACACTCCACCCACGTCTATTGAACAGGTGAAGAGGCTCATCCCTTGTTCCTTGTTTAGGATATGGTTTCTGGCTTTCTCTTTTCCAATCTTTTCACTCCTACGTAGCCCCCTGCACTTCAGTGGCTTTACCGCCTTGCTTGGGGTGATATAATTAAAAAAAAAAATCTGTAAGTGTTCTTAGCTAGGTTTTGTGTCAAGGTACACCCGATAAATATCGAAAATCGAAAAATCGGGTTATAGAAGGAGTGGTTCGATTTTAATCAAATTTGATATACTCATAGGCAAAGACATAAGAAATGATATTCAGAAGTTTCAAGGTTGCAGTTCTTATAATAGTGCAGAAAATCGATAATATATATATATATAAAAGGCAAAATACCGGGTCTGATAATAATCAGTTTTTTAGCCCTTTTATTTTAGTTTTTGCTTCGGGTTTGGCTCTAAGTATGTATAATTGTAGTTTTAGTCTCAGCCATGATACCATTTACTCAGAGGACTTATTTAGCCTTCAAAATTCAGTTTACGACAAAAAAAAACTTATTTGATATCGATACCAAGAAATCAAAATTTGACTTACATCCATTCATTTTTCTTTCAGTCTACTGTTTCGCTTTAACTTGAAAGAACTTTTGCTTTTTAGTCTTTCATGGATTAGTTTTAAAGCTTTCATTACACCTGAGCAACGCCGGGCTATACTGCTAGTATATATATATATATATATATATATTAGGTGCGATTGGTAAATTGTCGCAATTATTTTATTATTTCAAATATTCTTTAGGCTGAGTCTGAGCTCCAGGACCATGGATTAATTTTAAAGCTTTCATTACACCCGAGCAACGCCGGGTTATACTGCTAGTGAAATGTAAAGGGATATCATGTTTATTGTTGGGTTCTATTCCCAAACGATATTGATAATTGAAAGTTCTGATGTTGTACGTATCTGGTTCTTTGCTTTGATTATCAAGTGTCCAAAAGTTTCCTCAGGTCCCAAGCATCTTCCTCGGCTTCTTTTTGGACCCCAATGCTTATAATAAAATCGTTTGCTATGAAAATCTTTAATAAATCATTTACATTGATTTGCTTGATTCGTTTTCTACATCCTCTTTTGCTTTCATCTTTTCCTCCTCTTCTTCTTGCTTCTTTTTCTCCTCTTCTTTTTGTAGCCTTTTTCTCCTCCGCCTCCTCTTCCTCCTCGTCGAATTCCCTCCTTCCCTTTTCTTTTTCTCTAGCTCCTCTTCCTCCTCTTTTTATCTATTCTCCTTTTCCCCTTCTCTTTTTGTTTCATGATCTCCTCTTCCTTCTCCAACCCTTTGCTCTTCCTCTTCCTTCTTCCTGTTCTTATTCTCTTTCTTCAGATCCTCTTCCTCCTCCTCATTTTATTGTCTTTCTCTTCTTCCTTTTTTGCTGTACACTTTTCCTCTTCCTGCTCTTCGTTTCTGCTCTTTCTTTTCCTCTTCTATGTGGCCCCTTTCTTCTCCTCCTCCACCTATAATTCCCTCCTCCTTCTCTAATTCCCTCCTCTTCTAATTCCCTCCTCCTCCTCCTCTTCTAATTTCTTCCCCCCTTTTCCGTTTCTCTAACTCCTCTTCCTCTTCTTTTTATCTATTCTCCTTTCCCTCTTCTTCTCTTTTTGTTCCATTTTCTCTTCCTCCTCCACATCATTTTGCCCTCTTCTTATATTCTCCTCCAACTCTTTGCTCTTCCTCCTCCTTCCTTCTACTCGTATTCTCTTTCTCTTGAGCCTCTTCCTCCCCCTCTTTTTATTCGTTCTCTTTATCCTCTTCCTCTTTTGCTGTACACTTTTCTTCTTTTTTGCTCTTTCTCTTCCTCTTCTATGTGTCCCTTTTCTTCTCCTCATCTTCCTGTATTCCCCTCCTCCTCATTTCTCCTCCTCCTCCTCCCTATTTCTTCTTCTCCTGTATTCCCCTCCTCCCCATTTCTTCTCCTCCTCCCTATTTCTCCTCCTCCTCCCTATTTCTTCTTCTCCTCTTGTATTCCCCTCCTCCCCATTTCTCCTCCTCCTCCCTATTTCTTCTTCTCCTCCTGTATTCCCCTCCTCCCCATTTCTCTTCCTCCTCCTCCCTATTTCTTCTTCTCCTGTATTCCCCTCCTCCATATTTCTTCTCCTCCTCCTGTATTCCTCTCCTCCCCATTTCTCCTCCTCCTCCCCATTTCTCCTCCTCCTCCTGTATTTCCCTCCTCCCCATTTCTTCTTCTCTAACACCTCTTCCTCTTCTTCTTATTTATTCTCCTCCCCTCTTCCATTTTTGTTTTCCTCTTCATCCTTCTCTTCTTCTTGCTCTTCCCCCTCCTCTTTTATCTCTACTCTTTTTTCTTCTCCTTCTCTTTCTTTCCTCCCCTCCCTTTTTCTTTTTCTCTCGCTCCTCCTCCTCTTTTCATTTATTTTCTATTTTCTTTTTCTTCTCTTTTTCTTTCATCTATTACTCTTCCTCCTCCACTTCTAATTGTCCTCTCCTCCTCATCTTCCGATATTCTCCTCCTACCCTTTGTTCTCCTTCCACTTTCCTCTTTTTCTCCTCCTCCAGCTACTCTTCCACCTCTTCTTTTTATTCATTCTCTTCCTCCCACCTCCTCTTTCGCTTTCAACTTCTTCCTTTTCTTCTTCTTTTTCTTCCCCCCCCCCACACCCACTCTTCATGATTCTTGCCTTACTCTTTATTCCACTTTCATTTTATGATACTCATCAGTATACTCCCTTTCTCCTCTTTTGCATATGGCCACATCGCTTTGAAACACCAGTTCTTATACAATCAAGAACTGCTGTTAAACAACATGCAGCCTGGTCATGGATAATGGCTCAGAATTGGAGAACAGAGAGCCGGTTTCGAATTTCAGTCTGGTTCATTAAATTCATTTAGGGGAGGGTGGGGAGAATTTTATATTTCTTTCACTCGTGTTGAGGTGATTGGTCTTATCAAACTGAAAATTTGCACACATAAACAACACACATTTTTCAAGATATGGAACAAGTTTTATTCATGCAAGTTTTTTTTTTTTTAATCATATCATCCCAAGCAAGGCGGTGATGCCACTGATGCGCATGGGGCTACTTAAGAGTAAAATGATTGGCAATAGAGAAAACCGGAAACCACATCCTAAACAGGGAACAAGGGATGAGCCTCTACACCTGTTCAATAGATATGGGTGGAGTGTGAACCGGGTGATAGTTTAGTCTATTTACTCCAATTGAAAAAAAAAAAAAAAAGAGAGAGAAAAAAATGTGAAAGAAGATTAGAAAAAAAAAGAAAAAGAAAGCTGGGAACCACATCTTAAACAGGAAACAAGGGTATGTAAAAAAAAGTTGAGAACAAAATTCCAGACATGTCATGTATGGGAATAGTTGGCCAGGGCATGGGGAGACTTGGCCTCCTCAGTGGGGAGACTTGATCACAAATGGGGAAAATTGGTCACATTAAAAGAAGTCGGCTTTTTCAGCTCTCAATAACAAAATACAACAAAATGAGCATATTTATTAGTCTTTACATCATTTCTGCATCATAATAGCACCTGATAATATTCTGAAATATGTTGAGCGATATAATGGTCTTCATATGATCAATACTACACATGAATGATGAAATATAAACACACACACACATACTAGTTACAAATCTGTGCCACGGATGTGTTCTAATTAGTAAATTAGACACCCTAATACAAAGGAATGCATGAAAAACAACCACAAATTCATTCAGAATCCAGTCATGTGAAGATATAAAACCAGTATGAACAATGTGGAGAGTTGGCCAGCCTGTGGCCAATTCTCCGCACAAGGAAAATCTGAACACAAAAATCAGTAAAAATTAACAATGACTGTCACTTTTTAAGAAATATGCTGAAAGCTAGGCTAAATGGACACTCTTTACAGATGCAAAAAAACAGAACACTGACAATATCATCAAAGCTACTATGGGTTCGAGGGTAAAACTGAAAAATTGAAAAACTTACCTCCAAAATGAGTCTCTCTCTCAGCCATGTGTCAAAGGAAGTAATCAACAATGGGCCAGTTATTCCTCACTACAGAAGAGCTCTCCAGAAACAAAGCTAAGACTTAGTTTCATATTTGAGTTTTGCTTAGACACAAGAGTGGCCAAGTCTCCCCACCCTCCCCTACTCATAAATACTCTTGGGAAAATTATAAATCCACCTACTCTCCTCCAACTATGGGTTAATTAGTAACACTTGTATCACTAAATCATTATTATCTACCATTTGTCTGTTTGGATGTGTGTTGTCATTCTTTTTCTTCTTCTCCTCATCCGCCTTCTTTTCCTCCTCATCCTTCTTTTTCTTCTCCTCCTTCTTAACTCTTCCTTCTCCTCTTCCTTCACATTCTTCCTCTCCTCCTTCACCTTCTTCTCCTCCTCTGTCTAATCTTCTTCTTCCATTCGTCCTCCTTCTCCTTCTGATCTTCCTCCTTCCGCTCCTCTTCCTTCACATTTTTCTCCTCTTTTATCTCATTCTTCTTCTCTTCTTCATTCTTCTTCTTCTTTTTATCCTTCTTTTTCTCTTTCTCTTCTCTTCTTCTGCATTCTTCTCTGTCACATTCACACACCACCCACGTCTATTGAACAGGTGAAGAGACTCATCCCTTGTTTCCTGTTTAGGATGCGGTTTCCGGTTTTCTCTTTTCCAATCTTCTCACTTTTTTTTTTTTTCAATTGGAGTAGATAGACTAAACTATCGCCCGGTTCACACTCCACCCACGTTTATTGAACAGGTGAAGAGACTCATCCCTTGTTTCCTGTTTAGGATGCGGTTTCCGGTTTTCTCTTTTCCAATCTTTTCACTCCTATGTAGGCCCTGCACATCAGTGGTGTTACCGCCTTGCTCGGGGTGATATGATTTAAAAAAAGATAAATAAATTCTTCTTCTCCTTTGCCTCATTCTTCTTCTTCTTCTTCTTCTTCTTCTTCTTCTTCTTCTTCTTCTTCTTCTTCTCCTCCTCCTCCTCCTCCTCCTCCTCCTCCTTCCTTCCTTCTTCTTCTTCCTCCTCCTCCTCCTCCTCCTCCTTCCTTCTTCTTCTTCTTCTTCTTCCTTCTCCTCCTCCTCCTTCCTTCTTCTTCTTCTTCTTCTTCTCCTCCTCCTCCTCCTCCTCCTCCTTCCTTCCTTCCTCCTCCTCCTTCTTCTTCTTCTTCTTCCTTCCTTCCTCCTCCTCCTTCCTCCTCCTCCTCCTCCTCCTCCTTCTTCTTCTTCTTCTTCTCCTCCTCCTCCTCCTTCCTTCTTCTTCTTCTTCTTCTTCTCCTCCTCCTTCCTTCCTCTTCTTCTTCTTCCTCCTCCTCCTCCTCCTCCTCCTTCCTTCTTCTTCTTCTTCTTCTCCTCCTCCTCCTCCTCCTCCTTCTTCTTCTCCTCCTCCTCCTCCTCCTCCTTCTTCTTCTTCTCCTTCTCCTCCTCCTCCTTCCTCTTCTTGTCCTCCTGCACGTTTTTCTCCTCCTCCTCAATTTTTTGTCTTCACCGCCTCCTGCTCAATCTTCAGACATTTCAATTTCTCTTCTTTGTTTTTCTCTTTCCTTTTCTTTCTCCTGCCACCTATTCTCTTCTCTCTCTCTTTCTCTTTATTCTTCTCTTCCTCTTTTTTTCTTTTCTTTCCTCTTCATTCTCATCCATCTTCTTCATTTTCTCAAAATCATCATTCCCTTGTTTTTCGTTCTCCCTTCTTCATCCTTTTCTCATTCTTCCCTTCATTCGTTTTCTCTTACTTTCCTTTTTTTTTTATCTCCAACCATCATCTTCAAGCATCCCTTTTCTATCTCCCCTTTTCTATCCCCCTTTTTATCTCCTCTTTTCTATTTATAGAAATTTTTCCTTTTCTATTCCCATTTTTCTATCTTCCCTTTTCTACCTCCCTTTTACGATGTCCCCTTTTCTATTTTTCCTGTTATATCTCCCCTTTCTATTTACTTTTTTCTATCTCCCCCTTTCTATCCCCCTTTTCTATCTCCCCTTTTCTATCTCCTATTTTCTACCACTTATCTATCTCCTTTTTTCTATCTGCCCATTTCTATCTCCCCTTTTCTATTTCCCTTTTTCTATCCCCCTTTTCTATTTCCTATTTTCTACCCCCTTTTCAATTTCCCCTTTTCTATCTCCTCTTTTTCTACCTCGCTTTTCTATCTATTTTTTTTATCTCCCCTTACCTATCTCCTCTTTTATATTTCCCTTTTTCTATCTTCCCCTTCTATCTCCCCTTTCTATTTCTCCTTTTTTATCTCCCCCTTTCTATCCTCTTTTCTATTTCCCCTTTTCTATCGCATCTCCTCTTTTCTACCCCCCTTTTCTATCTCCTCTTTTCTATCTTCCTTTTCTATCTCCCCTATCTATCCCCTTTTCTATCTCCCCTTTTCTATCTCCCCTTTTCTATCTCCTCTTTTCTACCTCGCTTTTCTATCTATTCTTTTCTATCTCCCCTTACCTATCTCCCCTTTCTATTTCTCCTTTTTTATCTCCCCCTTTCTATCCTCTTTTCTATTTCCCCTTTTCTATCTCATCTCCTCTTTTCTACCCCCCTTTTCTATCTTCCTCTTTTCTATCTTCCTTTTCTATCTCCCCTTTCTATCTTCCTTTTCTATTTCTCCTTTTCTATCTCCCCCTTTCTATCCCCTTTTCTATCTCCTCTTTTCTATCTCAACTTTCTGTCCCCCCCTTTTCTATTTCCTTTTCTTTCTTTACACTAGAAATAGTTTTTGATACAAACCAGATCTCTCATTTGGGGTGAAATCTACCATAGAAGAGCGACTGATAAAAACCTTCACCTCACCAACCCAAGATATGGGCAGATTGTTAGCACCGAGAGGCATTGCTATTCTCATCCATTACTGATGCTCATCTTACCCCATCTCTGTCTCCACTGATACCCTCATCATTTTATTGTAACAGTAAAGCTGCTTCATCTATGCAAGTTTTTATTATAGTCCTCTCAAATGCTTCAACTAATTTTAGGATTATTTTATTACCTCCACCTTGAGGCGGATGTATTGTATTTGGTCGTGTTTCTCTGTTTGTTTCTTTGTCTGTCTGTCTATAATCAGTATATCTGAAAAACTGATTAGATTTTGGGTTAGATCTGATATGGGATAAAGTTTCTGATTCATTTTTCCTATTTTATCGATAAAATTTAATTTTTGCCTTTCAAATGCCAAATACTAAATTACCTCCCTCAGATCAATTTAAATACTGAATTACCTCCTCAGTTTCATTTTAAATGTGCGTTTAATTTCAAGAGCGGTCCAGTTTATGCTTTCGCATTTTCACTCTTGAGAGTGGTCAATTTTATTGAAGCACTACAAATACTACAAATTCTTTTCAAATTCAATTTCAAGTTCTACAAATACTTTCACGGCTTCGGCTCTGATGAACTTAGCTCACTGGTGCCCCCTATATATGAATTTACTCAAGCCACAAGATTAGCAACTAGGTCACACCCTTTTACTGTGAAACCAAAAAAATGTAAACGCAAATTCTACTCCATCAGCTTCTTTTCTTGCACTTCCCGACTGTAGAACTCCCTTCCGTTTACTTGCTTCGCTGACAGCTACAATCTCCAAGAATTTAAATGTAAAGTCAACAGTCATCTCCTATCTCGCTAACCTGCATCTTCTCTCTCATGCTTCTTTCTCCATCCACTCCACTCTCATCAGTATTCGCATCCTTCTCTTACCCACTTCCTGACACCCCCTATAACCTGTTACTCTTTCTCATAACTTTCCTCCGATTTAACCCCCTGCAAAACAGTGGCAGTAAAATGCCTTGCTTGGGGTGATATGATTATAAAAAATGAAAAAAAGAGTTATTCTTTCTCATTTTAATAATCATCTCTTGCTAAAAGTTAAGATGATTCTGTTATTGCTTTGGCAGAGGTTTGCAATCTTTGACTGCTCTTATTATTATTATTATTATTATTATTATTATTATTCTGCATGTGCCTTAGTGCTTTATGCTTTGCTAATACCTTATAAATAATAAAATATTCCGTTTTGATCGTGTGGAAAGACGGAAAAAAAACATCAGTGACGCAACTTGGTTTCAGTGAGTCAGTCAGTTAAGTGCCATACGTGGTAAACGCTTGGGCGATCATGTCTCGAAAGAAACATGACTGACTAGGCAGAAGATTATCCCGCAGTAGGTTGCCATTGCTCTCTGCGGTAGACTGGTTGCCAGCCAAGGCTATAGAACCCAATCTGTCCTGTTATTTAACCCATAACTGGAAGGAAGAGACGGATTAATACCTTTCCCAAGGGTATTTGCGCGTAAGTGAATGCAATGAATTTAACTGGAATTTGAACTCGGCTCCCCGATTTCTCGTTCCGTGCCGATATTTCAGTGAGTAAGTGAATTAAATAAAGAAGGAAGGAAAGACAGAAGTGTTTAACGTCTGTTAAATGGAAAAAGTTATCAATTTCAGATTTTTTTCATTTGTATCCCCTTGCTTCTTTCAATAACGACAAGCATTCATATTTATGAATATTATTGCAATACTTTGCTAAAGCTGTTGTGCTCAAATTTTAACGATGCGATAAGGGAATTTCTACGGTTTTTTTTATTGCCGTAGACCTCGCCATGAGATTATGATTCAATCATTATCTTAAGAATTACGATTCATCAGAAAATTAAAATAAGAAAACCGTGAAATTTTCAGTTATTATTATTTTGCTTATTCCTTAGCTCCTTAGTGGATTAGTTAGCATGACCGTTACGCCCTGTCAATATCTAATGACTGATCGACTATTCCGTTTTGATTATGGGGAAAGACGGAAAGGACATACCAGAGACGCTGTTTGGTTTCACTGAGACAAAGAAAATTAAATAAGATAGAAGTGATAACATTCTCGTGTGTTTCACGCCTGCTTCAGCGAAATAAGAAATATTTGTCAATTTCAAGTATTTGTACCCTCTTACTTCTTGAAATAATGACGCACGTTTGCACATATCGTTATTGTGATATTTTATAAAAGTTGTGAAGCTCAGATATTTGACAATGCAAAAAGGGAAGTTTCACGGTTACTTGATAGTCATGTAGTTCGCAGTTATTTTATTCAATCGTCAAATTAAGAATTATGATCCTTACGGAAATTTCAAATTGGAGAGTTTTGAAATTGTCAAGGTTGCTACTAGTTATCAGTTTACTAATTCCAAATTCTCCAGGAGTTTTTCCATATATTGCAACCATCTTGCTTAAAGCTTTTTTTTTTTTTTTTTTTGACTTCAGAGGAAAAGTTTGAAACCTTAAATTTTGAGTGATGTTTGCCGGTAGACTAACCTCAGCCTCGGCTCGAAAAGATTTACATTATCAAGTAAATTGATATTAAAAGTAATAAAACTATTTCTACTTTTTACGTAACTGGCATAACTTTATAGTCTTCTTCTTCTTCTTCTTCTTCTTCTTCTTCTTCTTCTTCTTCTATGTGCCTTGTCCTTTCAGGACGTAGGCAATCATGGCCTTCCACATCCCCACTATCCCTGTTGGCTCTTAGCACTCTTTCTCCTGTGACACCACGCAAACCCCGTTCTGCCATCCACCTGCTCAGGCCAGTCAAGTATGTTACACGCTGTTTTCCCCTGTCTCTCCTTCCCTCTATCTGACCTGTTAGTATCAGTTTCTCCAAGCCCTCCTTCCTCATTGCATGTCCCAGGAACTTTAGTTGTCTCTTCCTGATGCTCAGTATTAATTTCCTTTTCGTCTCCATCCTTTCCAAAAAATCATCATTGCTCACATGCTCGATCCATGATATCCGCAGCATCCTTCTGTAGAACCACATTTCAGTTGCCCCAAGTTTTTCCTACATGTTCTCTTTTCTTTAAATATGTATTGAGCAAAAATATTGAGAGAAGAGTCGGGAGAAGTACCGTGAGACGGGTCGAAGTGCCCGGTCGAAAAGAACAGTCGAGAAGACTCAAGAGAAGAATCGAGAAGGGTCATTTTATACTACAATTCTAAGAAGAAAAAAAGAAACCTTAAACCTTAAATTCTGAGTGATGTTTGTCGGTAGACTAACCTCGGCCCTCGGTGTGAAAAGATCCACATTATCAAGTTAACTGAGAATAAAAGTAAGAAAACCATTTTTACCTCACAGATTATTGGCATAACTTCATAATAAATTGTTTATTCGAAGGATAAATCCATATCAATGAAACCAGCTTGTGTCCATAAAAGCTCAGCTGAGAAAATGTAAACATTGGGTTATAATTGCCTTAACAGCAACCCTCTTTCTCTTTTGCTAAACTTTCATTCGTCATTTCATGGCAGTAATGACATTTAAGATAACATAATATTCATTTCTCAGTAAAAATTCATCATCCATTTGGATAGGTCGGCGAGAAGAGTCAACAAGAACAGTTGACAAAAAAGTCGAAAGACGGGTCAAACTGACGTGTCGACCAAAAGAGTCGAGAGAAGAGTCGAGTGAAGTACCGTGAGATGGGTCGGAGTGACGGGTCCACGAGAAGTGTCAACGAGAAGAATCGAGAGGGGTCATTATAATTTAAAAAAAGAAAAAGAGACCTTAAATTCTGAAGGATGTTTGTCGGTAGGTTAACCGCGGCCCTCAATGTGAAAAGATTCCCATTATCAAATAAACTGATAATAAAAGTAATAAAACCATTTCTACCTGATACATTACTGTCAGAACTTCATAATAAATTGTTTATTCGAAGTGTGGTGCAGTGGATATCGACTCGGAACGAGAAATCAGGTAGCCGAGTTCGATTTTCAGTTGAATCCCTTGTATTCACTTACGCGAAAATAACGTTGGGAAAGGTATTAATCCGTCACTTCCCTCCATAATGGGTTAAATAACAGGATAGATTGGGTTCTAAAGCCTTGGTTGGCAACCAGTCTACCACAGAAAACAATGGTAACCTACTGCGGAGTAATCTTCTACCCCGTCAGTCATGTTTCGTAAGAGACATGATCGCCCAAGCGTGTATCACGTATGGCACGTAACTGACTGATTCGAAAGATAATTCCATATCACTGAAATCAGTTTGTATCCATAAAAGCTCAGCTGAGAAAATGTAAACATCAAGCTATAATTGCATTAACAGCAACCTTTTCTCTTTTGCTAAACTTTCATTCGTCATCATGGCAGATGGTTTATTTTCGAAGCTTCGAAAGGACTTATTTTTATTTGGAACATTTGAAGCCCTGATTATTTTTAAACGAATCCTTCTCTTTGTTGTAAACTTTGAAATTCGGCGATTGTACATTCTGCTTTTAATATATATATATATATATATATATATATATATATATATATATATATATATAAAGACTTTCTTTCGTAAATCATCCAGGCGTCTTCGAACTTATTCATTTTTTTTCTTTTTTTTTTTTTTTGGTGCCGTATTTATTTTTTTTAACACAAGTGTATACAAGTGTCCAGTCTGGTTTGATATGATAGAGAGACGGCTACCAGGCTTTTCAATGTGACTTTCTGAGATCAAAAGAGCACAGCGTGGGCAGAGAGTTCGTCGTTGTAATAGATGTCTTGAGGACCAGCTGCTGTGACATGATCATCAGGACTAGCGGCCTGAAATCGTCGTCATAACTGGTGCCGTTTCGACAGCATCAACCCACTCAGGTTCCGGTTATCATCATCGCAGCAGTTTCTGGACCAGCGGCAGCGAGCCAACCTAGCGGAGTGTCACATCATTTCCATCGACATTATCAATAAGCAGTTGTCTTATACTACAAGTATATGATAAATTTATGAAAATTTGTTCTATTTTTGATCTCACCCCACACGTTTACTGCTGAAATAGTTAAATGTAACTCTCTCTTCAACTTCAACAGTTTCTTTACTCACACTTCCCGCCTCTGAAACTCCCTTCCGTTTACTTGCTTGCCTTGAATACTATCTATTTTTAATTCCTTCTTTGACACTCACTGTACCCAGTCTTTTCTGTCTGTGTTGCCCCCTGCGCACTAGTGGTAGACCCGCCTTGCCTGGGGTGAAATGATTAAAAAAATCGTTTTAAATTTCTGAACTGCAATTCTAAATATAAAAGATGACATCAGTACATCATGTCCACAACATGGATATTTTCAAAATATTGACATAGCTATTGCGAAGAATGCAGTCTGTGATAATTAATTGGCTGCGTTTTAGGACTTAGTGGAAACAAATAGATTTTCTTTGAAGGAGGCTGTCTTCTGCGGCGTTTAATCCTGCTTAATTGAATATGACAAAAAAGATGAGGACAACATCCCGAACAATGTAAACAGTGAAAATAATTACAATACCTCATCTCAGAAATATAGACAGATATTGAAGGTGAATATCGCAACAAAGATGAGGACAACAGTCCAAACAATGTAAATAGTGTAAATCATTACACTACCTCATCTCAGAAATATAGACAGATATTGAAGGTGAATATGGCAACAAAGATGGGGACAACAGTCCAAACAATGTAAATAGTGTAAATCATTACAATACCTCATCTCAGAAATATAGACAGATATTGAAGGTGAATATGGCAACAAAGATGGGGACAACAGTCCAAACAATGTAAATAGTGTAAATCATTACAATACCTCATCTTAGAAACATAGACAGATATTGAAGATGAATATGGCAACAAAGATGAGGACAACAATCCAAACAATGTAAATAATTACAATACCTCATCTCAGAAATATAGACAGATATTGAAGGTGAATATTGCAACAAAGATGAGGACAACAGTCCAAACAATGTAAATAGTGTAAATCATTACACTACCTCATCTCAGAAATATAGACAGATATTGAAGGTGAATATGGCAACAAAGATGGGGACAACAGTCCAAACAATGTAAATAGTGTAAATCATTACAATACCTCATCTCAGAAATATAGACAGATATTGAAGGTGAATATGGCAACAAAGATGGGGACAACAGTCCAAACAATGTAAATAGTGTAAATCATTACAATACCTCATCTTAGAAACATAGACAGATATTGAAGATGAATATGGCAACAAAGATGAGGACAACAATCCAAACAATGTAAATAATTACAATACCTCATCTCAGAAATATAGACAGATATTGAAGGTGAATATGGCAACAAAGATGAGGACAATCGGAACAATGTAAATAGTGTAAATAATTATAGTACCTTATCTCAGAAATGTAGACAGATGTTAAAATGAAAGCTTCAAGAAAGATTTTTCATTTTAAAAGATTCATTTTAAACCATTAAGATTTTTTTTTATCATTTCACCCCACCTAAGGTGGAACCGCCCCTAATTCGTAGCGGGTTACGGTGAGAGAAAAGATTGGGTACAGGGACTATTGAAGAACGGATAAAAGATGGACGGGATTCAAGATGACAGAAGATGGTAATTGGTGATGCATTTAAATGTTTGAAGATTGTAACAATCAGGGAAGCAAGTAAACGGAAGGGAGTTCCACAGACTGGAAGTGCAAGGAAAGAAACTGTTGGAGTAGAAGTGACAGATAAATGTAACTATTTCAACGGTAAATAGGTGGGGCCTTGATGCCAATTTAGTAGCACGCTTACATTGATGTAGTCAGGGTACCCGGGAAAAAAGCCCATCAGAGTCGTTACCATGGAAATATTTGTAGAAAAGACGGAGGGAGGCCACTTCACGCCGGAGAGAAAGTGACTGAAACCGAGGTTCCACGTGTTAGAAGTATGCATTTATACATAAAAATAATAATAATAATAATAATAAAAGGCTGTTCTGTACTTGCCCCAAATGAATATAAAAATCGTCACATTAGAGTGGGGCAACATTTACATTGGACAATGTGCAAACACTATGAAAAATCTGTAAACAAACACTGGTATGAACATCACCCAGCACTGGTTACAGAAATAGAAGATGTCACCATTCTATGGGATTACACCATCTACACAGACAGAAAAATTGAAGCAAATAGGCCGGACATTATTGTTAAAAACTAGAAAGAAAAATCTTGCCTATTAATTGATATGACTTGTCCAGCAGATTGTAACATAGCAACCAAGGAATTTGAAAAACTGTCAAAATATAAAAACCTGGAAATTGAAATAGAAAAAATGTGGAAATTGAAAACAAGAGTTGTGCCAGTGATAGTATGTGCACTTGGAATGATAAAAATGGAACAAAACAACACATTGAAAGAATCCCTGGAAACCCCAGCTTAAGAGATATACAAAAAATTGTCTTATTAAGTACAACCCACACACTAGGGAGAACTTTGTCTATGTAACGCTAGGGATGATGGGGAAGATAGAAAAAACATGAAATGGAGCCATAACAACACGCCACGACCTGCCTTAGGTCTTCCTGCAGACTTAGTTGGTAGTGCGACCATAGCAGAAATAGAAATATGATGAAAAATGACCTAATAATAATAATAATGTCTAAAAACTTGTAGTAAGGGATTCTATTGAGTCCTACGTGTTATTCCAAAAAAAGTTGTAGTCGAAAAAATAAAGAAATTAGAAATAGGACGATTTAGAAGATTGTAGAAAATTCCAGTAGATTCGAGAGAATTCGAAAAGTTCTAGAAATATGCAAATTAGGTGTTAGCCCCTATAAAAATAGGTTTAAGGCAGAGAGTAGTCAGTTGTTACCAAGGTTTGCTGTCGTCATCAACTCCGGTTCTGATTCAAGGATTTATATTATATTTCTCATAGAAAAGTTCAACCAACTAAAACCTGAAAGAGAACCTCATGGAACTATATGGGTAAATACATATTTTTGACTCTCTCATTGACCATACTTAAAATTATTCTTTATATCCTCATTTAAGGATTTCCAAAAAGTATAGCACTTAACTTCTTCGCCAACTTAACTGGGTAAAGATATTTGACGTCTTACCTTCCCTTTCTCTACTCGTAACACTCACCAGTCGTAAACTCTATGTTTCTTGTTTTGAATGTAACAAAAACTGTGTGTTTGTAAATATCTAATTGGTGTGTTTTTGTAAATTAAATATTTGTCTGTGATTTTATCTCTGAATTTTGGACAATCGTTTTTTGTTTTTTTTTAATCATTTTTTTTTTTCTTTCTGTTACACTTAACACGTAACACCAAGTCAGGACTGATTGCATTGCAGATTCTTCTTTAGATTTTATTATAAAGGTATCGCAGATCTGTGGATGGGCCTATAATTATAATGTAGATATATAACAAAAAGAATGTCAGACACGACTGGGCAGAAGATTTTCCCGCAATACATTGCCATTACTCTTTGCGGTAGACTGATTGCCAACCAAGATTATAGGACCCATTCTGTTCTACTATTTAACTCATAGCTGGAGGGAGAAGCGTCGGATTAATATCATCAACATTTATCCATTACACCCAATGGTGCATAGGGCAGCAATCATCATCATCATTTATCCATCACACCCAGATGGTGCATAGGGCAGCAATCATCATCATCATCATTTATCCATTACACCCAATGGTGCATAGGGCAGCAATCATCATCATCATCATTTATCCATTACACCCAATGGTGCATAGGGCAGCAATCATCATCATCATTTATCCATCACACCCAATGGTGCATAGGGCAGCAATCATCATCATCATTTATCCATTAAACCCAATGGTGCATAGGGCAGCAATCATCATCATCATTTATCCATTACACCCAATGGCGCATAGGGCAGCAATCATCATCATCATTTATCCATCGCACCCAGATGGTGCATAGGGCAGCAATCATCATCATCATTTATCCATCACACCCAGATGGTGCATAGGGCAGCAATCATCATCATCATTTATCCATCGCACCCAGATGGTGCATAGGGCAGCAATCATCATCATCATTTATCCATCACACCCAATGGTGCATAGGGCAGCAATCATCATCATCATTTATCCATTACACCCAATGGTGCATAGGGCAGCAATCATCATCATCATTTATCCATTACACCCAATGGTGCATAGGGCAGCAATCATCATCATCATTTGTCCATCGCACCCAGATGGTGCATAGGGCAGCAATCATCATCATCATTTATCCATCACACCCAGATGGTGCATAGGGCAGCAATCATCATCATCATTTATCCATCGCACCCAGATGGTGCATAGGGCAGCAATCATCATCATCATTTATCCATCACACCCAATGGTGCATAGGGCAGCAATCATCATCATCATTTATCCATTACACCCAATGGTGCATAGGGCAGCAATCATCATCATCATTTATCCATTACACCCAATGGTGCATAGGGCAGCAATCATCATCATCATTTATCCATCGCACCCAGATGGTGCATAGGGGCAGCAATCATCATCATCATTTATCCATCACACCCAGATGGTGCATAGGGCAGCAATCATCATCATCATTTATCCATTACACCCAATGGAGCATAGGGCAGCAATCATCATCATCATTTATCCATCACACCCAGATGGTGCATAGGGCAGCAATCATCATCATCATTTATCCATTACACCCAATGGTGCATAGGGCAGCAATCATCATCATCATTTATCCATCGCACCCAGATGGTGCATAGGGCAGCAATCATCATCATCATTTATCCATTACACCCAATGGTGCATAGGGCAGCAATCATCATCATCATTTATCCATTACACCCAATGGTGCATAGGGCAGCAATCATCATCATCATTTATCCATCGCACCCAGATGGTGCATAGGGCAGCAATCATCATCATCATTTATCCATTACACCCAATGGTGCATAGGGCAGCAATCATCATCATCATTTATCCATTACACCCAATGGTGCATAGGGCAGCAATCATCATCATCATTTATCCATTACACCCAATGGTGCATAGGGCAGCAATCATCATCATCATTTATCCATCGCACCCAGATGGTGCATAGGGCAGCAATCATCATCATCATTTATCCATTACACCCAATGGTGCATAGGGCAGCAATCATCATCATCATTTATCCATTACACCCAATGGTGCATAGGGCAGCAATCATCATCATCATTTATCCATCGCACCCAATGGTGCATAGGGCAGCAATCATCATCATCATTTATCCATTACACCCAATGGTGCATAGGGCAGCAATCATCATCATCATTTATCCATTACACCCAATGGTGCATAGGGCAGCAATCATCATCATCATTTATCCATCGCACCCAGATTGTGCATAGGGCAGCAATCATCATCATCATTTATCCATCACACCCAGATGGTGCATAGGGCAGCAATCATCATCATCATTTATCCATTACACCCAATGGTGCATAGGGCAGCAATCATCATCATCATTTATCCATCGCACCCAATGGTGCATAGGGCAGCAATCATCATCATCATTTATCCATTACACCCAATGGTGCATAGGGCAGCAATCATCATCATCATTTATCCATCACACCCAGATGGTGCATAGGGCAGCAATCATCATCATCATTTATCCATTACACCCAATGGTGCATAGGGCAGCAATCATCATCATCATTTATCCATTGCACCCAGATGGTGCATAGGGGCAGCAATCATCATCATCATTTATCCATTACACCCAATGGTGCATAGGGCAGCAATCATCATCATCATTTATCCATTACACCCAATGGTGCATAGGGCAGCAATCATCATCATCATTTATCCATTACACCCAATGGTGCATAGGGCAGCAATCATCATCATCATTTATCCATCGCACCCAGATGGTGCATAGGGCAGCAATCATCATCATCATTTATCCATCACACCCAGATGGTGCATAGGGCAGCAATCATCATCATCATTTATCCATTACACCCAATGGTGCATAGGGCAGCAATCATCATCATCATTTATCCATCGCACCCAATGGTGCATAGGGCAGCAATCATCATCATCATTTATCCATTACACCCAATGGTGCATAGGGCAGCAATCATCATCATCATTTATCCATCGCACCCAGATGGTGCATAGGGCAGCAATCATCATCATCATTTATCCATTACACCCAATGGTGCATAGGGCAGCAATCATCATCATCATTTATCCATCGCACCCAGATGGTGCATAGGGCAGCAATCATCATCATCATTTATCCATTACACCCAATGGTGCATAGGGCAGCAATCATCATCATCATTTATCCATTACGCCCAATGGTGCATAGGGCAGCAATCATCATCATCATTTATCCATTACACCCAATGGTGCATAGGGCAGCAATCATCATCATCATTTATCCATCACACCCAGATGGTGCATAGGGCAGCAATCATCATCATCATTTATCCATTACACCCAGATGGTGCATAGGGCAGCAACTTTTTGTTGCTGTTTCTGTAACAAACCGTTTTTTACGGGGCAGGGTTGTTAGCCCTGCACCCATCCCCCAAACCTGGAGGACCGGTGGACCATTCTTGGTCCTTACGTTAACAACACCTGGTTTTCCCAAATGGTCAACCATTTAAGTACTGACCAATCTCAATGTTGCTTAACTTCGGTGATCGGACGGGAACCGGTGTATTCAACACGATATAGCCGTAGACTCGGATTAATATAGGGTGACTAAAAATAACCAAAAAAATAAACAAAAAAACACGGAACTTTTTAACAATCCAATAAAACCAAGAGTATGGAAGAAAAATATTTTATTCAAAGTAATTAAAACCTTAAAACCATTTAAGAAACAATGATGGAATTTTGTTTTTTTTTAAAAATTACGTCCAGTAGATGGCGTCTTCCTGTACGAATGCATTCTTGAAATTCGAAGTGACGTGACAGTGACTGAGATCCCCTGTTCATTTTCAACAAAATAAGGTCCTATGATCCCATGCAATGAAACAGCACACTATACTGTCACCTTACTAGCGTGTAAAGGGCGCTCATGAACTTCCTTAGGATTTGTGTCTGCCCAGTATCGGTAATTCTGCTGTTTTTTCACGTAACCTGTGAGATGAAAATGAGCCTCATCTGACATCTGCAACTTGCTTAGAAATTCATCTTGATCCATGGTTACTGAAATGGTAGATTGTTTACTTCGTGAGGTCACTGTTTCGCAGTGCTGCCACTTGCTCATGTCTGCCAATACACACTTCAAAAATTCCCGTTTTTTGGGTCACCCTGTACCTTTCCCAAGTGTATTTGCGCGTAGGTGAATGTAACGAATTCAACTGGAATTCGAACTCGGCTCTCCGAATTCTCGTTCCGAGCCGATATCAATTGCACCACAAACAATGTTCATTTTGCTTAAAGTTTGCTTTTTTTTTTTTCAAGTTAAAACTTAGAAATTTCCCAAACTTATTTCAGCAAAGTTTTCCTTTTCCATTGTTCCATCTTTGTAGCTTAGATAAATGAAAATAAAAAAAGCGTAATTTTAACCACATCCTTTTAGACTCGGCTTACGGCTCTATCACGTTGAATACACCGGTTCTCGCTCGATCACCGAAGTTAAGCAACGTTGAGCCTGGTCAGTACTTAGATAGGTGACCGCTTGGGAACACCAGGTGCTGTAAGCGTATAGCGACAGATCTGCGTTGTGGTGTAGTGGATATCGTCTCGGAAAGAGAAATCGGTGAGCCGAGTTCGAATACCGATTGAATACCCTTCATTCACTTAAGCACTGGTACCCTTGGGAAAGGTATTAATCCGTCCTTTCCCTCCAGTTATGGGTTAAATAACAAGGGTAGAACTTGGGGACCCTTCCCTTAAAAACAAATCCCAATGAATCTTGGTACTCGAAAAGAAAAAAGTATTACTAGACACAAAACTTACATAAAAACAATAATAAATTGTTAAAAGAAAAAGGTATTAACAGCAATAAATAAAGGTTTGTTGGCAAGAAATGACCCGCCGAGGTTAATCTAATCTAAACTTATTTAGAAATGGAACTTTGTCTGTGTGTGCGTGTGTCCGTTACCTATAGACTCCGAAACGGCTGCACCGATTTTCTTGAAAATTTACACACTTGTACTATAAGCGTCTGCGAGTGTTCTTAGCTAGGTTTTGTGTCGAGGTACCCCCGATAAATATCGAAAATGATAATCGAAAAAATCGGGTTATAGAAGGAGTGGTCCGATTTTAATCAAATTTGATACACTCATAGACAAAGACATAAGAAACGATATTCAGAAGTTTCAAGGTTGCAGTTTTTACAATAGTGCAGAAAATCGATAATATATATATATATATATAAAAGGCAAGATGTTTGTGTGTGTGTGTCTGTTTATCGACCTGTATGTCTGTATTTTTTCAGCCCTTTTTTTTTAATTTTAGTTTTTGCTTCGAGTTTGGCTCTAAGTCGGTATAATTGTAGTTCTTAGTCTCAGCCATGATACCATTTACTCAGAGGACTTATTTCGCCTTCAAAATTCAGTTTACGACGAAAAAAACTTATTTGATATCGATACCAGGAAATCAAAATTTGACTTACATCCATTCATTTTTCTTTCAGTCTACGGTTTCGCTTTTAACTGGAAACAACTATTGCTTTTTAGTCTTTCGTGCCAACGTCCAAAGAGTCTGAGCTCCAGGACCATGGATTAGTTTTAAAGCTTTCACCCGAGGAACGCCGGCCTATACTGCTAGTTTGCCATAAAAACAAAACAACTCACCAACTTTTTAGACTCAGTTTAAACTCACGCCTGCAATTTTTTTATCATATATTCTGACTACTTTGCTTAAAACTCGTATTTTGCAGTCAGTGTTTCCAGATGGAAATATATACATGGACAGCGTGCAGTTTGGGTGGAGTCATCGAAGTACAATAACGCCCAGTGTTGCTTTGGTTCCTTGCAATGGAAACTGGGTGGGGGCAGAAAATTCGAAAGCAAAAATGAATCCCGAACAAAGTAAATATCATGTCCAATGTGTTTATCACCTTCAGACTAACAAATTTCTCAAACTGACAATAATCAGAAAAAAAGTACGGGGTGGTGGGGGTGGGGGGAGAAGACGAGAGGGTTATTTTATTACGAGATGTCTTGGCGATACAACATTTAGCCGTATTTGCTAAGATGTCTTTTAAATAAGTACGACCATTTCAAACACCGTTTCACCGAAGTTAAGCAACGTTGAACCTGGTCAGTACCTTGATGGATGACTGCTTTAATTTTAGATAAT
Source organism: Ascarosepion bandense (assembly GCA_037127315.1). Lineage (NCBI taxonomy): Eukaryota > Metazoa > Mollusca > Cephalopoda > Sepiida > Sepiidae > Ascarosepion > Ascarosepion bandense. The sequence continues at coordinate 5,164,274 of JBBBDQ010001254.1, forward strand.
GGATCGCAGTTATTCATCAGAGAGCCGACTTTTAGTTACAGTTGGGTTCGTTTTATTGACTTACGTCCAAATATCCTTGGGAATCTACCTATTATATCCCCAGATATGGATTAATTAGTAAGACTTACACTACCGGCCATAATTATAAGGCAACCCCAGTTATTTATTTATTTATTTATTTTTTATAGTCTACGGCTATATCGTGTTGAAAACACCGGTTCCCATCCGATCACCGAAGTTAAGCAACATCGAGCCTGGTCAGTACTTAAATGGGTGACTATTTGGGAATGCCAGGTGCTGTAAACGTAAGGACCAAGACTGGTCTACCGGTCATCCAGGTTTGGGGGTTGGGTGCAGGGCTAACAACCCTGCCCCGTAAAAAACAGTTTGTTACAGAAAAAGCAACAAAAAGTTGCTGCCCTATGCACCATTGGGTGTGATGGATAAATGATGAGTTATTTTTAAATGATTTATTTCATAATATTTTTAGTATTTATTGCCAAGTGAATAATTGTAAATGAAGATAGAATTTTTTTTTTTGTTAATACTGCACAGTAATATGTGCATCAGATGAACTGTTTTCTGGTGTCCAATTTTTGTGCTCTCTTCCCCATGCTAGTCTCTTCTTCTTATTGGCTGGCCGAAGCAAAGGCTTCTTAGATACCTTGTAAAATTTTGCAAAGTAATCATAACAAAAGAACCATTTTAAAAAATTCAAAAAATGAAAACAAATACTGTGCAGATATAAACAACATCATCACAATTTGAAACTCTATGCCGTCCCTTCAGAACGTTGGCGATCATGGCTCTTCACAACTTCCTATTCTTTTTAAGGCTTAATCACTTTTGTTTCTTACTATCTCTTTCAAATCCTACTCAGCCATTCATTCGCCACAGCTGACCAGGTAGATCGTGCGTTGCTTGTCCCTCTTATCTTCAATATGTCCTGGGTGTATCAGATTTTCCAAGCCTTCTTTCCTCATTTTGTGCCCTAGTCTCTTCCTCGTGTTAGCTATAACTGTATTTTGTTTCCATTTGTCTCTAAGACCTCGTGTTTGATTTGTAAGTAAAAAACACCCTAAAACCCAATACAAAGTTGGGGGGGCGATTGTACACTGTATCGATATTATGAACAGAAAACCCCCTCTAAAATGACAAAAAAGGAACAAGCAACATTTTTTGATCTTAAAATATTTTGTGGTTTGAGTAAGGTCTAATCTGCATAATTGTTTCTTATTTTTATTAGAATCAACCATTCTATTTAAGTTGTGCCTAGAATTAAATAACGAATGTGCATAAATCCAGCAGAATTAAAACATTAATTTAAAAATATTAATATAAAGCATTAATTAAAAATATTAAAGTATTGAGAAATTCAAGTCAGCCATTCTATTTAAATTGTGCCTAAAATTAAGGTACGGATATGCATAAATTTAGCAGAATTAAAGCACTGTGGAAGTGGTAATCATAAAGTAATAGGAGGTGCATAAGTCCCTGTAACAGCCTGAAAAATGTTAATATTGAGGGCATGCATACGATGTGAGGTCAAAAGAAGTATCAGGACTGGTGCTGCAAAAAGAAAACTACATCACATATCAATTCAACATTTGACCTCCTACGAAATAGCTGCCTTATGAAATCACCCAATTTATCCAGCATCTTTTTCATTAATAGAAGCATCCCTATAACTTTTTTTTTTCCGATGGGGTGGAGGAAATAGCGAGCAGCTGCCTGGTCACATTCTCTTGGATTTCCTTAAAATCTTGTTCTTTTCCAGCGGAATTTGAGTCTTAAAGAGGGGAAATTCTCAAAGGGGGAAGATCTGGGGATTATGATAGTTGTCGAACTTGGGGAATGTTGTTCTTAGCCAAAAACTGCTGCACAAACTATGGTCACGTATAGAACCTTTGTGGAATGGTCAGACGACCGCACTCTACACCCTTTCCTTCCAAGCAGTGCTATCAACAACAGAAACGAGCGAGAACGTTATAGCGTATAAGCGCGATATAGCTCAAGGACAGTCTGTACCAAGCAGCTTTACCCTGCAGTAGTAGTAGTAGGCCTCCGTCGGTCAGGGTTTACCATGGGTAGCATCCTAGTTGTCTGCTTGGCTGGAGCATCGGCGTCTGTCACCGAAGAAACCGATGCGGGAGTGGCAGTTTTGTTGCAGAGGATGCATTTATGTTTTGTTTCTGGTCTGTCGGAGCTGTCATTTTGCTTCCTACGAACCCGCTTCTCCATGGCGACTTGTGTTAGTTGCTCCTCCCTTGATTTAAGTTGTTGGGCCAGGGTTCCTCTCCATTTGAACCGGTTGACTGCTGCGCTCTCCCATGACTCCGTGTTGATACCCACAGCTTTCATATCGCGTTTTATGATGTCATGATACCACAGATGTGGCCGCACATTGGGTCTTCTTCTAGAGGCCAGCTCTCCATACAGGAGGTCTTTTGGAATGCGACCGTCTGGCATGCGGTAGACATGGCCTAACCAGCGGAGTCTGCGATGTTTAAGAAGTGTGAACATGGTAGGCAGACCTGCATACTTTAGCTATGTTACCCTGGCAACAGTCCCGATACTTTTATTGTTATCAAACCACTTATGTGATGATATATACGGACAAATGTATAACGAGGTGAGTTGTAATAAGAGCTTTGCAGCCAGGACTAAATTTCCAACTGAAATCCACCATGAAATTGCTGCTTCATAGGGAAAAACATCTGTGGAGCAGGTATCGGGTTTGGTGTAATGCGTTCACGGACGGGTCTATGAATATGTGGGTGAGCCTCATATAGGGCGTGTACATTCAGCAACAATGCGAAAATGAAATTGCATGCATTTTAGGCTTTGATTTTAAAAGATAACGCTACGAACTTCATGATACGAAGAATTGAAACTCAATCTTGTAAAAGTCGGTGGTCCATGAAATCATTTATTTCATTGAGTCCCAAAGCAATTGACTGAAACAAAAAATAAATTAATTAATTAAAATATAAACGGCAAATACATACACAAAAAAAAAAAATGAAGAAGGGTAAAAGGGAGATGATAGGAAGTTCGTGGAGTGTCTAATCACAGGTGAGGGGAGCTGAGTACATCACGTTACCCTGGAGACCAATGTTGATTCCCTGATCTAAAAGCATCCATCTTCACTGATTCCTCCAAAATTCAGCAATGTCATTGTGCATATACTCATGCACACATATTTGTACACACACACACACACACACACACACACACACACACAGTAGTAGTAAATGGAATGACATGTTCAGTTTACTTTGCAATGTTAATGAATGGTTGTAATCTCTCCTAAACTCATGGTTGGCGCAAGTTAAGTGAATTTCATCATTATTAATAATGCCCTGTTTCTTCATATCAAGCACTATAACTACAAAGACTGCTCACCTTAAAGACGTTTTCTTTCAAAAATTTCTTAGCTGACCGATTTTGTTTTTTGGTTTTTTTTTGCAAAGCACTATATATATATATATATATATATATAGTCATCCACAGACAGATCTGTTTCGCTTTATCAGTACGGTTAAACATCCGATTGCTTTTTACCCAGGATTGAAACCCGACCGAATTGGCTTCAGTCAACTATTCTACTTCTGAGCTATGGGCGCTCGGTAGAAGGAAGCAGACTTTTAACATGTGATATATCATGTATACACACGCCAGTAGCTGAGAGTGTTCTAATTCATTACTGAATGAACGATGCGTAGATGCTAGAGTAGCTACTGCTTTTTCAAAATCTATTCTTTCAGAGAACTCAATCAGGGTGTGAATGAATTAAAAGTACATTGGGACACGAAAATTTCTATGTTTCGAGATAGAATCTCCTCATCAGGCAATGTTGGATGTTAGTTGTGAAACCGCAACCAACATCCAACATTGCTTCATGATTGTATTATGCTCTACAATATTTATTGTCTTGAGCACTGTTAACAATATATATGTTATAAAAATGTGAAAGAACACGTAGATTAAAAACCCACTGTTCAATCATTTACTTTATAAAGAGCGCTCGATACAGAGTAGAGCTTTATATGGTAATTTTGTTATTACAATCGTTTATAAAAGCATAATATCACTACACAAAAATTTTCATGTTTCTGAACAAAACTGTTCCTCTTCAGATGATATGTTAACCCTCTAGGGCCATTCGTATCATATTTGATACAGTATTTCCCTATAAGAAAACATTTGGTATTTCCCTATAAGGAAACATTTGGTATTCATTGACTGAGCAGTCAGTACTGCTTTCATTTGAAATTTATAAAATATTTCTCTTAAAAAATTTTTCAGGAAAATATTTCTTTCAAGGCTTATTTTCATACTGTATCAAATATGATACGAATGGCCCTAGAGTGTTGAGTAGTATAATATGATTAAGGCTTCTACTTGTCATAAAGTGGGGGATCAGTTCTATATTGTTATGAAGTATAAACAGATCCCCCACTAATTACTACTTAACCCTCTAGGGCCATTCGTATCATATTTGATACAGTATTTCCCTATAAGGAAACATTTGGTATTTCCCTATAAGGAAACATTTGGTATTCATTGACTGAGCAGTCAGTACTGCTTTCATTTGAAATTTATAAAATATTTCTCTTAAAAAATTTTTCAGGAAAATATTTCTTTCAAGGCCTGTTTTCATACTGTATCAGATATGATACGAATGGCCCTAGAGGGTTAATAATATAATATGATTAAGGCTTCTACTTGTCATAAAGTGGGGGATCAGTTCTATATTGTTATGAAGTAATAAACAGATCCCCCACTAATATGATACGAATGTCCCTAGAGGGTTAAAATAAATGGTGAAAATGGTTATTTTTGAAAATGTAAGATAAATTCATGGTTATATAGAAAATTAGTGAGTGGTAGTTGGACGAAATGCGTTTAGGTGTGTCAATGTTGTTCTATCAAATTATGTGACCATGGAGATATAATATTTGAATTATGAAAGGGGGCAGAATGGCTTGGATCTAGACATGTCACTTTTTGATTTCGTCTGGGTAAGATACATAGTGAGAACTTAGATGTTTTAAATATTGTAATAAAAGATTCAGTTCGAAATTCCTAAAAAAATTCCTGAAGAAGGCCGGAGCGTACAACGTCCGAAACGTCGTACAAGTGGCAACAAAGATGAGGACAATAATCCGAATAATGTAAATACTGTAAATAATGCCTCATCTCAGAAGTATCTAAACTTAGTTATAAATGGAACTTTGTGTGTGTGTGTGTGTGTGTGTGTGTGTGTGTGTGTGTGTGTCCGTTACCTATAGACTCCGAAACGGCTGAACTGATTTTCTTGAAAATTTACACAGTTGTACTATAAGCGTCTGGGAGTGTTCTTAGCTAGGTTTTGTCGAGATACCCCCAATAAATATCGATAATCGAAAAAAATCGGGTTATAGAAGGAGTGGTCCGATTTTAATCAAATTTCATATACTCATAGACAAAGACATAAGAAACGATATTCAGAAGTTTCAAGGTTGCAGTTCTTACAATAGTGCAGAAAATCGATAATATATATATATATGTAAAAGGTAAGATGTTTGTGTGTGTCTGTTTATCGACCTGTATGTCTGTATTTTTTCAGCCCTTTTATTTTAGTTTTTGCTTCGAGTTTGGCTCTAAGTCGGTATAATTGTAGTTCTTAGTTTCTCAGCCATGATACCATTTACTCAGAGGACTTATTTCGCCTTCAAAATTCAGTTTACGACGAAAAAAACTTATTTGATATCGATACCAGGAAATCAAAATTTGACTTACATCCATTCATTTTTCTTTCAGTTTCGCTTTTATTGGAAACAACTATTGCTTTTTAGTCTTTCGTGCCAACGTCCAAAGAGTCTGAGCTCCAGGACCATGGATTAGTTTTAAAGCTTTCACCCGAGGAACGCCGGCCTATACTGCTAGTTTGCCATAAAAACAAAACAACTCACCAACTTTTTAGACTCAGTTTAAACTAACGCCTGCAATTCTTTTATCATATATTCTGACTACTTTGCTTAAAACTCGTATTTTGCAGTCAGTGTTTCCAGATGGTCTTAGTTTCAGCCATGATACCATTTACTCAGAGGACTTATTTCGCCTTCAAAATTCAGTTTACGACGAAAAAAACTTATTTGATATCGATACCAGGAAATCAAAATTTGACTTACATCCATTCATTTTTCTTTCAGTCTACTGTTTTGCTTTTATTGGAAACAACTATTGCTTTTTAGTCTTTCGTGCCAACGTCCAAAGAGTCTGAGCTCCAGGACCATGGATTAGTTTTAAAGCTTTCATTACACCCGAGCAACGCCGGGCTATACTGCTAGTGTACAGTAAATGTTCACTGTAGTTACTATCTTTAATTACAATTTTTCCACAAAAATATTGTTTCCGGCTTTCTTTTTTCCAACCCTTTCACTCTTACGTAGCCCCGTGCATATCAGTGGCGTTACCGCCTTGCTCGGGGTGATATTATTTAAAAAAAAAAAAGTTGGAAACATAAATAAAGCTTCTACTGGGCATAAAGTGGGGGATCAGTTTTCTATTGTCATGAAGTAATAAACTGATCCCCCACTAATTACTAATTATATTACAATCCGTCTCTTCTCCCTTCAGCTATTTAGCAGGATAGAAAATCTTCTGCCCACTCAGTCATGTCTCTTTCGAGACATGATCTCCTAAAGCGTGTATCACGTATGGCACTTAACTGACTGACAAGTTTAAAATTAGAAAATAAATAACTGAATAAAAAGTGAAATTAGAACACTCTGCATTTATATGTACAGTAAATGTCCACTGTAATTACTAAAGTACAGTATAACCCTGATATAAGAGGCCCTGATATAAGAGAACCCCTGATATAAGAGATATTTTCTCTGGTCCCAAATTAGAGCCTGTGGTAATGTATATAAAATAGACCAAACCCGTATATAAGAGAAACCCGGATATAAGGGAATTTTTGTCCGGTCCCGACAACTCTCTTATATCAGGGCTACACTGTATACCCATTTTTCCACAAAAACATTTTCTTTTTTGATATGTATTTTTTGAAAATGATAGCATTGTGGTTGTGGGTGGGCCCGCTTTCTCTCCTCGCAGCCAATATTTTTAGATCCAGTCCTCCCTCCGAGGGAATTTACATAGGAAGATTGTATAACGCTAGTCTTTCAAGAAGAGACGGTTTGAAAGCCGACATTAGATAATATGGTAATTTAGACTCCGTTCACATCCACATTTTAGCGCCGGTAGAAGATTTACAAGCTTCAATAAATTACTGTTGTCAATAACAATAATTATGACAGTAGTTTTTGGAAAGGGAGAGTAGGAGTGGTAGGAGGAAGCGAGAAAACGAGAGAGAAAAAGATAGAGGTTAGGGAGGAAGAATTGAGAGAGAAGAAAAAGTAAGATAAGGAGGAGGAGGAGGAAGCTAGAAAAAAGAAGGAAGCTTGGGTGGAGAAAACGAGAAGGAAGAAGGGAGGAGGAAGCGAAGGAGAAGAAAGAGAATAATAAGGGATAAAGGAGAAATAAGAGGAAGCTAGGAAGAGGAAGAGGAGGAAATGAGAGAGAAGACGGAATGTGGGAGGAGCAAACGAGAGAGAAGAAGACGGAAGCCAGGAAAGAAGAGGAGGAAACAAGAGAGAAGGAAGAGGAAGCTAGATTGAAGGAGAAGGAAGTCAGGGAGGAGAAGGAAGGGGAACTTAGAATGATGGAGAAGGAGAAGGAGAATGAAACTAGGCAGGAGGAGGAAAGACTGAATCTAGGGAGGAGAAGGTGGAAGCTAGATAGAAAAAGGAGGGGGAAGGAGGCAGAAGAGACAAGAGAGAAGCAGAAAACTAGAGAGGAGAGAACGAGAGAGAAGGAACAGGAAGCTAGAAAGCCAGCAAGAAGAAGAAGAAGAAGAAGAAGAAGAAGAAGAAGAAGAAGAAGAAGAAGAAGAAGAAGCTACTGAAGGAAGAGGAGGCAGAAACGAGAAAGAAGAAAGAAGCTAGGTAAGAGGAGGAGGGAACGAGAGAGAAAGCTAAAACGGAGGAGAAGGAACCTAGGGAGTAGGGAGAAGGAAGAGGACGCTAGGAAGATTGAGAACAAGAAGAAAAAGAGACAGGGAGAGGGGGAAACTAGAAAGACGCAACCTAAGGAGGAGAAAGTTAAGCAAAAAAAAAAAAAAACGAGGGAGAAGGAGGTAGAAGAGTCTAGAGTGAAGAAGACGGGAGAAGGAGGCAGAAGAGACGAGAGGGAAGAAGGAAGCTAGGGAGGAGAAAACGAGAGAGAAGGAAGAGGAAGCTAGAAAGCCAGGAAGAAGAAGAAGACGCTACCCAAGGAAGAGGAGGAGAAAGCTAGGGAGAAGGAAGAGGGCGCTAGAAAGATAGAGAACGAGAAGAAAAAGAGACAGGAGGAGGAGAAAACTAAAAAAAAAGAAACCTGGGGAGGAGGAGGAAGTGAGGGAAGAAGAGGAGAGAATGTGAGAGAAGGGAGCTAGGGAGAAGAAGGAGGAGGAGCAAGCGAGGGAGAAGTCAGGATCCCTTTTCTTTTTTTTTTTTTTTTTCTACATTTTGTTGCCTCATCTGCTGGTCAGTGTCTTTGTTTCCAAAACGAATCGTTTCTTCACGTCCCTCTACTCAAGACTCAGCAGCTTCTATTGACATAAAAAAATTGTTTTACTTTTTGCTGTGATGAAGTTCAAACATCATTTCTTTTTCTTTTTGTTGCTTTTGTTTTTCAAAGAAAAGGAAGAAGAAAGTCAATAAGCAAACGAATAAATCAAAAGAAGGAAGGAAGGAAAAAAAAAGAAAGGCACAAGAAAAAAAAAAACGAAAAAAGATTGCTAAAGAAAAAGAAAGAAAAAAAAATCAGCGAATGAAACAAATCCAACCCCCAGGCAAAAATAAAAGCTATCAGGAAGCAAAGTATTAATAAATAAATAAACTCAAATTATTTCAAAAGCAATAGAGAAATTCTTTATTTTACTTTTGGTATAAGGAACTATTCTTCAGACTGACTCTTGTCCGGCAAAAGACTCTTTCTTTCTGATATTTTAGCATTGCTCTATCGTATTCTTTACCATTTATCTCCATTCGAAGATATGGTTTTTATTCCGAACGGTCGTAAATACATCTGCAAAAAAACCCTAAGACAATATTTTTCTTCTTAAATAGTTCTTTTGTTATTATTACTTTACAAAATTTTACAAGGCAGCCATGAAGCCTTTGCTTCAGCCAGCCAATAAGAAGAAGAGACTAGCATGGGGAAGAGAGCACACAAAAAAAAAAAAAAAATGGACACCAGAGCAGTTCATTTGATGCATATGTTTTTGTGCAGTATTAACAAAAGAACCATTCTATTTTCGTTTACAATTATTCACTTGGTAATGAATACTAAAATAGCATGACATACATCATTTTCTTTAAAAAACTGAGGTGGCCTAATAATTATGGCCGGTAGTATATATATATATATATATATATATATATATAGTTTTAGTGCAAAGATTTTGACATTTTTAACTGAGCAGGTTCATGCCGACTTCGAAGTTTCGTGAGGACACCATTATGATGCCTTCACTCATCGGCGCTGGATGTCTTGGTGTTGTTCAAGTTACAAATTCTTTGCACAAAAATTTTCAGTGGTCTTTCTCCACACCGATATCAAGCATTTTGCGATAAAAAACCTGTTAGACAAAATACTTTTTATCAGTAAAACTATTGCAAAAACAACAATCTTGGCACTAAACATTATCACAACTCAGCAGAATATATATATATATATATATATATATATATATATATATATATATATAAGAGACAATGAATGTCTATTATGTTTAATCATGAGCCGTTCTAAACGTCGTATTTTTGCTTTAATTTCAGTTGAAAATAAAGACAAAAATTCTCCAACATTTGGATAATTATTTATTAGTTTTCTTCTAAGCTTCCGGCTCACATGAGCCATCTTCAGAGAGGGCGTTCAAACTGAAATATAAAACGAACGAAGATGGCTCATATGAGCCGGAAGCTTAGAAGAAAACTAATAAATAATTATCCAAATGTTGGAGAATTTTTGTCTTTATTTTCAACTGAAATTAAAGCAAAAATACGACGTTTAGAACGGCTCATGATTAAACATAATAGACATTCATTGTCTCTTATATTTAACAGCATATGTTTAGAAAATTACTTGCTGCCTCGATATACTATATATATATATATATATATATATATATATATATATATATATAATTGATAAACCTCTATTATTCAGAGTTAAAATTAGACTAATAACAGTTGTATTAAAAAGTGGTAAATTTATGTTTAAGTAAAACATAAAAATTTAACATGCAGAGTTTTAAATATTAAAATCAATAAGATCAGCGTAATATGTTTGGAAAATCCTAATATATATATATTTATATGTGTGTGGGGGGGCAAAGAGAAAGGCTTTTAAATAATGCGTTTCGCCGATGTGACGTGTGTTGTGCTGGGCTTCTTCAGAGTGCAAAAAACAAAGTCCAACACAATTTACATCGGCGAAACGCGTCCTTTCAAACGCGTCATTTTTCTCATCGTCTCCACTTTTTTTTTCGGATACTATTATAAACTGACAAACCCGCATATATATATATACATTTTCGTGTAACATGCTTCGTCCTCTAGGGCTTCATAGTTGAAGTCTTAAATGACATTTTACACTTCCTCGGTCTCTTAAAATTATTCTTGATATATAAAATGTTTATATGTCGATATCCCATATATATATATATATATAAAATTTCGAAAGTTCTAAAAACGCTGAAAAAATATACTTTAATAATCAACACATCTTTTGGTCTTAAGGATCCTAATGATAAATCACTGTTTTCATTATGTTTCGGTCATTTATTCATAATATATGATCATTTGTAAGTGGATCAGTGGAGGTATCTATCTATCTATCTATCTATCTATCTATCTATCTATCTATATATATATATTCCATTTGTAAACGAGTTATTATGCGACCTAGAGCTGTGTCTTCATGCGATTTTCAATAACTGATTTTACCGTTTATTTTTTTATTTTATTTTTTTTAAGAACGCTCATGTAAGGGTGTTTTTTTTAACGTTCACGAGGCTGTGAATCGTTGAACGCGTAATCTTTTAAATTACAAGAAATTCTGATCCTTTCATCCATGGTTGTATGAACCTAAGACGTATTTTTTAGTATGGCTGCGTTGTGGTGCATTGGATATCGGCTCGGAACGAGAAACCGGGGAGCCGAGTTCGAATTCCAGCTGAATTCATTGCATTCACTTACGCGCAAATACCCTTGGCAAAGGTATTAATCCGTCCATTCCTTCCAGTTATGGGTTAAATAACAGGACAGATTGGGTTCTATAGCCTTGGTCGGCAACCAGTCTACTGCAGAAAGCAATGGCAACCTACTGCGGGATAATATTCTGCCCAGTCAGACATGTCTCTTTCGAGACGTGATCGCCCAAGCGTGTATCGCGTATGGCACTTAACTGACTGACACTTCGTCATAATTTCCGTTCTTTCATTCGTTCGTTTTTGTTTGGGAATATATATATATATATATATATATAGATTCACTTAAAAAGAGGGTACCTAAAACAAGAGTTTTAACCAAAATTTTAAACGTGCTAAAATGGATTAAAATATAATTTAATAATCAAAAGATTATTTGGTCTTTTCTTTTAATAAAGTCATAATGATTTTGCTGATAAAACTTTTTTTTATTAAGTTTGGAGCATTTATTTACCATGGTATGTTTATTTTCTACCGAATTTGCGGAGGTACTTAAGAGAGCTGAAAGGCTGAGATCAAACATGTTTGCAAAAATTTATCTAAGAAAGTCTATCTGATTAACCTTTATTTTATTCAAATTTTAACAATTTTCGTGTGATATGTTGAACATCCGTATCAAAATTCTGGAGAAATACTCAGAGGTTTTTATTGTCTGTACTTCTGAGATGAGGTAGTATTTATATTATTTACACTGTTTGGACTGCTATCCTCATCTTTGTTGCCATATTTACGACGTTTAGACCGTTCTACGCTCCGGCCTTCAGTGACTTGACATAAAGTATTGTAACTTCAATCCCTGTGTGTAATAAATAACTTAAAGAGTTGATTTAAAGGGAGATAACTACATATCATCCGGAAGTGGCATCGCACATAGAAAGAGAATGATATGCACCAGTGATCGAAATAAAGGGTACTGTCTGCAATTTCTTGCAACTGAAGAAGGACGGAGCGTACAACGACCGAAACGTCGTAAACAGGGTAATAAAGGTAATAACAGTCTGAACAGTGTAAATAATATCGCAAAAGTTAATGTATTTGTTTAAGTGTTTTTAGCGAGATTGGTCATTATCAGTAACTAAATGTTGTTAAGTTGGTAGTTGGAGAGATTGATGCACACGTGTGTGGAAATATGGAAGATATATCTTTTCTTTTATAGAAATTTCTGAGTTTATATATATATATATATATATATATATATATATATATATATATATAATGAATTTATGGTTAATGTGTTCCTGATATATAAAAATCACTATTTCAGGCAATTGGCATTTTAGTAATTTATTATTCCCAAAGTGCTGTCAATTTTGTATCTCTCTTTACGAAATAATATTTTTTTAAAAACTCTATTTCTTTCAGTGTCTCAGATCGTAAACTTATTTTTTCATATGTATTGAACTTATATATATTACTCATAATTTCTCTCGTTGTCATATTGAATTCGGATTTGTAACCCAGCCTACGATATAAGTCCGACATTTTTTTTCATTTGTTTTTTGTTTTAGTTTTTTGGGGTCTTTTTTTTTTTTTTTTTCTCCATTTTTGTAGGCACTTCTTGCATCCGCGACGTCTTCGGCAACTGAATCTTTTTTTTTTTTTTTCCTCCCCATACAGACAGACGATAGCTTTGCTTATTTAGAAACACTCAACTAAATGAAAAGTGTGAATGGTCCACTTCATCATTACATCACATCACATGACTTATGATATATCACGTGACCTGTGACTCACTGCTTCGTCATTGGTCCACTGTTGCAATGCTTTTGCGTGATTTATTTAGTTGTTGTTTTCTACCCAATTCCGTTTCTTCCTAGAGTAACATCATTATTTATATATATATATATATATATATATATATATATATATATATATATATATATATATCTTTTGTTATTTCCGGACTGTTTTTCTCTTTGATTTCTTCATATAACTTTTTTTATCATTATTTTAAAGTTTTCCTTCCATTTTAATTCGGCAATTTTCTTCCTTTTGTTTTTTCCTACATCTCTTTTTTTTCCGTCTTTTTTCTTCAGCATGACAAATTCTTTTTTCATCTGTTTTTTATTCTTCTCTTTTTTGTTGTTCATTCATTTATTTCTTCAGTCCCAATTCCTTTGTTTATTTTGTTATTTGTTTTTGCTTTTTCCACATTTTCACGTGACCTTTTGAAGTTTCATTCACTTACGTTTTATTCTTTCTTATTACTTCTTCAACTTTAGTTCAAAATAAATTCTTATTTTCTATTGTTTTATTTTTCATTCATTTTTTCATTCTTTTTTATTTGAGTTTATGATGTCTCCTTCTTCCTTTTTTCTTTCTTTCCGTTGTTCTTTTTCTTACTTTCCTTCTTTCTTTTATCATTTTTTTATGTTTATGCTTTTTCTTTCTCTTTTCTTTCTTTCCTTCCTTCCTTTTTCTTTTCATCTTTCTTTTTTATTATTTTTTTCTAATTTAAGTTTATGCTAGTCTTTCTTCCGTTCTTTCCTTTTTTCTTCTGTCTTTTTTCTTTTATCCATTCTTTTTTCTTTCTAAGAAAAAAGAATGGAAAAAAACTTTGTCTTTCGTTTTTATTCTTCACTCTTTCCCTCCTTTTTTCTTTCTTTCTTTCATTTTTCTTGATTCCTGATTCCAGACTTTTTTAATAAAATCATGGCATATTTTTTCATTCATTTCTTTCCTTTTTTTTTTCTCGTACATTTTCTATTTGCATTATCATTATTGTCAATATTTTCTTCAATTTTTGTTTTTCATTCATTTATCATTTTTCTTTTATTCTCTTCTCTTTCTTCACATTCATTTACTAATTTTTTAAGACATTCATTTCCAAATTCTTACAAACCCTTTCTATATTTCATTCATTCTTTTTTATCCTTTCTTTCTTTTCTTTTTCATTTATTCGTTTTTCGTTCCAAATTCCATTCATTTTTTAAAATTTTGTTCATTCTTTTTTTTTCTTTCTTTTTTTCTTTATTTTCTTTATAGAATTTGTTAATGTCATGATTTATCTTTTGATCTTTTTTTTTCATTTTTCTTAATTTTTTTTTTCTTTTTCATTTTTCAATTTTCTTCTCCCCTTTTTCTTTCTTTCTTTTTCTTTTCCTTTAATTCCTTTTTTCTTGTTTCCCTTTTTCTTAACATACATTTACATTTTTCCCTAATTCATTCATTAAATTTGCTTTCATTCCTTCTTTCATTTTTCTTCTTTGTTTCTCATTCCCTCCATTTTTACTAATCAACACTTCATCCCTGCATTTAGCCACTTTCTTTCTCTTTTTTTTTTTTTAATATCCCATCAACCACCACTGGACTCTTTCCCGAGCCCATTTATAACGACCGACCCTTCGCCACCATCTTTCATGACCCTTGACATGATGTAGATGATTTTTTTCTACACTATCAGAAACTATTAACAAGTCCTGACAGAGACCATGAATTATCTACCCTTTTCAGATACCTCTCCAATATAGGAATGGCATTAGCTGGGCCGGTGCAATGGAGGCGGGAACAATCTCATCAGCTTTGCAAGGGGAGGAAGGTATGCAATGCGGTACCAGAGAGGGGGAGTCGGGCTTTCCTGTCATAGGGAAGCTCTCCATTTGTCTTTCCTTTACTCTGTTCCTGCAGACCCCAGCCATAGATACCTCCTTCTGACCAACCCTGCCCAGCGTCCAGATCCCCGTTAGATTTTATTTTGTGTCTTGGGGCCATTTGCAGATGGGAAATGGTGTATTTAACAAAGTATGTGAAAATCTAATCTCTGGAATCTATCTATCTATCTATCTATCTATCTATCTATCTATCTATCTATCTATCTATCTCCGTCTTTTCCTTATCTATCTATCTATCTATCTATCTATCTATCTATCTATCTATCTATCTATCTATAACATAGTGATGATCCAAGTATACTGTCTTAATATGTATAGGAAAAACTATTAAAAAGTTGTAAGTTTAAAAATGCATTTTTTTTGACAGTATTTGTTTATTTCTATTAGAAATAAACAAATACTGTCAAAAAATACATTTTTAAACTTACATTTTAATAGTTTTTCCTATATATATATATATATATATATATATATATATATATATATACAGACAATGTTACAAAAAATCCCGAAGATTAACGAAATGGTTTAACAGCCGACAATTTCAAATTATTTGTTTTAACATTATTTTTAATCGATACTCGTATTTTGAGTAGATATTCTGTTTTTAGTTAAACTGTATATTTATTTCTACCGGCCTGATTATTTACGATAAATTTTGTTCCGAAAATGTGTGTTATTCGGCAGGATTCGAACCCCTATCAACATAAGGGAAGCCACCAATTGATCCGGCGCGTCTTAAACCACTCGACCACGAATGATACCGCAGTATAAACGAGGTCAAATCAAGCCTATATAACACAATTTACGATTCTACGCAAATAACCATCTCTGCTCTGAAATGTATGGTAATGTCAGCAAATGTAAACATACAATGTTACGGAAGATCCCGAAGATTAACAAAATGGTTACATTTCAGAGCAGAGATGGTTATTTGCGTAGAATCGAAAATTGTGCTCTATAGGCTTGATTTGACTTCGTTTGGCCTGTGGTATCATTCGTTGTCGAGTGGTCTAAAACGGGCCAAATCAATTAGTGGCTTCCCCTATGTTGATAGGGGTTGCAGGTTCGAGTCCTGTTGAATGACACACATTTTCTTTACAAAATTTATTGTAAATAATCAGGCCGGTAGAAGTAAATATACTGTTTGATTAAAAATAGAATATCTACTCAAATACAAGTATCGATTAAAAATAATGTTAAAAAAATAATTTCTACACACACACACATATATATATATATATATTGTTTGCGATGTTTAAATTGCCACTATTTTGTATTTTTTAGCTTCGTGCATATTCGTTTTTTTTTTGTTGTTGTTATTTTAGACGTTATGCTGCTATTCATTTACCCACAGTGCTTCAGTCTTAACACGGAGGCCTACATCAAGTGCTTTGAGAAGGTACTGCTTCCCTGGGTCAAGAGCGTAGCTATAGGAAGACCCTTTGTTTGGCAACAGGGTTCTGCACAATGTCACGCAAGCAGTCATGGTTGTCGGACAATTTCTGTGGCCGCATCACGTCTGGTCACTTACATCTGGTCGCCCAACTCCCTATTAGTGTGTGTGTGTTTGAAATTTTTGTGATATTTGAGATCTCTACATTTTAATGCTAAGCTGTACACTTCAAAACCCTTCACCTAATTTGATATTACAAGAAATAAATTTACTTCTGAACAATGCCCTTTAAAAAAAAATTCTGAATAAATTAAACCATTTTATATTTGAGATTTGTAGATATGGGCTTTTACTCGCTTGTTGAAATAAATCAGGATTTATAATCGCTTGAGATATGTGTTACAGTTTCTTATACACACACACACACACATACATATATATATATATATATATATATATATATATATATATATATATATATATATATATGCACACTACCAGCCATAATTATTAGGCGACCTCAGTTTTAAAAAAATGATTTATTTCATACTATTTTTAGTATTTATTGCCAAGTGGATAATTCTAAAAGAAAATAGAATGGTTCTTTTGTTATTATTACTTTGCAAAATTTTACAAGGCAGCCAGGAAGCCTTTGCTTCGGCCAGCCAATAAGAAGAAGAGACTAGCATGGGTAAGAGAGCACAAAAACTGGACACCAGAACAGTTCATTTGATGTACATGTTATTGTTCATTATCAACTAGGTACATTAAACTTTGGGATGTGCGTTGTGGTGCATTGGATATCGGCTCGGAACGAGAAACCGCGGAGCCGAGTTCGAATTCCAGCTGAATTCATTGTCTTTATTTACGCGCAAATACCCTTGGGAAAGGTATTAATCCGTCTCTTCCTTCCAGTTATGGGTTAAATAACAGGACAGTTTGGGTTCTATAGCCTTGGTCGGCAACCAGTCTACCGCAGAAAGCAATGGCAACCTACTGCGGGATAATCTTCTGCCCAGTCAGTCATGTCTCTTTCGAGACATGATCGCAGAAGCGTGTATCACGTATGGCACTTAACTGACTGACTGACATTTATAACATTTTTTACAGATTATTTCTATCACAAATACAAATAAAGTTATAAAATTTTTTAAATGCGCACGGACTTTATGGACGCCCTGTGAGTATATATATATATATATATATATATATATATATATATATATATATATATATATATATCCTACCAAGGTTTCACCTAAGCGGATCGTCAGGGAACGCTGGTCTGACGATTCGCTTAGGTGAAACCTTGGTAGGTTTATTGGCTCACTAGGTATACTTTACTTATTCTGCTTTGCTAAAGTATTGAGCGCTTTTTTATTATTGATTACTCGTCTCGGGTTTTTTCTTTAGGCTACGTACTGACTCGGTCCGAATCTCTTTGGCTGATGTTCATGTGCTTGTGCTTAACTCTTTCTTTTTTTACAACCATTTTTTCCTTTTACGTAGATACGCGGAGGGTTTTTCGGAACGAGTATAGTTATAAGTTTGTGTTTATATATATATATATATATATATATATATATATATATATA
Source organism: Ascarosepion bandense (assembly GCA_037127315.1). NCBI lineage: Eukaryota > Metazoa > Mollusca > Cephalopoda > Sepiida > Sepiidae > Ascarosepion > Ascarosepion bandense. The sequence continues at coordinate 5,182,181 of JBBBDQ010001254.1, forward strand.
TATATATATGTAAACATGTTACGGAAATTAACGAAATTTAACGTAACTTGGTTATAAGCAACCGACAATTTGTAATGAATTATTTTGTACATTATTTTTACCGATACTCGTATTTAAGTAGATATTCTGTTTTTAATTAAACAGTATTTTATATTTATATCTACCAGCCTGATTATTTCACGATAAATTTTTATGACGAAAATGTGTGCTACCCAGCAGGATTCGAACCTGCGACCCCTATTACATAGGAGAAGCATACCATTTGATCTGGTACCGTCTTGTATATATATATATATATATATCGAGAGAGAGAGAGAGAGATAGAATTAAATTCTAATGATGCTTAGTGCCAAAATTATATTTGTTTAGTAGTTTAGTGGTGGAAAGGCCTTTTAGGCAAGCAGATTTTTTGTCATAAAGTGCTCGATATCAGGATAGGCGTGGAGCATGAATAGAATTAATCTGGATAAGTTTGTCACTTAGCTGAACAGTATCATTTCAGTCACACCGATTTCGAAGTTTCGCAAAGGCATTGTTGTAACGTCTTCACTCTTCAGGGGTTTTTTTTTCAGTAAGCAACAACTTTTTGTTTGTAGATACTTTATTTTAAAATACATTCATTTCGTTTTTTGGCTTGATATAGTCCGTCAGTGTACGAAACGAATAGACTTCCTCTTGTCACTGTTTTGATCATATATATACGATTAAAATATATCGCCGACTGATGTCAATTCGGTCGAGTTTCAATCGGATGTGCACTGTTTGACATCCGATTGAAACCCGACCGAATTGACATCAATCAGCGATTCTACCTCTGAGCTATGGACGCTCGGTAGAGGAAGGTGGACGTTAGCGTGTTATTAGCCGAGAGTGTTCAAATTCATTAATGAATGAACAATACGTAGATGCGTGAGTAGCTACTGTTTTTTTCCCAAAGTCTACCAATCCTCCACACACACACACACACACACACACACACACACACACACACACACACACACGCATATATATATATATATATAACGTAGAATACTTGGTAGATTAGTCAGGTAGAGACAAACTCCAAAGAATTCAATGTTAAATTTATTTATTCAATTTCACAGAGTAATATAATTTAGAAATTTTTTTAGATATTCTACAATTTCATGGTTTATACCCATGAAATTGTAGAATATCTAAAATTATATATATATATATATATATATATATATATATATATATATATATAAAGAGAGTGAGGGCTTTTTTTATATATACCACACGGGTAAAAATATATAAAGAAAAACGAAGTTGAAAATGTAACTGGAGGATTTAAGAATATTTAAATATTAACTATACCGGTTTCAAAGTTCAAAGTTCAATGATGTTCACACACACACACACACACACACACACACACACACACACACACACACACACACACACACACAAACACACACACATTAATGTATAGGAGCATCTTTTCTTTTAAACATCTTTCGTTAAATATGACGGACAAGAAAAATGTTATTTCAGCGTTCTTAGATTTCTGCGTTTAATGAGAGCGAAGGATTACAAAAAATGTGTCCATACCGTCCCTTGTCCCACGAGCTTTCGGCCACTTCCTTAGAAATCTTTGAAGAGGTTTTCTTTTAGCATTTATTTTCGTATTTTTTTACTGTTTTAGAAGTGTTTTTGCGTTGTTTTGAGTATATAGTAAGAGCATTTATTCTGAGCCCTCGCATGTTGAGCGCGGCAGGATTTTGAGTGAGCGTCTTTCTGTTTTTAAGAAACTTTCACCACGCTATTCTCATCGTTAAACAAGGTGGGGTTGATTGTGGAGAGAGATTTTTTAATGGATAGGCCGCTTTTATACCGAGATGTTTTCGATAATTTGATTAACGTAGAATTTTACTGATTTCGAAAAGAATTTTTCTATAAGTGTTATTGTAGATTTTACGTAGATGCATTTTTTATTGCACTTTGGTCTGGTAAGTGACATGTTAGGTGTCTACTCTTTGTGGTGGTAGTATGCCTAATATATGTAATTGATTTATGACAAAAAACAGTCTTTTATTGGGCAGTAAAATTGATACACTATATTGGTCATCGCTAGTTTACATCTGATGCTCTTATATATATATATATATATATATATATATATATATATATATATATATATATATATATAGACAGAAATCTAAGCAAGAGCCAACAACAGACCACGGTTTCGCCTAACGGCTCGTCAGGGAAATTGGCGAAACTGACGAGCCATTAGGCGAAACCCTGGTAGGTTGTTGGCTCTTGCTTAGATTTTCTGTCTTTGTTTGCTCTACTTTGGTACTGTGCGCTTTAGTGTTAGGGTTTTCGTCTTGGGGTTTGTTTTTTTTCTTACGAGTGCTTGACTTTTTGTTCATGTACTTCGTTTGTTTCTTTCTTTGCTTCCCCTTCTTTTCCCTCCGCGTTTGTTCTCGGTGGGTTATACAAGACGATTTAAATTATAGCTTGATTAATACTAGTTTTACTATTGGTATTGTTGTTGCTATAGGTAATATTATTATTATTATTAATACATATATATATATATATATATATATATATATATATATAGACAGAAAATCTAAGCAAGAGCCAACAACCGACCACAGTTTCGCCTAACGGATCGTCAGGGAAATTGGAAAGTGCCTGACTTTTTGTTAATGTACTTCGTTTCTTTCTTTTTTTTTTTTTTTCTTTTTCTTTCCCTTCTTTCCCTCCGAGTTTGTTCTCGGTTGGTTATACAAGACGACTTAAATTATAGCTTGATTAATACTAGTTTTACTATTGGTATTGTTGTTGCTATAGTTAATATTATTATTAATATATATATATATATATATATATATATATATATATATATATATAAATTTAGTATATCGAGGCAGCAAGTAATTTTCTAAACATATGCTGTTAAATATAAGAGACAATGAATGTCTATTATGTTTAATCATGAGCCGTTCTAAACGTCGTATTTATGCTTTAATTTCAGTTGAAAATAAAGACAAAAATTCTCCAACATTTGGATAATTATTTATTGGTTTTCTTCTAAGCTTTCGGCTCACATGAGCCATCTTCAGAGAGGTTGTTTAAACTGAAATATTATAAAATCCACCATCACCGACGATTTTATTTTGTGTTGACATAAAACTCCGTTTTTGATTAGTATCAGAGATGCAATCAAAAACCTAGTACATATATTGGTTTTACTACAACCACGCTCTCCCGTAGACTTACATGTCATCTTTCTGATCAGAGTACTATTAAACAACATTTCTCTGAAAAACATAAACATGTAGGTAATATCAGACAATACGATGATCCTTACTCATACACACAGTAAGAGGAACCTGCAGATATTGGAGGCCATGTACATCAAATCAAAACAACCAACACTCAATAAAATCAACTTTAAAACAGGAAATAACACATTACATTGCATTTGACTAGATGGTTTTGTTGTCATTTCGCGCTATCCCGCGGTGTGACGTCATAAAACCGCATCGCAAACTTAAGAACTGCGTTTATTATTTTTGGTAACTATTGCCGTTGCCAAGCGGAGTTTTATGTCAACACAAAATAAAATCGTCGGTGATGGTGGATTTTATAATATTTCAGTTTAAACAACCTCTCTGAAGATGGCTCATGTGAGCCGAAAGTTTAGAAGAAAACCAATAAATAATTATCCAAATGTTGGAGAATTTTTGTCTTTATTTTCCACTGAAATTAAAGCATAAATACGACGTTTAGAACGGCTCATGATTAAACATAATAGACATTCATTGTCTCTTATATATATATATATATATATATATATATATATATATATATATATATTGACTTGTGATAATGGTTTGACACCAGGATTGATGTTTTTTTTTCCAGTAGTTTTACTGATAAAAGGTATTTTGGCAAGCAGGGTTTTTTTTTTATCAGAAAGTGCTCTATATCGGGTTAAAGACAGAGCGTTGATAGCTTTAATGCAAAGAATTTGTCATTTTAACAAAGCAGTTTCATGCCGACTTCAAAGTTTCAAGAGGACACCGTTACTATGATCGAAAAACACCAGCTCTCATTAGTGACGCATCATAACAGTCTCCTCATGAAACTTCGAAGTCAGCATGAACCTGCCCAGTTAAAGTGACAAGTTTTTTGCATTAAACATATATATATATATATATATATATATATATATAAGGAGGTGTTAGAAACGGTGTGATCATGATCCTACAGTCAGTGCGAGTGACCTGACGGTGGAAGGTAAAGTTACCGTGCAATAATAAATGCGAGAGTGTCTACTTCGGCGGAGCTTTTTTTTTTTTTTTAACCGTCACAAAAGAACCAACATACAGAAAGCTGATTGGGATGACGCAACATTGCGGCATACCAACGTGCCATGAAATGCAGTTAAGAATTGTTGGGGGGGGGGGGTCGAAAACAACGCTTGCGAACTTCTGATGACCAACAAGTAGTAGCTCCTGTTGCTAAAGGCGTTCATGTATGAATATTTATCAGCTTCACCACCAGAACAAGATGTGACACAAGGTCAAGGTTTAATGTGGGGAGCCCGAACGCGTACGAGCGAGCAAGGCGCAAAAATTGCCTAATCCCCGCAACCGCCGGTCGCGCTGGCCCCGGTGACGAGCACCGGTCTACCCCTCTGGTGCAATGAGATGGCGCGGCCTCGGGACACTGTCCCCCGGCATCGGGTACCTCTCAGTATTATTTTTTTCTGAGTTGCATGCCTGTCATTCGGACAGAGATACAACCGAGCCGCACTCTATCTTTGAGGAGAGAGACGCAACTGGAAGATGATTTCGGTCACCACTCATTACAAAAAGATGACAGGTTCGTGTATGTAACATCTGTGCCTAAGAGTGTGGGTTTTTTTCTGTTGAGATTTTTTTTTTTAATGTCGCATCCATGCTGCTAAGGAATGAGATTGATTCTAAAATGTTGTAAGTGATGGCTGTATTTCAGAATGAAAAAAGCCTCTGTCACACACACACACACACACACGGGAAAGAGAGAGAGAGCAACAGAGAGAGAGAGAGAGAGAGAGAGCTAATCAAAAGAGATAAATGAAGATGAAGCCCTTTGAATAGAAACTGATTGCCATTCAATTGAGATAACCAAATGCATTAATTTCATATTATTTCATTCTCTTTTTTATTTATTTAATTCTTTATTTTCTTTCTTTCTTTTTTTCTTTTTCTTTTTTTTTTTTTCGCCCTTCCTCTTTTGTTGTTCTTTTTTATTTAGTCGTTTACTTCTTTTTCACTTCTTTCTTTTTTTTTTTTCTCACTATGCTTTCTTTTGACTTGCGTCTTCTAAATTTCATTGTCTCTCTCCCTCCGTTTCTTCCGTTACGTTTCTTTTCTTTCTTTCTCCCTCTTTTGCCTTCTTTCCTTCCTTCCTTATTCTTCTTTTCTTCTTCATTACTTCCTTTTGTTTTTCTTCTTTCCTTTCTTCGACTTCCTTTTCTTTTCTTCAAGTTATTTGTTCTCCTTTTTCCTCTCTTCTTCTTCTTCCTTTTGTTTTCTTATTTCTTTTCTTGTTTCTTTTTCTTTTCTTGTTTCTTTTTCTTTTCTACCACTTCTTCATTCTCCTCTTACTTTTACCCCTCTTCTTTCATGCTTTGTTCATTCCTCTTCTTTTTTTTTCTTTATTCTTCCTTGCTTTCCTTTTTTTTTCTTTTTGTCTTAGCGCGGATTCTCTCTCTCTCTCTCTCTCTCTCTCTCTCTCTCTCTCTCTCTCTCTCTCTTTCCCTTTGCAAAAAAATAATAATGAATAATTTAGAAGTTTTTCTTTTGAAGTTTCTCTTTCTTTTTCTCTTTCATATTTTTTCCTTCCTGTATTTATTTTCTTTTTCTTTTTCTTTTTTCTTTTTCTTTTTTGCTTTTACTTCTACCTCTTTTATTAATTACTAGCAGTATAGCCCGGCGTTGCTCGGGTGTAATGAAAGCTTTAAAACTAATCCATGGTCCTGGAGCTCAGACTCTTTGGACGTTGGCACGAAAGACTAAAAAGCAATAGTTGTTTCCAATAAAAGCGAAACCGTAGACTGAAAGAAAAATGAATGGATGTAAGTCAAATTTTGATTTTCTGGTATCGATATCAAATAAGTTTTTTTCGTCGTAAACTGAATTTTGAAGGCTAAATAATTCCTCTGAGTAAATGGTATCATGGCTGAGACTAAAAACTACAATTATACCTACTTAGAGCCAAACCCGAAGCAAAAACTAAAATAAAAGGGCTGAAAAAAATACAGACATACAGGCAGATAAACAGACACACACACAAACATCTTGCCTTATATATATATATATATATATATATATATATATATATATATATATATATATATATTAGCGATTTTCTGCATTATTGTAAGAACTGCAACCTTGAAACTTCTGAATATCGTTTCTTATGTCTTTGTCTATGAGTGTATCAAATTTGATTAAAATCGGACCACTCTTTCTATAACCCGATTTTTTCGATTATCGATTTTCGATATTTATCGGGGGTACCTCAGCACAAAACCTAGCTAAGAACACTCGCAGACGCTTATAGTACAACTGTGAAAATTTTCAAGAAAATCGGTTCAGCCGTTTCGGAGTCTATAGGTAACGGGGACACACAGACAAAGTTCTAGTTATGAATAAGTTTAGATTTCTATATTTATTTCTTAATCTTTTTCTCTTTCTGTCTCTTCTATCTTACCTTCTTCTCCTCCTCCACCTCCTCCTCCTCCTCTCTCTCTCTCTCTCACTCACTTTCCTTTCCTTTCTCACCTCTTTTTCTCGAGTCCTCTTTTCTTTCTTCCTCTCTTTCTCTCTCGCTTTTAGATTTTTCTTTCATTCTTTTTTCTCTTTTTTTCTCCTCTCCAGCTCTTCTCCTCTCTTCGCCTCGTTCTCTTTTCTCCCATTTTCTCTTTCACATTTCTCTCCGTCTCTCTCTATCTCTCTCTTCCATTTTTATCACCTTCTCTCTTTTTCTTTTTCTTTTTCTTTATTTATTTTTCTCTCTTTCTCTTTTCAGCTTTTCTCTTCATTTTGTTCTCTTTTCTCTCATTCTCTCTCACTTTTTCTCTTATTTTTCTCACCTACTTTTTTTCTGACTTTCTCTCCTCTAATTTCTGTTTCTCTTTTCCCAGTCCTCTTTTCTCTCTTTCATTTTCTCTCCTTCTTTTTCTCTTATTTTTCTCGCTTTCTCTCTTTTAGATTTTCTTCTCTCTCTCTCTTTCTCTCCACCTCTTCTTTCCTATTTCCATTTGAACTACCCCTTCTTTCTTTTCTAACTAAATCTACCAACCATGCCAAAATCTTCACCACTGTAATGGTCTCATGCCAGATTGCCCAAAATCCAGAAAATCCGTGACACTTTATTGTCCACAAACTGACCACAACAAGCAACACATTCATTGAAAAAGCTGTTTGACCAACCAGACAGATGGGAAATTCGGTCAGATATTTGCTAGGAACACTTTTGGCTAGAGGTGCACTGGGCCGACCCCCATTAGCATGGACACAATGCCAGAAGTGATTGTATTCAGCCTCAGTGATTTTTGTTTGTTCATTCGGACAGATGAAGAGATGGCAGCCTTGACACTCAGACAAACAAGATGAGAAATTTTAGTTGGATTGAAGAACAAAAGAAGAATTGAAAGCAGTGTTGGATTCATTGGGTCATCTTGATTAAAAGCTATTATTAATTTTGAGATTTCCTGACAAGAATTGTTTAAGGAAAACCTTTTTATTTTTGTCTTTTCATCTTCTTTTTCATTCTCTTTTCTTCTTTGATTTTTTTTCCTTTATTTTATATCTTCTCATTTTCTTTGTCTCTTTCTATTTTTTCTTTTTTCTCTCTCACTTTTCTTTCATCTCTCCTATATTTTTTCTCTCTTCATTCTTTTTTTTTAATCTTTTTCTGCTTTTCTTCCGGTCTTTCTATTTCTTTCTTTCTTTCTTTCTTTCTTTCTTTCTTTGCCTTTCTTCCGATCTTTATATTTCTTTCTTTCTTTTTTCTCTTTTACTGCCTTTCTTTCTTTCTTTCTTTCTTCCGATCTTTATATTTCTTTCTTTCTTTTTTCTTTTTCTGCCTTTCTTTCCTTTCTTTCTTTCTTTCTTTCTTTCTTTTCTCCGATCTTTCTCTACCTTTCTTTCTTTTTTCCTTTCTTTCTTTCTTTGTCTTTCTTCCGATCTTTAAATTTCTTTCTTTCTTTCTTTCTTTCTTTCTTCCGGTCTTTCTCTACCTTTCTTTCTTTTTTCCTTTCTTTCTTTCTTTGTCTTTCTTCCGATCTTTATATTTCTTTCTTTCTTTTTTCTCTTTTACTGCCTTTCTTTCTTTCTTTCTTTCTTTCTTTCTTTCTTTCTTTCTTTCTTTCTTTCTTCCGATCTTTATATTTCTTTCTTTCTTTCTTTTTTCTCTTTTTCTGCCTTTCCTTTCCTTTCTTTCTTTCTTTCTTTCTTTCTTCCGGTCTTTCTATTTCTTTCTTTCTTTTTTCTCTTTTTCTGCCTTCCTTTCTTTCTTTCTTTCTTTCTTTCTTTCTTTCTTTCTTCCGATCTTTATATTTCTTTCTTTCTTTTTTCTCTTTTTCTGCCTTTCTTTCCTTTCTTTCTTTCTTTCTTTCTTTCTTTCTTTCTTTCTTTCTTCCGGTCTTTCTATTTCTTTCCTTTCCTTTCTTTCTTTCTTTCTTTCTTTCTTTCTTTCTTCCGGTCTTTCTATTTCTTTCTATTTCTTTCTTTCTTTCTTTCTTTCTTTCTTTCTTTCTTTCTCTCTCTCTTCCGGTCATTCTCTATCTTTCTTTCTTTTTTCCTTTCTTTCTTTCTTTCTTTCTTTCTTTCACTTTTTTCTTATCTCATATTGTCATCTGTTTATATTTCTGAAATGAAGTATTTACTTTATTTACATTGTTTGGACATTTATCCGAAACCCTTTATTTCATTCACTGGGGTAAATTGTTCTCATTTCATGAGCCATGCCACTTCCAGATGTCTTAGTTTTTTCCCTTTAATTCAACTCTCTACGTTTTTGTTCACCACTGCTGTAGCCTGATATTGAACTCAGAACTCTTTGGTTCAAGACAATGGATTCAAATAACTATTTTATTACTCTCTCTCTCTCTCTCTCTCTCTCTCTGTCCTTTTTCTTTTGCTTTCTTTCCTTGTTTCTTTCTTTTTTCTTTTTCTATTTTCTTTTTCTCTTTCTTTTGCTTTTTTATCACTCTGTTTTTTATCTTTCTTTTGTCTTCTACTATTTTTTTTTCTCTCCCTCTTTGTTTTCTTTTTTTTTCTTTTATATTTTATTATTTTATCTCTCTCACTTTCTCCTTCTCTTTGTTTTCTTTTTTCTTTTTCTCTTTCTTTTATCTTTTATTAGTTTATTATTGTTTTTTTTTTCTTTATTTCTTCTTTTACTATTTTATCTTTGAGTTTTTCTCTTTCATTTTTTCTCTTTTTCTTCTTGCTTTTTCTCTTTCTTGTTTCTTTCACTATTTTTCTCTTTGTCTTTCTTTATGATTTTTAGCTTTTTTTTTCCGTTTTCTCCTTTCGTTCTTCCTTCCTTCCATTCTTCGTGTTGTTGTTTTTTTTTGTTTTTTTTTTTACTATTTTATCGTTCTTTATCTCTTTTTATATTTTCTTTCTTTATTTTTTATTTAATATTCTATCTCTCTCTCTTTCTCTTTCTCTCCTTCCTTTGTTTTTCTTCAGATTTTTAAAATCTCTCTCCTTCTTTCTTTTTCAATCGTCACTCTTTGGATTTATTTTTCTTTGGTTTTCTCTCCGTTTTCTTTTCTGTCTTTCAGTCTTCTTTCACCATTTCTCTCTCGCTCTCTCTCTCTCTCTCTCTCTCTCAATTTGTCTTCTTTTTCCACCACTTTTCTAACTTCTCTCTCTCTTTCTTGATCCTTTTCTCCCATCTCTTTTTTTTACCCTTTTTCTTCTCTTTTTTCTTTGTTTTTCATTTTATCTTTTACTCTCCTCTTCTACCTTTTTATCACCTCTCTTTCCTTTTTTATTTTTGTCTATATCTCCCCCTATCTTTCTCTATCAGTTTCTCTACGTCCTTCTCTTTTTTATTTTTTCTCTGTATCCTTTTCCTTTTTTTCTTTTTTTTTTTTTTTGCCTCTTTCTCCTTTCTTTTTTCTAACCCTCATTTCCTACCTTTTCCCCCTCCTACTCTTTCTTAATTCTCTTTCTTCTCTCTCTCTCTCTCTCTCTCTCTCTGCAGGGCTTTTTTCCTTCTCTCTTTTTCAATAAGCTCTTCTTTTCCCCTCTTCCAGTTTTATCTCCCTTCTTTCTCCTTCTCTCCTTTTCTCTTTCTCTTCATTTTTATTTATTTTTTTACACCCTGTATTATTTTTTTACTTTCCCGCCTCTCTCTTTCTCTCACCTTTTAAATAACTTCACCCCCACTTTTTTCTTTTGCTAGTAACTCACCCACTCCCTCTCTCAATCTACTTCCTCTCTCACACAAACTCTCAATTATTCTTTTTTTATTATTACTTTGCTCCCTGTTTCCTCTCCTTTAAGAATCTATCCTCTCTTTTTCTTTTTTCTTCCTCTCTCTCATTTTAAAACATACACTCTTTTACTTATTCCTTCTCTCTCCTCTCTCACTGAAGTCTTTCTGTTTTTAATCTCTTCCTTCGCCTTCTCTCTAATTTTCAATCAAAATCTTAGCCACTCTCTCTCTCTCTCTTTTATTTTATCTTCTCTCTCTTCTCTCAGGCAAACTCAGAATTATTCTTTCTTCTCTCTATCTATTTCCCTTGCCACTATTTCTTCTTTCTTTTTCATTTCTTCTCTCTCTTTCTCTTTCTCTCTCACTCTTTCTCTCTCTTTCTCTCTCTCTCTCTTTCTCTTTCTCTCTCTCTCTTTCTCCAATCAAAATGTTACCCATTCCCTCTCTTACTTTATCTTACCTCTCTCATACAATTTCTCAATTATTTTACTTTGTCGTTTGCTTTACTTTTTATCGTCTTATTGTATTATTGATTTGTTTTTTACGGCTTATCAGCCTTTTGCGGATTGTTTAAAGTAAAAAATATATATATATATATATTCAGATTACAATAATTTATCTGGAGATAATGATGATTTATTCATACGTTCTACAAATTCACCCATACCTTAGGGGAAAAGAGGTGAACTAATAGCTTCTCCAGAAGTATTTGTGGATGTGAATATAACAAACCTGATTTGAACTCCTTTCTTTAATTTCTAATTCCGAGCCGTTATCTATTACACCACCGGTACACCTATCACCTAGTATTTCCAAGCGGTCACCCACCTAGGTATTGCCCAAGTTTGATGTTGCTTAACTTCGAGGATACGGCCGTAAGCCCGTTGATCTTCTTCCTTTCTTGCTATTATCTCTTTACACTCTCTCTTTCATTTCTTCCTTCTCCCTCTCTCTCTTTCTCTGTCTATCTTTAATCATTTTTACCAACTCCCTCTCTTTCCTCTCTCACACAAACTCTCAAATATTTGTTTTTCTTTCTTTCTTTTCTTTTCTCTTTATCTTCTTCCTTTCTTGCTACTACTTCTCTTTTTTTTTTCACTTCTTTTTTCTACTCCTTCTCTTCTTCAACCCCCCCCCTTTATTATTTATCTCTCTTCTCTTGTTTATTTTTCTTCCCTTCTTTTTATTTCTCTTTTTTTCTTCCTTAAAAATCTGTCTCTCTTTCCTTTCTCCTTACTTCTCCCTTTTTTAAATCTTTATCAAAATTTTGCTCACACTTCTTCTTCTTTCATATACCCCTCTCTCAATTTCTCACTTCTCCCTCTTTCTCCCTCTTTCTCTCTCTTTTTCTCCCTCCCTCAAACATAAACTTTCTTTCCTTCAGTTTCCTTCTTTTCTACTTCTTCTTTATTTTTTCCTCACTCCTATTTTCTTAATTTCTGCTTGTTTCTACTTGTCCCCCCCCCCCCCACACTTTTTTCTTCCTATTGTCCAAATAATCCCTGCCAGGCAATTCATCATTCCCCCAGGCACTCAAATGTATGTCGGATGTCACACGCGTAAAAACATAAAAATATTACTGCCTTTATTTGATTTTTCCGGTGGCTACCATTGCCAGACGACCAAGTGGCGCCATCTATCGACTTACGAATGAAATGAATAAGATGAATGAAATTAAGAATAAAAAGATAGAAAAGAAAGTGATGAAAATTCGGGAACAAAAGGGGAACAGGAAGTGGGTTTGGGATTATGAATGAGGGAGATGGAGGAATGAAAAAAAAATTGTGAGTGAAAAAAAGAAGAAATAGAAAGTGAAGCTTTTAGGATGATAAATTGAAGAAAGAAATAGTGGGAATAAAGACATTAACAATTGAAGAAAATTTAGGAAGGAAGGAAAGATGAGAAAAGCAAAATAACATGAAAGAAAAGAAAAAGGAAACAACAGCGAAGGAAAACATTAAAGAATAAAAATAGGGAATGTCTGTTGTTAAAAGTATTGAAGGAAAAACGAAAGAGAAGGAAAGTAAGAAAATTATCAAGAAAAAAAAAGTATACAAAAGAAAGAAAATAATTATATTTTTAAAAAGTTGTAGACATATTTAAAATTTGAAGAAAAATTGGAAGAAAATTTTTTAAAAAAATACCAGGAAAAAAAAAAGAAAAAAATATTTTTAGAAATGCAAAAACTATTTTTAAATGAAACAAAACTGAAAAAAAATTCAAGAAAAAATAAAGATCTACAAAAAGAATAAGTTAAATATTTTTTATAAAAAAGACGAAAACTGTTTTTAAAGTAAGAACTAGTGGTGATGTATTTTGAAATTTCCTTGGAAGAACACTGGGCGTGATTGGCAAGAAATAAGGAAAATAGTTTGAAATACTCATTGTATAACGGTTTTGGATCAGGAATCAAATACTTGGGCGAGCTTACCAAAATCTGGTCGTCGAAACAGATAATTACCCGATTACTTTTAATGAAGAAAATATAAAATACAGCTTGAGACAAGTCGGAAGAGCAAAAAAAAAAAAAAAAGAAAAGAAAAATAGGCCAACAATTGATAAAATGTGTTACATGCCTTTTTTTCTGACCCTCAGACTAGGATATATTGTAACGAGCTGGCTCTACTCACAAATAACGAACATATATTACTTCACTTTTTATAAAAACCGAGCTTTGCTAAGTGTCCGTCAAAGATCACGTACTTGTCAAACACGGTGCATGCTAAATGGAGGAAGTGGAAGGAGACGTATCCCAACAACAGAAACATCGCTAACAGAACATTTATGTTGAATCATCTCAATCCAAGCAAGGCGATAAAGCCACTAAGACACAAGAAGTTACTGAAATTGAAAGAAAATGAAAAAATTGAGAAAAAAAAAAGCAGGATTCAGAAACACCAGAAGACGATTGATATTGAATTTAAAGTTTTGATAATGGTAGTTGACAGAAAAGCAAGACGCCGGAAGTGAGTTCCACAGGCGAGAGAAGGAACTATTAGAAAAGAACTTACGGTTACAGCTTGCAGTTTCAACAGTAATATGGTGAGACCTAACTGCCAATCTAGTAAAGCGTGTAGGTTTATGAGGACGGGGTATGAAAGAGAAAAGCCTATCAGAACAATTACCAGGAAATTATTTCTAGAAACAACAGGGAAGCGATGTTACGGTAATGGGAATGTCGCTCAAGCCAATATGCCGGGTCAGACCGGATAACATTAAATACACTTCTTTGAATTTTTTTCAAGAATCTCCAGATATATTACAAGAGTACAAGATCAGATGTGGCAGCATTAGTCAACGCAAAGAAGAATGGTAGATTGTAAAAACGTGCAAGATGGATTCTAGCAAGCAAGTCTGTAAGCCGACTTGTCTATCTTTTTCGATTCAATATAATCGTCCCACTTCATGTCAATGGGAAATATGAAACCGGATGTCGAGGATGAACGACTATAGTATACAGCCTCGCCTATTGTCTGTTTCATAATCCTCACCGAATTTTTTTTTAACAGTAGTAGAAGTTTATCTCTTGTTTCCTGATTAGAATTGGCTTTCCGATTAATTCAACTCTGACGTCTTTCCCAGAAAACCGAAATTTGATTCACACAGAGATCCGAACATGAATTGGCATGGCGAGAGATGCATTCCAGAAGCTGAGCAGAGTATTAAGAGACAGGAAAATTTCACTAGAAACAAAGAAAAGAGTACTGGATTGCTATGTTATGTCAGTCCTTCAATATGGCAGTAAATGCTGAACACTATCACCAAAAATAAAAGAAAAACTTGAAGCAACTGAAATGTGGTTCTACAGAGATATTTATACTGAATATAAAGTGGGGGATCAGTTTCATATTACAATCAATATATAAATTGACCCCTCACTTTGTGGCCACAGCAGTTTTGTATACATTTATAGTCCTGAAATCCAAATGCACAAGGATGCATTCTAGGAGCTGAGAAGAGTATTAAGAAACAGGACAATTTCGCTAGAAACAAAGAAGGGAGTACTGGATTGGTATGTGATGTCAGTTCTTCAATATGGCAGTGAATATTGGACAATATCATCAAAGATGAAGGGAAAACTTGAAGCAATTGAAATGTGATTCTACAGAAGGATGCTGAGGATATCATTGATCAAGCATGTGAGCAATAATAAACATTTGGAAAGAATGGAAACGAAAAGGAAATTAATACTGAGCATAAAGAAAAACAGCTAAAGTTCCTGGGACATGCAATGAGGAAGGAGGGCTTAGAGAATCTGATACTAACAGGCCAGATAGAGAGAAAGAGGGACAGAGGAAAACAGTGTGTAACATACATGACCGTCCTGAGCAGGTGGATGGCAGAACAGGGGTTGCGTAGTGCTACAGGAGAAAGTGTGCTCAGAGCCACCAGAAATAGGGAGACGTGGAAAACCATGATCTATCTATCTATCTATCTATCTATCTATCTATCTATCTATCTATCTATCTATCTATCTATCTATCTATCTCAGTCTCTTCATATCTATCTATCTATCTATCTATCTATCTATCTATCTATCTATCTATCTATCTGTTCATAATCTCAGCCACGGGAGAACACATATATTTGTTTATGAAAATGGGTGTTTCGATGTTACGGCATATTTACAGCTCTCTATCCATCTCAGTCCAAAACGTAAAGGAAAATGCTGCCAGAAGACAAGAGACGACGTATACGTGATTAAGGAAAGCGTGAAAGATTCTAGGAATACATTATTCGTTTTGTTTCAATTAATTTGCACAAGAATGTATATCAGTTCATATCTATCTATCTATCTATCTATCTATCTATCTATCTATCTATCTATCTATCTATCTGTAATGAGGAAGGATGGATTGGAGAATACTAACTGATACTAACAGGCGAGATAGAGGGGAAAAGCGACAGGGGAAAGGAGAGGATAACATATTTGAAGGGCCTGATCAGGTCGATGACAGAACGGGGGTTGCGATATGTTACAGGAGAAAGTGTGATAATCGCCACTAGAGATAGGGAGACATGGAAAACCATGATTGCCTACGTCCTCCTGAAAGAAGAGTTTTTTCTCTCCCAACAGGAATAGATAATTTTGTCTAGCTTCCGGTTCACACTTCTCCCTGGTCTTTTGAACAGGAGTAAACGTTCATCCGTTGCTTCCTCCTTAGGATTGAGTTTCCGGTCCCTTCTTCTTCAACTCTGTAATCGGCATGTCTCCGCCTGAACTTAAAAAAATTATTCGCCAATTAAATTTTAATCTTTTCAAATCTAGAATTACCTATCTTATTAGTTATCTTGCTAATTTCACACTAATACAAGTCCACACAGTAACTCTCTACCTTGAGTGACCCTTGACCCTTGTATTGGGTGAACATTAGCGTATAATAATAATAATAATAATAATAATAATAATAATAATAATAATAATGAAACCGATAAAACCCTATAATAATAAAAGTATCAATATTCAAAATAATAATATTCATTATATAGTCAGTCAATTAAGTGCCATACATGATACACGCTTTGTGCGATCATGTCTCTTTCGAGACATGACTGACTGGGCAGAAGGTTATCCTGCAGTAGGTTGCCATTGCTTTCTTCGTTGTCATTAGCATTGCCAGCCAAGGCTCTAGAACCCAATTTGTCCTATAATTTTACCCATAACTGGAGGGAAGAGGCGGATTAATAACTTTCCCATGAGTATTTGTGCGTAAATGAGTGCAAGGAATTCAACTGGAATTCGAACTCGGTATCTCGATTTGTCATTCTGAATCGATATCCACTGCATCACAACGCATACTATATTATATAGCATTAAACTTTTAAATCAAATAGAAACATGATGAGAAACTATATTAAAAATCGGAATTTTCAGACAAACCTGAGTACTTTTTTCAACGATGGGGAGGGTTTCTAGATGGCTTTTTGTTTAAACTGCATTCAGTGAGTAAACCTAAATTTCTATACAGAATCTCATATATATATATATATATATATATATATATATATATATATATATATATATATATATATTGTCGTGTCCATAAAAGATACATAAATACAATTAAATGTACTGTTAAAAATATAATTATAATTGAACCAGCAGTGTAGCCCGGCGTTGCTCGGGTGTAATGAAAGCTTTAAAACTAATCCATGATCCTGGAGCTCAGACTCTTTGGACGTTGGCACGAAAGACTAAAAAGCAATAGTTGTTTCCAGTTAAAGCAAAACCGGAGACTGAAAGAAAAATGAATGGATGTAAGTCAAATTTTGATTTCCTGGTATCGATATCAAATAAGTTTTTTTTCGTCGTAAACTGAGTTTTGAAGGCTAAATAAGTCCTCTGAATAAATGGTATCATGGCTGAAACAAAGAACTACATTTATACCTACTTAGAGCTAAACCTGAAGTAAAAACTAAAATAAAAGTGCTGAAAAAATACAGACATACAGGCAGATAAACAGACACAAACACAAACATCTTGCCTTTTGTATATATTTTTCTTTTTAATCATATCACCCCGGGCAAGGCGGTAAGGCCACTGGTGTGCAGGGGGCTACGTAAGAGTGAAAAGATTGGAAAAGAGAAAGCCGGAAACCACATCCTAAACAGGGAAAAAGGGATGAGCCTCTACACCTGTTCAATAGACGAGGGTGGAGTGTGAACCGGGCGATAGTTCAGTCTCTCTCTCTCTCTCTCTCTCTCTATATATATATATATATAGAGAGAGAGAGAGAGAGATGCATATGTATCTCAGTTCAAGTATAATCAAAATATTTCATAAAATAATGATACTCCATATTTTTCATCTTTATTTTTTCATCTCCAATTATATCATGAAATATTTGTTTTTGTTCACCATCTCAGTCAATGGAGAAAGTAGAAAACTAGTGTCCACCCACCACCACATTTCTCAGATGAGTCGCTCATTCAGGTGGAATTGAACAATACATTTTTTTTTTTTTTTTACTATAAATAATTAAGCACTGTCGGCCATGAATATCAATTTTTTTTTTTTTTTTTTTTTTTTTTTTTTGCTATGTAAATTCATTGTAAGTTAATTCTCCCTATGGAAGCCAAAACAAAATATGCTCATACCATATTACTTAAAAGATTACTTAAAATTATTTTATTTCCCTTTTTCTTTTAAAATGTCAATCTGGATTGCTTAATCATTAGCAATATAGAACAAAAGTTTTTTTGTTTTTTTTTTAATTTCAAGAAATTGCATAGTTGGTTTTTGGCTTTTGTAAGGGAGATCATGGATGTGCGTTGTGGCGCAGTGGATATCGGCTCGGAACAAGAAATCGGGGAACCGAGTTCGAATTCCACTTGAATTCCTTGCATTCACTTACGCGCAAATACCCTTGGGAAAGGTATTAATCCGTCTCTTCCCACCAGTTATGGGTTAAATAATAGGACAGATTGGGTTCTATAGCCTTGGTCGGCAACCAGTCTACCGCAGAAAGCAATGGCAACCTACTGCGGGATAATCTTCTGCCCAGTCAGTCATGTCTCTTCCGAGACGTGATCGCCCAAATCGTGTATCGCGCATGGCACTTAACTGACTGACTGAAGGGAGATCAATTTAAGTTACATAGTAAATATGGTGTAGTGGATATTGGCTCTAAACGAAAAATCGTATATATATATATATATATATATATATATATATATATATATATAATCGATTTTCTGCACTATTGTAAGAACTGCAACCTTGAAACTTCTGAATATCGTTTCTTATGTCTTTGTCTATGAGTGTATGAAATTTGATTAAAATCGGACCACTCATTGTATAACCCGATTTTTTCGATTATTGATTTTCGATATTTATCGGGGTACCTCGACACAAAACCTAGCTAAGAACACTCTCAGACACTTATAGTACAACTGTGTAAATTGTCAAGAAAATCGGTTCAGTCGTTTCGGAGTCTATAGGTAACGGATACACACACACAGACACACACGCACAGACAAAATTCCATTTATAAATAAGTTTAGATAATTATAACAATTATAATTATCATAAATTCACTTATTCTCAACAAATAAGAATCGACCCCACTTTTCGTCTCTTCACAAACATACACGTGACATTTTCACTATCAGACAAGCGGTTCGCACGAACAGGTCATTAACACGTGAGTCAACGAAAATTCAGTCTCCTTTTTTCTTTTTGCATGCCAAAACATTTATCTTTTAGAACTCAACAAAATATACAGCAGACTGATGAAAGAAATTCAAGTGTTTCCTGTTTAGAATTCGGTTTCCGGTTCCTCCTAAAGTCTACTTCAACTCTATACTCCTAACATCTCCACCTGAACTCTGAAATTTTGTTCGCTAATTAGATCTTGACCTCTTCAAGTTTATATTTTCTATTGTATTTCTTTTTCTTACGCTAATACGACTCCACACAATATACCTCTATCTTGAGTGGCTATTGGGCCTTGCTTTGTGTAAACATTAGTAAAAAGATGAAGAAAAACATACACCCGTGGCGATCAGCCGGTTTTTCACCGACTAGACAACTTCACGTCACGATGTGTTTCAATTCAGGTTGGTGCTTAATCCTGTTTCCCTTATATTTAGTTGTTTATTCATGTATTCACGGTCGGGGGGGGGGTAGGTAAGTGTCACTTCGGAATTCCCCACCTTCCGGCTGAATTGCACTTAATCTCAGAAGTTTTCATTTATTTAATAATTTACGTCTACCTACTTCAAAAGACATTATGAAAAATATGAGCCAGTTTTGTTGTTTCTAATTATTTCTAATAGAATAAATCGCAAATTATTAAATTATTTTTTATAAAAATATTTTAGAATGTCGATTTACTTTATTAAAAAATAAATCACCTTCTGATTTACTTTATTAAAATAATTAAAAAATAAAAATTGCTTCATTTTGTTTTGCCTTTTTCAATTTTCTTTATTAAAAATCATAACTAAAAACAATTGTTTTAGTGAATTATTTTTAAATGTCAATTAAACAATAAATTTCTTTACGATTTACTTTATTAAAAATAATTAAAAACAGAAAATTGATTCATATTTTACATAATGCCTTTTCAAATGCCTTTTTCTTGTACTGGAAGGAGATATATATTTATGTGATAAGAAACAGGACAATTTCGCTAGAAACAAGGAGGATAATACTGGATTGCTACGTGCTGTCTGTCCTTCAATATGGCAGTGAATGCTGGACAATGTCATCAAAGGTGAAGAAAAAACTTGAAGCAACTGAAATGTGGTTCTACAGAAGGACGCTGCGAATATCATGAATCGAGCATGTGAGCAATGATGAGGTCTTGGAAATGATGGAAACAAAAAGGAAATTAATACTGAGCATCAGGAAGAGACAGCTGAAGTTTCTCGGACATGCAATGAGGAAGGAGGGCTTGGAGAGTATGATACTAACGGGCCAGATTGAGGAAAAAAGATACAGGGGAAAGCAACGGATAATATATTTGAAGGACCTAATCAGGTGAATTACGGAACGATGGTTGCATAGTGTAACAGGAGAAGGCGTGCACAGAAACACGAGGGATAGGGAAACGTGGAAAGCCATGGTCGCCTACGTCCTGAAGAGCTAGGGCACATAAAAAAAGAAGATAGGCTGTAGTGAAAATATTACGGTTACATTAGATTTTATTCAATAGGAGACACACTTGTGATAGTATTGTTTTATGTAAAACATATTATTCATTGAGTTTATATATTTATTTTTTTAGCGACATATCAACCCCATTTAAATCTAAATATTTTCGCGCAATTTTATGCCTTTCGCTACTGATAATTTGTACATATTTCTTTACGTTCAGGGTCAGTCAGTTAAGTGCCATGCGTGATACACGCTTGGGCGATCATGTCCCGAAAGAGACATGACTGACTGGGTAGAAGATTATCCCGCAGTAGGTTGCCATTACTTTCTGCAGTAGACTGGTTGCCAGCGAAGACTATAGAAACCCGATCCTCTTATTTAACTCATAACTGGAAGAGGAAGAGATGTATTATACTGTTAAGTAGTAATTAGTGGGGGATCAGTTTATTACTGCATAACAAAAGAAAACAGGTCCCCCACTTTATGCCCAGTAGAAGCCTTAATCATATTTTCATCTATTATATTCAGTTAGTCAGTTAAGTGCCATACGTGATACACGCTTGGGCGATCATGTCCCGAAAGAGACATGACTGACTGGGCAGAAGATTATCCTGCAGTAGGTTGCCTTTGCTTTCTGCGGTAGACTGGTTGCCAGCCAAGGCTATAGAACCCAATCTGTCCTATCATTTAACCTATAACTGGAGGGAAGAGACGGGTTAATATCTTTCCCAAAGGGTATTTGCGCGCAAGTGAATGCAAGGAATTCAACTGGAATTCGAACTCGGCTCTCTGATTTCTCGTTCCGAGTCGATATCCACTGCACCAAAATGCACATCCAGTCCAGGTGAATCGTATGCTTTTATAGATATATCGTTTGTAGAATAGATTATTTATTGTAGGTATTACATATTTTGACAATTTATTTTTCTTTAAGGCTCACACGTTGAAAAACAGGTTAGCATACAACCACCAAAGTTTAGCAGCATTGTACCGAATCATTGCCTAGATACACCCTTGTCCTAATTAATTTTAGGCCCATCCCTTATTCCCTGTTTAGGATGTGGTTTCCGGCTTTCTCTTTTCCAATCTTTTCACTCTTTTCTTTTCTTTATTTTTTTTTTTTTTCAAGTGGAGTAGATAGACTAAACTATCGCCCGGTTCACACTCCACCCACGTCAATTGAACAGGTGAAGAGGCTCATCATTTGTTCCCTGTTTAGGATGTGGTTTCCGGCTTTCTATTTTCCAATCTTTTCACTCTTATGTAGCCCCCTGCGCATCAGTGGCGTTTTCGCCTTGCTCGGGGTGATATGATTAAAAAAAACAAAAAAAAAACTGCTTTAGTTTTCTTTCTTTCACCATACGATCAGTTTTAAACCCACTGTAATTACAGGGTGTAATCGATTTCCATTTTTTCCTCAGATTAGGTCATTTGCAGTGCTGTGCAGTAATATGAATCTATTTTCGGGTTGTATGATAAAATTTCTTTGGCCTTGAAAAATATTGCGTCATTCGTGATTGTATCAGATTTTTATCACGCCCAGATACTACTGTCTCGACTGTCTTACAGCCATTGTCTGCGATAGACGTTACTCCAAGGAAGCGTACGAAAATTGTAACGCCGCATGAACACACTGGCAAGCCTTACAAAGACATTGCGGATATTGTTGGTGTCAGCCTTTCAACTGTTAATGGTGTCATCAAAGCGAAGAAACAAACTTGAACCAAAACGCAAAGGAAAATACAGTTGGAATAGAAAAACACTGCCAAGAGACGACGTATACGTGATCAGAGAAAGTGTGAAAGATCCTATGAAGACATTATTCGTTTTCTTTCAATTAGTTTTCGCAAGACAAAATGAATTTGTCTGTTTCTGAATCTGAAAATTCTGAGCAAGGAGACGAATCTAATTTTGAAAATTTAAAAAAAAAATGTTTCAAATTCAGAAGAATATATTACTAATGAAACATTCTCTGCATCTTGCCACACAAACAAAGAAACCTTAAGATGGCGGTCAGACAATTTCTTCAACCACATAACCCCTTACATTTGACCACCTAATTCCCCAGACTTCAAACCCCTTTGATTATTATGTGCAGGTTATATTATTACAGCATTCACCAACTTAAATGAGGAGACCGTCCGGAAGAGACGCAGGAGATTCCGAGGCCGTGTGGGGGCCGTATTTGAAGCCAATGGCGATTTTAGTGAATAAATTTACTCCTTAGTATTTCAAGATATTTTTGTGTAATTTTTGTAAGTATATAATGTGATAGGTACTGATCTGGCGACTCGACTACAGCCACTTCCCCATCGTCGAAATGTGGCCTCCCTTTGTCTCTTCTATAAATACTTTCATGGCTTCTGCTCGGATGAGCTTAAGTCACTGATGCCTCCTCAACAGGTGTTTACTCGTGCAACCAGACTGGCAACTGGGTCCCACCCATTCACAGTCAGGTTAGCCAAACGCAGACGACAATTCTACTCCTGCAGCTTCCTCTCTCGCACTTCCCGCCTGTGGAACTCACTCCCGAATTCTTGCTTTCCTGACGGCTACAACCTCCAGAAATTTAAATGCAAAGTCAATACTCACCTACTAACCATTGGCCTCTAGCTCTCTCCCCTCCCCTGTATAACCTTCCCTTTCTCTCCACCTATGTATCTGTCATCGCACCTGCTTTCTCAGCTTTCTATTGTTCCTTTCTAACTAGTTTGTACTCCTCACTCTTTTCTAATTAATCTTTTTACATTTATGTAACCCCCTGCACATCAGTGGCGTTTCCGCCTTGCTCGGGGTGAAATGATTAAAAAAAAAAATTTAAAACAAGATGTCAGTGTTATTTTAATTTTGCATAAATTAGACGACCTATCTACTTGCATAATTTTTGCTTTTATTTGTTTGTTTATTGCTCGTTCGGTCCTTCTCGTGAATTCTCGTCATAAATTTTACCTAGGGTATCAACGATACCCTAGGTAGAATTATCATCTCGGATAACGTTAATTACTGGCGACTGCCGAACCACACGTAAGTGAAAAATGCGAGGTCGTTGCAAGTTTAACATATCATACAAGAGACTAAACGTTAAGCCAAAAGTTTCTTGATGTGTGGTCGGGAATCTCCGACGAGATAAGACATGAAGACATCGAGGATTATGGGTTTTCTACATGACTAACTAAAGAAACCTTCAACTTATTGTGGTAAGGTTTAGCTTCACTTACCCGCACGGGGGTTAGAAAGTAAACGCTATATCACACCTTGTTTATCCCGCTTTCAGTAACCAATCTAAAGGATTTATTTTTGCTCCATCCTGACAAACTTATTATCGTGTTGGCATTACGGACCCCACCCTCCAACACCACACTCCTACATCCCGCCCAGATTACAAATCATCTAGTTTTTTTTTTTTTTTTTTTTTTATCTCTCTTCTTACTTTTAACTTTGCCTGATGAAGATACGTAACGAAATAAGGGTACCGATAAACTACCAACTGGTGCGCACCACTGACAACACGAGATCCTTCCCATTTAGCATAACGTTTTACTCAAACGCCTGGCTTTGAAGGTAACTCTTGGCGGGTGTGTAATTCGGCCGACGGAGCCCCCCCCTCACACTCGTCCGATACGTGGACCGTACATTCTCGTCTATGATGTCTCAGAACTTGCACAACCCCTCTCTATTATTGCTTCCATGTTTTCAAAACTGGATACAGCTGTGACATCTTGCTTCTTTGGCCTGGTGTGAAATTGAGTGTTTTTTTTTTTTGTTTTTGTTTTTTTGTCTTCTATGTACCGTGTCACTTCAGGATGTACACTATCGGCCATAATTATTAAGCCACCCCAGTTTGTTTTTTTTAAAGAAATGATGTATTTCATACTATTCTTAGTATTTATTATCAAGTGGATAATCTATATAAAATTATTTATAAATAGAACTTTGTGTGTATGCGTGTATCTGTGTGTGTGTGTGTGTGTCCGTTACCTATAGACTCCGAAACGGCTGAACCGATTTTCTTGAAAATTTACGCAGTTGTACTATAAGCGTCTGCGAGTGTTCTTAGTTAGTTTTGTGTCGAGGTACCCCCGATAAATATCGATAATCGAAAAAATCGGGTTATAGAAGTAGTCCGATTTTAAACAAATTTGATACACTCATAGACAAAGACATAAGAAACAATATTCAGAAGATTCAAGGTTGCAGTTCTTACAATAGTGCAAAAACTCGATAATATATATATATATATATATATATATATATATATATATATATATATATATATTTAAAAGGCAAGATGTTTGTGTGTGTGTCTGTTTATCTGCCTGTATGTCTGTATTTTTTCAGCCCTTTCATTTTAGTTTTTGCTTCGGGTTTGGCTCTAAGTAGGTATAATTGTAGTTTTTAGTCTCAGCCATGATACCATTTACTCAGAGGACTTATTTAGCCTTCAAAATTCAGTTTACGACGAAAAAAACTTATTCGATATCGATACCAGGAAATCAAAATTTGACTTACATTCATTCATTTTTCTTTCAGTCTATGGCTTCGCTTTAACTGGTAACAACTATTGCTTTTTAGTCTTTCGTGCCAACGTCCAAAGAGTCCGAGCTCCAGGACCATGGATTAGTTTTAAAGCTTTCATTACACCCGAGCAACGCCGGGCTATAATGCTAGTTCTAAATGAAAATCGAATGGTTCTTTTGTTATTATTACTTTGCAAAATTTTACAAGGCCAGGAAGCCAAGATGAACTTGTCCGAATCACCGTAGATTTTCTTCATTCTTTCATTGATGAAACTGCAATATAGATAATTATTAAATATTTATAAATTCATTTGATGCACATGTTGTGCAGTATTGACAAAAGAACCATTCTATTTTCATTTACAATTATTCACTTGGCAATAAATACTAAAAAATAGTATGAAATACATCATTTTTTGAAAACACTGGGGTGGCCTAATAATTATGGCCGGTAGTCTCTCTCTCTCTCTCTCTCTCTATATATATATATATATATATATATATATATATATATGAATTTTCTTTGATTGCTCATTTGTCTGTGGTTACAGAAATGTGTATATGCCTTGCTTTTACAGACATTTTATCTATCATGTGAAGAATCTGTAAAAATAAAATTATTTCACAACTGTTTCTCTGAATATCACACACATTTTTAACTATGGACTTAGAATGTAATCCCCCACCACTCTTTTTTGTCACTATTTTGATGGGTTTGTTTTATGAATAACAAATTTATCCTTAATAAGTAGTATTGTTGTGATATATACACTACCGGCCATAATTATTAGGCCACCCCAGTTTTTTAAAAGAAATGATGTATTTTATACTATTTTTAGTATTTATTGCCAAGTGGATAATTCTAAATGAAAATAGAATTCTTCTTTTATTATTACTTTGCAAAATTTTACAAGGCAAGGAAGCCAAGATGAACTTGTCCGAATCACCCTAAATTTTCTTCATTCTTTCCTTGATGAAACTGCAATATAGATAATTATTAAATATTTATAAATTCATTTGATGCACATGTTGTTGTGCAGTGTTAACAAAAGAACCATTCTATTTTCATTTACAATTATTCACTTAGCAGTAAATACTAAAGCATAGTATGAAATACATTTTTTTAAAACACTGTGGTGGCCTAATAATTATGGCCAATAGTGTAGGCGATCATGGCCTTCCACTTCTCCTTATCCTTTGTAGCTCTTAACACCCTTCCTCTTGTTACCCCCTCCCAAACCCTGCTCTGTCATCCATTTGCTGAAGCCCATTATTCTAGAATATAAATGTATAGAAACTAGCTTGGCCACAAAATGAGGGATCAGTTTATATATTGATTATAATATAGAAATGATCCCCCACTTTATATCCACATTAGAATTTCTTATTTGTTTATCAAATTGTGATTAGGTATGAATAAATCTCTTCTTAATACTGATTAGCTACGCAGGTATGTCTTTTAGATTTATTTCTTCTTCTATTTGCCGTGACCCTTCAGGACGTAGACGATCATGGCCTTCCATCTCTCCTTATCACTAGTGACTCTTAACACGTTTTCTCCTGTTACCTCACCTAGACCCCGCTATGCCATCTAATTGCTCAAACATCTCAAGCATGTTATGCGCTACTTTGACCTGTGAGTATCAGATTCTTCAAGCCCTCTTTTCTCATTACATATCCCAGGAACTTTAGCTGTCTTTTCCTGATGTTAAATATAATTTTCTTTTTGCGTCCATCCTTTCTAAAATCTCATCGTTATTCACATCTTCGGTTCATGGCATCCTCAGCATCCTTCTGTAGAAGCACATTTCGGTTGTTTCTAGTCTGTCCTTTATCTTTAAGGAGATTGTCCGGCATTCACTGCCACCTCCAGGAATTTAAATGCAATGTCAATACCCATCTCTTAACCACTTGACTCTAGTTCTTTCTACACCATCCTGTATATCTTTTCCTTTCTCTCTACCTTTGCAACTGTCATCACACCTGTATTCCCATCCTTCTCTTGCTTCTTTTCTCGCACTTCCTGCTTGTGGAACTCGCTTTCATATTCTTGCTTTCCTGACGGCTACAACCTCCAGGAATTTAAATGCAATGTCAGTACCCATCTCTTAACCACTTGACTCTAGTTCTTTCTACACCATCCTGTATATATTTTCCTTTATCTTTACCTTTGCAACTGTCATCACACCTGTATTCCAATCCTTAACTGGTTCGTCTTTCTCTTTACTTTTCCCCTATCTAATTTTTTAAAATCTTATGTAGACCCCTGCACACCAGTGGCGTCACCGCCTTACTCGGTGTGATATGATTAACAAAAAATTATTGGAGAACAGACATCACAGTACAATCTAGTACTCCAATGTAATTTTCCTGTCTCTTAATACTCTACTTAGCTTCTGGAATGCATCTTTGGCCATTTTTTAACTTAGATCACTGGTGCCCCCTAAATACGAATTTGAACGAGAAACTAGATTAGCAACTAGATCCCACCCTTTTACAGTGAAACCGATAAAATGCAGCCGTAACTTCTACTCCAACAGTTTCTTTCCTCGCACTTTCCGACTGTGGAATTCTCTTCCAAACGATTGCTTCTCCGACGGCTACAATCTCCAGGAGTTTAAATGTAAGGTCAATAGACACCTCCTAACACACTAACCTGCTCCCATTCTATCAAACACTCTTCCCATCTGCCCAACCCTCATCCTCGTTATCCTTACTCATCTGTCACCTTCCTCCTGACATTCCCTATGTCTAACCACTCCTTCTCTTTACCTTCCCCTATGTAGCCCCATGCGCAATAGTGGCAGTGGAATGCCTTGCTTGGGGTGAGATGATTAAAAAAAAAAAATGCCGATTCGCCTCGGGATCTCAGTGTCACCTTTTCCGTTTTCTGTTAGACCACTTTTCAGGTTTTTAAATTTTTTTACCTGCTTGATTACCTGCTTTTTACCTGCTTGATTATAATGTCTCCCGCCTCTAGTTCGCATTTATTAATGACCATGTTTTCTTGCAGTTTATTTATAGTTCTTTCTTCAACTACCTTCTGTAGTAGGTCATGTAGTACAAAGTTTATTTCGGCATGATATTTCAGATATAAGTAAATTCAAGGAATTCAACTGGAGTTCGAATTCTAGTTGAATCCCTTGCATTCCCTTACGCACAAATACCTTTGGAGAAAGGTATTAATCCGTCTCTTCCCTCCAGTTATGCGTTCAATAATAGAACAGATTTGATCGCTCAAAGCGTATATCACGTATAACACTTAACTGACTACAGATATATTGTATCCAGAATTGCTATATAGTTTTTGTTCTCTTACAATCGTTTTACTTGTCATAGTGGCTGAGTGTATGTTACCAGCGCAAAGCATGGTTTTAGTCAGTTAAGTGCCATACATGAAACACGCTTGGGCGATCATGTCTCGAAAGAGACATGACTGACTGGGCAGAAGATTATCCCGCAGTAGGTTGCCATTACTTTCTGCGGTAGACTGGTTGCCGACCAAGGCTATAGAACCCAATCTGTCCTGTTATTTAACCCATAACTTGAAGGAAGAGCCGGATTAATACCTTTCCCAAGGGTATTTGCGCGTAAGTGAATGCAACGAATTCAACTGGAATTTGAACTCGGCTCCCCGATTTCTCGTTCCGAGCCGATATCCACTGCATCCGCCTCCTAATTGTAACCATCAGTTCACTAGCAAAACCCTTTCCAATGTATTAAAAATGAACACTGGTCCAACTAGAAAAAAAAATGCATCTAATATCAATATGTTCAAATTTATTTAACTCATTGACCGCCAGAGGTCAGTTAAGAAATCTGTCTTCGAACGCCATCTGCACAATGGCCAAATTAATCAATAAAACATTTTTGATTTATAGCATTAAGTGAAGTCTTCAGGAAAAGCGTTGTATTGAAATGGATATCGACTAGGGATGAGAAGCCGGAGATCCGAGTTCGAATTCTAACTGAATTCGTTGCATTCAGTTACGTATGAATTCGTCTCTTTTCCCTCCAGCTATAGGTTGAATAGCAGGGTTCTATAGCCTTGGTTGGCAACCAGTCTACCACAGAAAGAAATGGCAATCTACTGCAGGAGAATCTTTTGCCTAGTCAGTCATGGATTGAAAGAGACATGATCGTCCAAGTGTGTATCACGTACGACATTTAACTGACTGATCTGGTTAAAATAATAGCAGGACATATTGGATTCTATAGCCTTGGTTGGCAACCAGCCTACCGAAGAAATAAATGGCAATATACTGCAGCAGAATTTTCTGCCTAGTCAGTCATGAATTTAAAGAGACATGATCGTCCAAGTGTGTATGATGTATGGCATTTAACTGACTGATCTGAATAAAATAATAGCAAGAGAGATTGGGTTCTATAGCCTTGGTTGGCAGCCAGTCTACCACAGAAAGAAATGACAATCTACTGCAGGAATATCTTCTACCTAGTCAGTCATGGATGGAAAGAGATATGATCGCCCAAGAGTGTATGACGTATTGCACTTGACTGACTGAAGTCTTCAAACCTATCACTGCTAATAAATTTATTTCTGACGCCCGCTAATGAAAATCCATCAGAAAATGTCAGACTCGAGATAACCCGTCGTCGGTATTCTAATAAATCTTGACGACGAGTTATCTCGTCGTTGGCAGTCAATGTTTTGAAATTACACCAAGTCAGTAAGATTGACACGCATTGACACGCATTGGCACGCACTGGTACGCATCGGCACACATCAGCACGCATTAGCACTCGTTATTACTTTAGAACATGTAAAAAACTACAAACTACTACAAAATTATACATTTTATTTCGAGATTGAAAGAACAATGTCTCATCAGGTAGTTAATGATGACCATCATTATTAACTACCTGATGAGACATTGTTTTTTCAATGTTAAAACAAAATGCACAGTTTTGTTGTAGTTTGTTGTTTGTACACGTTTTTAACGTAATAACTATATATATATATATATATATATATAAGCATACGATGTAGATATAGAAAAATCCAAAGGAGTATCTTGTACATAAAGTGGTAGGATAACTCTCTAAGAGAGCTCTAAATATATATGTATATAAATACATATAGAGCAAATATAAGAAAAAAATTAGGCAGACACCTTATTTCATGGTAAATCGGAAGTGTAGGCCTATTTCAGGTGAACGATCATCAGCTTCCGTTTTTATTGTACAAAAGATTTTAATTTTTTCTTATATACACACACACACACACACACACACACACATATATATATACATATATATGGAGGGGTATTTATGAGATGATGTACTTACATTATTCGGACTGTTGTGCTCATCTTTCTTCTAATATTCACGACGTTTCGGTCATTGTGCGCTTCAGCCTTCTTCAGGTAACTCAAGGATACATGGCCCAGTGAATAAAAGCGTTGGTTGGATCCAGTAACTTAACTCAAAGAATTGTGAGTTCAATATCTGGCAACAGCAGTGGTGAACAAAAACTTAGACAATTGAGTTAAATAGAGACAACTAAGACATCTGCAAGTAGCATGACTCATGGAACGAGAACAATCTACGTCAGTGATCGAAATAAAGGGTTCGATTAAAAATTCCAGTTACCTGAAGAAGTTGTAGCGTACAACGGCGGAAACGTCGCAGATATGACAATAAAGAGTCCGAAAACCTGCACAAATCTATCCAATTCGTTCAAGTACCAACTCTAGCAATAAGGACATTTTCGACAATTTCAAAATTAAATAAATTAATGCTTTAGAAAAAACTCAACACTAATTTAGAATACTCCGTTTAAAACAAGGTAAGCAGAAATCACGTGAACGTAACATTATCTGGTTTAACCCACTCTTCATTCAGAACGTCCAAACTAACATTGGTAAATTCTTCCTTCTTAATTCACAAACATTTCCGCCACTCACCCACATTAACAAAAATATTCAACAAAAACATTTCTACCACTCACCCACATTAACAAAATTATTCAACAAAAACATTTCTGCCACTCACCCACATTAACAAAAATATTCAACAAAAACATTTCTACCACTCACCCACATTAACAAAAATATTCAACAAAAACATTTCTACCACTCACCCACATTAACAAAAATATTCAACAAAAACATTTCTACCACTCACCCACATTAACAAAAATATTCAACAAAAACATTTCTACCACTCACCCACATTAACAAAAATATTCAACAAAAACAATGTCAAAGTCAGTTATAGTTGCGTTTCTTTCTTTCTTTCTTTCTTTCTTTCTTTCTTTCTTTCTTTCTTTCCCGTGCAAATATTATTTTTAACAATTATAAATTAAATCTCTTTTATTATTGTTCCCTACAATATTTAATTATTAGTTTTTTTTCATTCTAAGTTTTACGTTTTTAATTTTTTATTTTCATCTTTAATTTATGTTTTTTTTTTTAATTAAAAAAAATTCATTTTTTATGTACATGTAATATTTGAATTGCAGTGGATATCGACTCAGAACGACAAATCGGAGTGCCGAGTTCGAATTCCAGTTGAATTCCTCGCATTCACTTACGTATAAATACCCTTGGGAAAGGTATTAATCCGTCTCTTCCCTCCAGTTATTTGTTAAATAATAGGACAGATTTGGTTCTATAGCCTTGGCTGGCAACCAGTCTACCGCAGAAAGCAATGGCAACCTACTGCCCAGTCAGTCTTCTGCCCAGTCAGTCATGTCGCTCAAAGCGTGTATCACGTATGGCACTTAATTGACTGACTGAATATTCATTTGAATATTTAAATTTTTGTTTCATGATTTACATTTCTTTGATTTTTTCTCCCTGCATTTGATTATTTTTAATATTTTTTATTTTAATTTTAAATTTTAAATGTAAATCTCTCTCTCTCTCTCTCTCTCTCTCTCTCTCTCTCTCTCTCTTGTTTGTTTAAAGGTTCCTTAAATGTTTCAGGGTTATATTTCAGACTGTTTAATGTACATATTTAAATATGACTTCCCAAGTGTGCCAGCAATTTCGGCTTTCACAATCTAGTGTCAGAAGATTTTATTTCTGTTCGCTGTCGGTTTCATCGTTTTTCAAATATCGCGTCTTCACGCGTAATGTCGATTTGGTTTTCGTTTTCGCTTTTAAATATCGCGTCTTCTCGTAAGAGTTCGCAATTATTTTTTTCATGAAATGTATTTCGTATACTTGCTCCGAAATTCATCTTATTAGTATTGCACTGCTTTCTTTTGCGTTTTTTCTTAATACGTGTGTGTGTGTGTGTGTGTGTGTGTGTGTGTGTGTGTGTGTGAGAGAGAGAGAGAGAGAGAGAGAGAGAGAGAGAAATGTCAACAAATGACTAAACATAAAACATTACAATTTCTTGGGTGGGAAACCGTTTTTGGTCCACCTGAGAACTTTTTACCCTTCCCTCTTTTATATATATATATATATATATATATATATATATATGGTGGCGGGGAGTGTACGCGGGCGCGTCCTTTAAACCAGTGTAATAATATGAAACCAAAGAATTCCATGGAGGCCTTGAGTGGATTTCTCGTCTTAAAATATTTAGTTTCTTGGATTTTCTAATTCTGTGCTGCATTTTATTTCTACGTCTGAAAAAACTCAACTTCTTCGTCATTCTCGGTCTGCCATATTTTTTTTTTCTTCGTTTATTTTTCGATATTTTCTTTCTTGCTGATTTTTCTCTTCTTCCCTTTCTCTCGATTTCTTTGCTTTTTATTTTTGCGCATGTAAAGAATTTTTTTTTTTTGTTTTCATTATCTTTTTCGGGTGAGATTTTTTTTTTTTTTTATTCACGAAAAAAAAAACAGCAGATATTTTTTTACATGTCCCGTGATGTTTTCTTTCTTTTCATTTCTTTTCCTTTTTCTTGAAAAATTGGTTTTAAATTTCCTTCTCAGGTTGTTTTTCTTAATCCTATCATTTTTTTTTTCTTCAGTTTTTTGTTTAGTTTTCATTCTTCGACTTTCTTTCAACTTCTGCTCCTTTTTCTGGTTTTTTTTTCCTTTCTTTCTCGTGCTCTTTTTTTTTTTTTCCCTATATTATGTCTTCCTCCTTTGCATCTTACGTATTTCATTTTCTCTCTCCCTCTCTTTTTTCTTCCTTTCTTTCTCGTTCCTATTTCTTTCTTATTATTTATTGTCTTTTATCACGCTTTTTCTTTCCTGTTCTTTCATTCTTTATAACACACTTTTTCGTTCTTACTTTCCTTCTTATTTATTTAATTTTTTCTCCTATCTTTCTTTCTTTCTTTCTTTCTTTTTTTCTTTCTTTCGCGTTTCTATTTAATTCCTATTTTTCATTGTCTTTTTCTCGCTCTCTTTATTTTTTCTTTTCTTTCTTTCTTTCGTTCTTTCTTTCTTTCTTTCTTTCTTTCTTTCTTTCTTTCACTTTTTTCTTATCTCATATTGTCATCTGTTTATATTTCTGAAATGAAGTATTTACTTTATTTACATTGTTTGGACAGTTATCCGAAACCCTTTATTTCATTCACTGGGGTAGATTGTTCTCATTTCATGAGCCATGCCACTTCCAGATGTCTTAGTTATTTCCCTTTAACTCAACTCTCTACGTTTTTGTTCACCACTGCTGTAGCCTGATATTGAACTCAGAACTCTTTGGTTCAAGACAATGGATTTCTTTCTTCCTCACACTCATTTTTCTATTTTTCTCTTTTTTTTTTAATTTCATTTTCTTCTCAGCTTTCTTTCTTTCTTTCTCGTATTCTTTTTTTTTTTCTATTTTTTATATATAAGTATTTTTATCCAAGATCAATATATCTGTTTTATATTTTAATATATAAAATAATATGTAAACCATATTAATAGAAATAAACTTGTTTTAAAAGTTTCTTTTTTAAGTTTTTATTGTTAATGGGAGTCTTTCCTTGCATGGTTTTCGCCAATCAGCAACATACTATGTTACTTTGAGTTTTACAATCTTTTAAATGTTCAGGTGTTAGGCAACTTCATTGTAGACTTAACACTGCTTTCATGTGAGAGAAAATTTGCTCACAGAAATAAGTCGAACCAAAACACCGAAAGAGAGCAAAAGCAAGTTTCTTCAACAAATGAAAGATCTCTTGATGTTAAGAATAGCAGCAGACTTTTCTAAATATTCGTTTTCCAGAAACTTCCATAGTTCAACAAATCGTGCCATTGGAAATTGCTTGGCGTGCCACGCGTTCCGTACGTTGTAGACCCCTGGTATATCTTATTGTTTAAATTACGATATATTCCTCTCCCTCTTTAGTAAATACTAAGCACTTCAGATAACCTCGACGTATAGATCGGCTGTTCAAATTAAATACAGGAGAAAATATATTGAACGTCGAATAAGTTGCACCAGGCGTAGTTTCGCCCAATACCTCAAATTGCCACGAAACCAAAACATTTAATCTCAAAACTTGAGACATCTACGTTAATAGCCTCGTCAGATGGAGACTTTTTATATAGATGCGGTTCATAGCGACAAAAATCAAAACAATATCTAAGGTGTCAGCTGTATACAACCGATTTTTAAGATCAGTGGCGAAAAAGTGTTTGAGCGAGTAAAGTCTGAGGACCTTGGCAAAGATAATTCTTCTGTGAAAATTGTGGACCGACGCTACGGAATCACACAGAACTGCCAAATAACAGAAACCACATCACTTCAGGAATACCAACAGCAGCAAGCACAAAAATAGATAGCGCATGTAACACGAAGAGAAAATTCCAGCATAATCAATATGTTGATGTTCCACACCACTTCAAATAAAAGGTTAGAAAGGAAACATCCATCACTAATAGAAGGAGCGATACAAGACTCTTGATTTGAGAAACTTGTTTTCCTAAGAAAAAAAAAATTGTTTTAAGAGAAAGATTTTATAAATTTCAACTGGAAGCAGTACTGGCTGCTCGGTCAATGAAGACCAAATATTTCCTTATCGGGAAACGGCGAATATTATCATTCCTCTGTTCAATTTTAACATTTGTTTTTTTTTTTTTCTTTTTTTTTTTAATTCTTTCTTCCTTTCTTTCTCGTCTCAGTTCTTTTCATTTATTTTTTTTTTATTTAATCCTTTACGTCTTTTTTTTTTCTTTTTTTTAAATTCTTTCTTCCTTTCTTTCTCGTCTCAGTTCTTTTCATTTATTCTTTTTTTTTTTAATCCTTTACGTCTTTTTTTTTCTTTTTTTTTAAATTCTTTCTCCCTTTCTTTCTCGTCTCAGTTCTTTTCATTTATTCTTTTTTTTTTTTTTCTTCTTTATTTATTTTGGTTGTATGTTTCACTTTTTTATTCAGTGGACATTTTTTTTCTTCGTGATAAATATTTTTGGTTACTTTTTATTCCAAAAACCTTTTAGATGCCTTTTTTTTTTTACCCATTCTTATTTGCATTTTTTCGACAGCCGCCATTTTCTTTCTTTTGAATTTTTCCCCTTGCCTACCAATTCTTTATTTTTAGGAAATTATGTGCGCTCTTTACACATTCTTTTTATTTCCTTCATTAATTATTTCTTATCAATTCTCCTTCCATACATTCTTCCATAATTCACATTTCTTCCACCCGTCTCCCCCTCTCTCTCCCCCTCTCTCTCCTTCTCTCTCTCTCTCTCTGTCTCTCTCTTTCTCTCTGTCTTTCATTATTTTTACCGTGTTTTTTTCCCGCCAAATTTTGGCATTCTCGTTTGCCACATCCGGAAGTTTCAATTTTTGCTTTATTTGATTTTTGTTATTTGATTTTTTGACTTCCTTCCATCTGTTTATTTATTTTTCATGATTTTCTCAGACAGTATGATTTTTTTTTCAACAGAAAGAAGCTGTGCAACATTCGACTTATTGTTTTGTTTATATATATATATATAAATAAATATATATACCCAAAATATTTCGAGTGTGTATCTTGGAGCATATAGAAATCCTTCAGAATCTACTTTGTACAAATACCAGGTGCTCTGAAAATCATACCATCTCTCTCTCTCTCTCTCTCTCTCTCTCCCTCCCTCCCTCTCTAAATATATATGCGTAGTGGGGCAGTGGAATGAGAAATTGGAGAGCCGAGTTCGAATTCCAGTTGAATTCATTGCATTCACTTACGCGAAAATACCCTTGGGTGAGGTATTAATCCGTCTCTTCTCCCTCCAGCTATGGCGTAAATAGCAGGACAGATTGAATTTTATAGCCTTGGTTGGCAACCAGTGTACCGCAAAAAGTAGTGGCAACCTACTACGGTAAAATCTTCTACTCAGTTATGTCTCTTTCGATACACTTAACAACTTCAAGATGGAGTCACAGTAAAAATATGGGCAGACCTGTACGACATTACAACCACCTATAAATTTGTTGATTATCTTTTTTTTTTTACTTTTTCTGTTTATTCTTATCGATTAGTACATAAAGTTTCAGATTTTCAAAAAAAATTTAGAAAAAATTCAAATTTAAAGATTTTTAGGGGGTGCTCAGTTTCTCATTCAACATTATAGGAAATCGATCCTCCATTTTGGAAAGACTCGCTTCGAGTTGTTGCCCTTTTTCTTTTTAAAAACTTGTAGGAAATTAATGAAAAAAACCGTTCGGAAATATGTTTTTATTCAAATTTATTTTAGAATAGGAATTATTTTAAAGATTTTCTGTTAAAAAAAATTTTTTTTAATGTTTTACATGTCATATTTTTTATTCAAAATTTTTTTACAACAGAAAAACTCTGTACAAATATTTTTTATGTTTTAAATAACTCATTTTTCATTGATATGAAATAGAGATAATTAAAAAATTTCGATGGGTTTGTCAATTTTCAAATTGTAAGCTTCTCTATACATGGTCTCAGCAACATCAAAGCGATCCCAACGCGAGTGTTTCCAAAATGGAGGATCGATTTACTATAAGGTTGTATGAGAAACTAAGCACCCACTAAAAGATATACACTTAGATACACAATTTTTTTCCATTTTTTTTTTTTTTAATAATCGGAAAGTATAGGGTCTAAATCGATGATATTTCACTGAAAAAAAAACAAAAAAAGAAAATGATAATCAACATATTTACAGATGGTGGTAATGAAGTACAGATCCGCCAAAATATGATTCCGAAACATGGGAAATTCTGTGTTGAGAAAATGTTAAATTAATTTTTTTTTTTTAATCATATCACCCCAAGCAAGGTGGTAACGCCACTGATGCGCAGAGGGCTACGTAAGAGTAAAAAGATTGGAAAAGAGAAAGCCGGAAACCACATTCTAAACAGGGATCAAGGGATGAGCCTCTTCACCTGTTCAATAGACGAGGGTGGAGTGTGAACCGGGCGATAGCTTAGTCTATCTACTCCAATTGAAAAAAAAAAAAGAAAAAAATTGAAAAGGTTGGAAAAGAGAAAGCCGGAAACCACATCCTAAACAGGGAACAAGGGATGAGCCTCTTCACCTGTTCAATAGACGAGGGTGGAGTGAAATAACACAATATATATATATATATATATATATATATATATATATATATATATATATATACAGAGAGAGAGAGAGAGAGAGAGAGAGAGAGAGAAAAATAACCATCGTACGTAGCTTCTCTGTCCTTTCCCTATAAATATTTTCATGGTAATTGTTCTGATGAACTTTCCTCTATGGTACATAAACTTGATGAATTTTAGCGAAGTACTAAATTGACGGCAAGATCTGGTCATTTCACAATTTAAATAGCAAGATTTAACCAAAAATTCATCCAAAAATGCATCTTTTTTTCTCTCACACTTCTCGCTTGTCGAACTCTCTTGCGGGTTCTTGCTCTTCTGCCGAGTTCGATCTTCAAAAATTTAAATCAATATCATCCGTAATCATTTGTCTTTTTAATTCTTGTTCTTTTATTGTTCTCTCTCTTTAATATTATCTAAAGCTCGGTAAGCCCCCTTGCGCCTTAGTCGCTTTATTGCCTTGCTCGGAATAAATAAAAAAGAAAGACATAGATAGATAGATAGATAGATAGATAGATAGATAGATAGATAGATATGAACAGACTGAGATAGATAGATAGATAGATAGATAGATAGATAGATAGATAGATATGAACAGACTGAGATAGATAGATAGATAGATAGATAGATAGATAGATAGATATGATAGACTGAGATAGATAGATAGATAGATAGATAGATAGATAGATAGATAGATAGATAGATGAGATAGATAGATAGATAGATAGATAGATAGATAGATAGATAGAACAGACTGAGATAGATAGATAGATAGATAGATAGATAGATAGATAGATAGATAGATAGATAGATAGATATGAAGAGAGTGAAATAGATATCCTTTATCTCCTTGAATCTCTCTCTCTCTCTCTCTCTCTCTCTCTCTCTCTCTCTCTCTCTCTCTTACCTTTTCTTCAACATCATCTGTACCGTTTTTTGTTGTTTGTTTCTCTCTTCCTTCTCCTCTCGCTGTAACCCCATGCGCACCAGTGGCAGTACTGCTTTGCTTGGGGTGAAACGATTATTTAAAATGAATTAAAAACTAAAAATAAAAAAAAAAGAAAAGAAAAGAGATATAGTGATAAGAGCGAACAGAAGAGGGACAAAGTTTAACAAATATAAACCTTTTAAAAACATTTCTAGATTAATAAAAGGAATTATATAAACGCCAATTTGGTTAATTACTATTTAATTTAAATTTTCATTTTCTTCCTATTTTGACGAGGAGTTTCATCATCAATCATCTTTTCCTTTTTTTTTTTTTATTCTTTACCCCGTTTCATTCGTGTTGGCTAAATCATTACTGAATGGAACAATTTAAGTAACTCGATTTTATTTTTAGGGGTCAAAGATGCATGAAGATGGAAGCCATCTTGTCTGTTTCGATTCATCCAAATTTAACTGGCGTTTAGATGTTTTATGACAATTGAAAATTTACAGTTCCTGAAAAAAATTTAAAAAAAAAAAGAATTTGAAATGAATGATCAACATTTGCACAAGAAAGCCTAAACGAAAACAGGAAAAAAATAATTGAAAAAGATTTAAAATATTTTCAAATGGAAAACGATGCTTTGTATAAATATATTTTTTTTACCTTTTTATATTTTCTTTTCTTTTTTTTTCTAATTTTAATTTTGTTGATTTTTC
This sequence comes from Ascarosepion bandense, assembly GCA_037127315.1. Taxonomy (NCBI): domain Eukaryota; kingdom Metazoa; phylum Mollusca; class Cephalopoda; order Sepiida; family Sepiidae; genus Ascarosepion; species Ascarosepion bandense. The sequence goes on from JBBBDQ010001254.1 coordinate 5,220,880, forward strand.
TCATCATTAAGATCGAGCTATAAATAATTTCCGTTTCTCCTCATCAATTTTCTTCTTCTAAACATTCAGTCAGTTAAGTGCCATACGTGATAAACGCTTGGGGCGATCATGTCTCGAAAGAGACATGGTTAACTGGGCAGAAGATTTTCTATCCTGCTATTTAAACTATGTCTGAAAGGAGAAGAGACGGATTGTCTTAATAATTAGAAATTAGTAGGGGATCAGTTTATTACTTCATAACCATAGAAAACAGATCCCCAACTTTATGCCCAGTAGAAGCTTTATTTATGTTTCCAACTATTATTTTTATTCAGTTAGTTAAGTGCCATACGTGATACACGTTTAGGTGATCATGTCTCGAAAGAGACATGTCTGACTGGGCAGAAGATTTTCTATCCTGCTATTTAAACTATAGCTGAAAGGAGAAGAGACGGATTGTATTCATAATTAGAAATTAGTGGGGGATCAGTTTATTACTTCATAACAATAGAAAACCGATCCCCCTCTTTAGGCCCAGTAGAAACTTTATTTATGTTTCCAACTATTATTTTTATTCAGTCAGTTAAATGCCATACGTGATACACGTTTTGGGCGATCATGTCTCGAAAGAGACATGACTGACGGGGCAGAGGATTATCCCGCAGTAGAATGCCATTACTTTCTGCGGTTGACTGGCTGCCAACCAAGGCTGTAGAACCCAATTTGTCCTATTATTATTTAACCCATAACTGGAGGGAAGAGACGTATTAATATCTTTCCCCAGGGTATTTGTGCGTAAGTGAATGCAAGGAATTCAACCGAAATTCGAACTCCGCTCTCCGATTTGTCGTTCCGAGTCGACATCCACTGCACCACAACGCACATCCTTCTGCTGACTTCTAAGCATTAGTTCCCCAAAAATCGAAAATGACTTATGACTCAGCGTCAAATAATTCTCATGAGATGGAGGTAGCATAATGACTTTTGGCGCGAAAAATGGAATTGTCGAGCCGAGTTCGAATTATTCAGTTGCACTCGCTATCGCACTAATAACACTGGCTATGGAATGAGTCGATCGCTTCTCTCCTGTAACTACCAGATATCGATTAAATTGCAAGATATACTGCGTACTCTGGGTTTGGTTGGCAACCGGCCTAGGTGTCTCCGGTTCCTTCTAAAGTCTTCTTGAACTCCATGCTTCTAACATCTCCACTTAAACTCTGTAATTTTATTTACTTTTCCCCCTCAGTAGAAATAAATAGATTCTCCCATCATCCGCTTTACAATCCTCTCCGATCTCTTGATCAGGAGTAGAGTTTATCCCTTGTTTCCTGTTTAGGATTGGGTTTCCAGTTCTTTCTAAGGACTTCTCATTCAGTTTCACTTCTCATAGCCTCCGTGTGACTTAGTGGCATTATCGCCTTGCTTTGGGAGAACTGAATATATATATATATATATATATATATATATATATATATATATATATATATATATACTATTAAATTTTAATGCTGTTTACTCAAAAAATTGCTGCGTTTTTCAGTAGTTTTAGTGAAAAGGCATTTAAGGCAAGCAATATTTTTGTCAAGAAAGGACTACAAATAAACTGCAAGAAAACAGAATGCATGGTCATCAGCAAAACAGCAGCCAAAAATGCCAAATACAGGTGGGAGATACTAAAATCAGGCAGGTACAAAAATTTAAATACCTGGGAAGTGTTCTAACAGAAGACGAAAAATGTGACACAGATATCCGAAGGCGAATTGGCATGGCGAAGGAAGCATTCCAGAAGTTGAGTAAAGTATTAAGAAACAGGACAATTTCGCTAGAAACAAATAGGAGAGAACTGGATTGCTATGTGGTGTCAGTTCTTCAGTATGATAATGAATGCTGGATAATATCATCAAAGATGAAGGAAAAACTTGAAGCAATTGAATCGTGGTTCTACCGAAGGATGCTGTGCATATCATGGACTGAGCATGTGAGCAATGACGAGGTTTTGGAAAGGATGGAATCGAAAAGGAAATTAATACTAAACATCAGCTAAAGTTCCTGGGACATGCAATGAGGAATATATATATATATATATATATATATATATATATATATATATATATATATATATATTTTTCAAATCCTCCTACTACTTCTTAAATATATATATATATATATATAATTTAAAATTTCGCATTACTTCATCCGGTTAAATGATAATACATCACTTAATTAATCCAACGCCTAACTAATAAAAAACTTTTAGGCAATATTCGACTTCATTCATCAACATAGTCTTCTTCTAGGGGGATACACTGATTCCAACGCTTCTCTAACAATTCGATGCTTTTTTGTAGAACGATTTGTCTTTGTTCTCAAAATATGCCTCAATTTCCTCTATCACTTTTTCATTGGAACCAAATCTCTTTCCCTGGAGCATTCTTTTGAGGGCTGCAAGCAGCCAGTAGTCGCTATTGATGGTTCTTCCTTTCTCAAGATAATCGATGTACAAAATACCTTGCGCATCCCAATATAGGGAGGCCAAATCCTTACCTGCAAATGTTTGCGTCTTTGGTCGCTGTCCACTCAAATGACTGCCGATTTGACTCTGGAGTAAATTGGTGGATCCATATTTCATCCATTGTCACATAATTACACAAAAAGTCTTTCTTGTTGCGTTGAAACGGTTGCAAACAACGCTCTGAATCGTCGACGCGGTTTTGCTTTTGATCGACTGTGAGCAAACGCGACATCCGCTTTGAGCACAGCTTTCTCATTGAGAAATGATAATGCAAAATATTGAATACACTGCCTTCTGATATGTTCAACTCTTCTGTTATCTCAAGCAATTTCAAGTTATGATCGGCCGAAACGAGTTAGTGGATTTTTTTTTCCGGGACGACTGCCGATTTTGATCAACCTTAGCGTTCAGCGTCATTCGTGTCTGTACGACCGCGTTTAAAGTCAGCATACCACCTCTTAACCGTTGTTTCCGACAGAGCAGTGTCCGAATAACATTTATCAAGCCATTTATTTTCTTGAACGGTACTTTTCCTATCAGAAAGCAATGCTTTATCAACGCACGAAATTCAGATTTTGCTATTGCTTTTTATAATTTTCCAACAGTAGCTTCTCTTAAATAACTGTAATTTGTAAACTAACAATCTTATTGGGCCCAAACTTTGTCACGTGTCATTTGAAGGTTAGTACTTTATAAAAATCATATTGATTTTTTATTAGTCGTACCATCTCTAGGTCAGGCCCTCGACTTAATGTGTTAATGTTATTAAATGAAAACTATATTTACAACACGACCCTTGGCTGCGTCCAGTCAACCTCCCTGACCTTTGACCCATTTCGCCCACGTTGTGTTGTTGATCTCGGTTGAACCAAAGTAGGACTACTTATTACCACTTGATGAGGATAGTCCAGACATGCGAGGGATTATTATATGATGAAAACCATAGTTAAGACCGCAGCGATACGGTGTAGAATTATATATATATATATATATCAAATTATTACAAGATTACAAGCAAGTCAAAATAAGTGACGGCAAAGAAATATCAGTTGGCTAGTATTTCAGTAGAATATTTGTGTTGTATTATTTACACACGAACGATTAGTCGGTTGAATTTGCAAAATTTCTCTCTCCCGTCTTCTATTTCTAACAGCAGACGTGTTTTCAGGCCGACCGTATTTCAAACTCTCTTTCCAAACCTCTTCTCTCAAGACACGAGAGCCGACTCACTAATTCTCGTCTTGAAATTCTGATTTTGTTAAATAGCATCTTAACCGCTGTAGGAAAGAGGGGTGTAAGGTGTTCATTTCCCTCACTGTATAGCTCTTACCAGCTCGAAATGAAAACAATTACATTCAAAAACTTCGACTTCCAATAGAAGTGGAAAAAACACACTCCATGGATTTGTCTGCTTGCTCTTATCAACTGCTCTGGTAATTCAGTACACAGGAAATTGCCAAGACCATATTCCGACCTAGGGCCACACACATCGTCAAAACCCACTGACAGATATTTTGACTCTAATCACTTTGATGAATTCGCTTAAAAATAATTTTGTACCCAGTACCTGCAGCTTCTTCTCTCGCACTTCCCGCCTGTGGAACTCGCTCCCATATTCTTGCTTTCCTGACGGCTACAACCTCCTGAAATTTAAATGCAATGTCAATACTCATCTATTAACCACTGGACTCTAGCTCTCTCCCCACCCCCGTATATCCTTCCCTTTCTCTCCACCTATGTATCTGTCATCGCACCTGCATTCTCAGCTTTCTATTGCTCCTTTCTAACTAGTTTGTACTCCTCACTCTTTTCTAATTAATCTTTTTACAGTTATGTAGTCCCCTGCTCATCAGTGGCATTTCCGCTTTGCTCAGGGTGAAATGATAAAAAAAAAATACTTCTTCACACCTGCAATTTTCTACTTGTTAACATGTTGACTACTTTTCCCGACAAAAATAATTGTATTCTTCAATTTTAGAGAAATATTTTCTCATCTTGAAAATTACTTAAAATTAATACCAGCCATCTGAACATAGAGTTACATATTTATACTAGTCATGAATTGAAAAGCTTAATAAAAATCATTTTGCACCAATGTTTTTAAAATCATTTTTTCTTCTTTTTTTTTTTTTTTATGAAAAAAATATCAATAAAGTGTCCGATTTTTAAAGTATAGTCGACCATAGAAGACACTATCAGAAAATAAATTGATGTCTATAGCAAATTTTAAGTCAACTAAAATTAGATTATGGAGAATATTTTCCAATATTTTTTAAACCACTGAGTCGTTATAAATTGTTTAAGAAAGGGGCTCACTTGTCATTTTCCTAAATCATATCAGTACAGATGAAGTTTTTTTTAATCATATCACCCCGAGCAAGGCGGTAACGCCACTGATGTGCAGGGGCTACGTAAGAGTGACAAGATTGGAGAAGAGAAAACCGGAAACCACATCCTAAGAAGGGAACAAGGGATGAGCCTCTTCACCTGTTCAATAAAGGTGGGTGGAGTGTGAACTGGGCGATAGTTTATCTGCAGAAATATGTTAACCCCTTTCAGAACTTGTTACATGATTAACGAGTGATATGAAGCACGTAATCACCGCTACTGTTTGTTTTAAAAATTCATTTCTCTATTATTTTAAACTTAAAGTACCGTATTTCAAGAAGCATAATACACCTTCATCCGTGATACGCACCCCTGCAATTGTGAGAAAATGTTTCTACTCATCCCTTGATTGGCAATTAAATCCTATAAATCTTACCTCTCCAAATTCATTACGGTTAGCGTTTCCTACTCTTGTGCAAACTGTAATTAAAGATATTTATCAAAATTTCCGATTATTATGATTCTAAAAGGAAACGGAAATGCCTATATTGTTCCTACTGCGCAGACTCATTGGTTACCTGATAGCATCCATTTGTTTTATTTGGATTTCAAATGTTGCTTGAACGGTTTCTTGCAACAAATATCGATGACTTGCAATTGACTGGTCATGCCACTTGTTATGATGACCAAATCAGACCTATTCCCTAGGGTTTCCCCGATCCTATTACACCGGAAGTCATTATCTTTCTCTTTAAGGAGTAACGTTGGCACTACACCGTTCAGAGCCACTCTTGAGTCAGTGCCTCGTTCATCCAACCTTTGCGATGACACCTTACTTCGCCTGGCTATTTGGTCTTATTAAAGGTAAAATTATTCTTTTAAAAAATTATGAAGGGCTTCATTTTTGTTGTGAATCCCGACAATGGGACCCGCACAAATAAATGAACAACGACCAATAATTGAGATAGAAAATCAGTGTATTAACGTAAGGATACAGACTTGAATGAAGATTAGTAGTCCAGGAATGCGGGTTAGTAAAAAGTATATGTACAAGTCTCTGGAAGTGAAGTCGTAGTATATTGAGTATGTCAGCGTCGGAAGCTGAGGAGTACGGCGTAATAATCTTCTCGACTAGTGGAGCACAAAGCTACTATGAACTGTTGTGTACTGCCTGCTAATCTCTCTCTGGACTCTCGTATTTTCTTGTTAACTCTCTATGAGAAAGCTATATTCTTCATTTTCGCTTCTATAGCGGTAGTATAAGTATACTCTTGACGAGTCCATCTTTTTTTTTTTTTTTTCATTACCAGTGGATTTTCATTACCAGTGGATTTGCATTACCAATGGATTTTATGGTAATGCTGCTTGTTCTCTTCAAGTCCAGTGTTTGGGGTGGGTGAAATACCAAAGGTTAAAAGTGTCTGGTCTGCATTACCAATGTCCTTTATATCATGGTTGGGTTCTTTTCTCAAGTTCAGCACGAACTTCTGAAATTTTGTAAATTTTTGGTCTTTATCAAGATGCAATTTCTGTGCAGTTAATGTTCTTCACCGAATGGACAGGTTATTTCTCTTCATGAACCAATTTAGAAATCCTCTGAAAGTTTCTTCAGGGTACTTTTTTTTTTTTTTCGTCTTTCTCGGGAGCAACAATCTTATATCTATAGAGCTGATGGCAAGTCCAGCAAACCCGCCTTTCTGCGATTTTCTCCACCAATTTTTGTTCCATTTGAGGATTATTGGCCTCTTTTCCTCTACCGAGGACTCTTGAAGAAAGTTTTGCTGCCACAATTTTTTCCTGTTTTTTTTTTCATAATTTTATATTTGCTTCATTTATATCTGTTGTAACCCTGTTTAAGGGGTCACAAATAAAAACAGGAACACGGGATTAGTGTAAACAACTGTATTAACAAAATAACGGCAAAGGTACAATATGCCAGCTTGTTCGTCTAGCTGACGAGCAAGCGGTGTTGGATATCAAAGTTTCTGTTCGGTAACTCACTCTACAGGTGTCTGACTCGTACCAGACTAGTGCTCTTCGGTGACTACTAATCACATGGCATTTATTCAGGTTGAGTTAGTCCGTTACTATGTTAATAGGTAGGTCTACCACAACAATATCGTGCTTTCTTTCTGCTGCCCGATTTCCACCTTGTTCTGCTACAACAATAACTTTTCTCTTGAATTCACTGGAGTAACTTGTTCTTCTTGAATTCATTTTTAACCAGGGGTGTTGTAAAGTAAGAATAAGAGTCGGTAAGAATAAGATCGAGAGAATGTTGCAAACTCCTGGACGTTTTGCTTATACACACACGTTTTATCGATATTCGTTTTCACCAAAATAAACTGTTTTTATTTCGGTATCAAGCAGAAGCAACTTGGTGGCGCCCATATTTCATCGCATAGCCGTAAGTTTTCCACAAAAATACAATTATTCTAATTTTGTTTCATGACAATTCTTATTATATTTTACATATGTAAGTATTGTTAGTTACATATAATTGTACTAGCAGTATAGCCCGGCGTTGCTCGGGTGTAATGAAAGCTTTAAAACTAATCCATGGTCCTGGAGCTCAGACTCTTTGGACGTTGGCACGAAAGACTAAAAAGCAATAGTTGTTTCCAGTTAAAGCGAAACCGTAGACTGAAAGAAAAATGAATGGATGTAAATCAAATTTTGATTTCCTGGTATCGATATCAAATAAGGTTATTTTTCGTCGTAAACTGAATTTTGAAGGCTAAATAAGTTCTCTGAGTAAATGGTATCATGGCTGAGACTAAGAACTACAATTATACCTACTTAGAGCCAAACCCGAAGCAAAAACTAAAATAAAAGGGCTGAAAAAATACAGACATACAGGCAGATAAACAGACACACATACAAACATCTTATATATATATATATATATATTATCGATTTTCTGCACTATTGTAAGAACTGCAACCTTGAAACTTCTGAATATTCTTTCTTATGTCTTTGTCTATGAGTGTATCAAATTTGATTAAAATCGGACCACTCCATCTATAAACCCATTTTTTCGATTATCGATTTTCGATATTTATCGGGTGTACCTCGACACAAAACCTAGCTAAGAACACTCGCAGACGCTTATAGCACAACTGTGTAAATTTTCAAGAAAATCGGTTCGGATGTTTTGGAGTCGATAGGTACCGCGCACACACACACACACACACACACACACACACACACACACACACACACACACACACACAAAGTTCCATTTATAAATAAGTTTAGATTTGACATACTTATGGGGTCGCAATCGCCGAATGTTTATGTCAAATTGTCATATGTTTGTGGGGAGTAGTCATTTCATAATTGAAATCGACCTATGAAACATCAATTCTTTCAAGTTTTTTTTTAGCTGTGCATAATACGCTCACCTAATGTTGCTTATTGTTTTTTTACAAAGAAATGCGCATTATACATAATTTTTAAAAAAATCAAATTGACTATACTTTAAATCAGCTAATACTTCTCAAATAAAGTTTTTAAAAAAAGTTTTATTTTTAGAAGATTTTTATAAACGAGAATTATTTTTTATTTGCAATTTGCCGGAATGGCTGATTTCAAATATTTTATTGAAAGTAACCAAAAAATTCGATTCCAATCAATATAATTTCCAGTTGAAAAGCACCAGGGTATTTTGCTTACAAAACTTAAGTATCGAAAATTAGTGGGGATAGATAGATCAGTCAGTCAGTTAAGTGCCATGCGTGATACACGCTTGGGTGATCATGTCTCGAAAGAGACATGACTGACTGGGCAGAAGATTATCCTGCAGTAGGTTGCCATTGCTTTCTGCGGTAGACTGGTTGCCGACCATGGCTATAGAACCCAATCTGTCCTATTATTTAACCCATAACTGGAGGGAAGAAACGGGTTAATACCTTTCCCAAGGGTATTTGCGCGTAAGTGAATGCAAGGAATTCATCTGGAATTCGAACTCGGCTCCCCGATTTCTCGTTCCGAGCCGATATCTACTGCGCCACAACGCAGATAGATAGATAGATAGATAGATAGATAGATAGATAGATAGATAGATAGATAGATAGATAAGGAACAAGAAATCAATGCGTTAGTTACAGTTTCTAGGGAGGGAAAGCGCATAACCTGGCATGACCAAAAGTTTGAACAAGATCAATGCACTCATATTCTCGGTCACGATAACTTCTGACTTCATCACATTACAGCCGCTGTCGGGTACAAAACACTTCCGACGACCCAATGTTACTCACAAAGGCTTGTGTCAGCCCGTGGTATGGTTTTTATGCTGGGATCGTCTTCCCCAGACCGATAACATCGAACAGGCCATGGTGAGATTCGAACCCGAAAGCAAGCATTCTAACCACTCGGCCATGCGCCCATACGTGCATCAGTCTGTTAACTGCCACACGCGATATACGCCCTTACGATCATGTCTTTTTCGACTCATGACTGACTAGGCAAACGATTTTCCCTCAGTAGGTTGCCATTTCTTTCTGCGGTCCAACCAAGTGTGTCCTGCTCGTCAACCCATTGCTGAGGAGTCAGTCAGTTAAGTGATACACGCTTGAGCGATCATGTCTCTTTCGATATATGATTGACTGGGTAGAAGATTATCCCGCAGTAGGTTGCCATTGCTTTCTGCAGTAGACTGGTTGCCAGCCAAGGCTATAGAACCCAATCTGTCCTATTATTTCACCCATAACTGGAGGGAAGAGACGGATTAATACCTTTCCCACGGGTATTTGTGCGTAAGTGAATGCAAGGAATTCAACTGGAATTCGAACTCGGCACCCCGATTTGTCGTTCCGAGTCGATATCCACTGCACCACAACGCACATCCTAGGGGTATTTGTCCGTAAATGCTGCTAGTCAACCCAAGGGTATTTGTGCGCAAGTGGGTGTAACGAACCTGACTGGAAATTGAACTCGGCTATCCGTTTTCTTAGTTCGATTCGTTACCCATCAGGTGCGTGTTTAAAAATTTGTAACAGCGTGGAATACAACAGTTGACCGCAACAGACAGCAGGAGGTGTGATGAAGATAATAACTATACAGGTGAATATTTATGTTATTCACATTTCCTCATATTTGTTTTTATCACGAACTGCCAATTTAGGACCACCCAGAATGCATTTCCATTACATTCCAACTGTCAACCATTTGCATTTTTACTGACACGCTTATGCTCATTAAGTCAGCATACATCACCCTTCAAATACCCTTCAGCCTAAATTATTTACGGCCCTTGTAAATACCTCACGATATAGCTACATTGCACCCTTCAGTTACTATAAATATTCAACAAAACTGATTGGGTCTTTGTTCATTTTTTATGTTAGCACTTTACAAAGCTCGGATCAAACTTACAGAGCAATATACATCAAAATTATAGAGCAGTATAGATCAAACTTACAGAACAGTATAGATCAAATTTAAAGAGCAATGTCGATATTGGAGTAGATAGACTAAACTATCGCCCGGTTCACACTCCACCCACATCTATTGAACAGGTGAAGAGGCTCATCCCTTGTTCCCTGTTTAGGATGTGGTTTCCGGTTTTCTCTTTTCCAATCTTTTCACTCTTTTCTTTCTTCTTTTTTTTTTTAATTGGAATAGATAGACTAAACTATCGCCCGGTTCACACTCCACCCACGTCTATTGAACAGGTGAAGAGGTTCATCCCTTGTTCCCTGTTTAGGATGTGGTTTCCGGTTTTCTCTTTTCCAATCTTTTTACTCTTTTTTTTTTCTTTTCCAATTGGAGTAGATAGACTAAACTATCGCCCGGTTCACACTCCACCCACGTCTATTGAACAGGTGAAGAGGTTCATCCCTTGTTCCCTGTTTAGGATGTGGTTTCCGGTTTTCTCTTTTCCAATCTTTTTACTCTTTTTTTTTTCTTTTCCAATTGGAGTAGATAGACTAAACTATCGCCCGGTTCACACTCCACCCACGTCTATTGAACAGGTGAAGAGGCTCATCCCTTGTTCCCTGTTTAGGATGTGGTTTCCGGTTTTCTCTTTTCCAATCTTTTTACTCTTTTTTTTTCTTTTCCAATTGGAGTAGATAGACTAAACTATCGCCCGGTTCACACTCCACCCACGTCTATTGAACAGGTGAAGAGGCTCATCCCTTGTTCCCTGTTTAGAATGCGGTTTCCGGCTTTCTCTTTTCCATTCTTTTTACTCTTACGTAGCCCCCTGCGCATCAGTGGCGTTATCGCCTTGCTCGGGGTGATATGAAAAAAAAAAAAAAAAAACTTATAGATCTCGGATCAAACTTATAGAGCAATATAGATCAGACTTATAGAGCTTGGATCAAACAGTGGTAATTCTACTGTTCGCTCTACTGACGATGTTGGATTAAAACAACTAGGAATCCAGAACTGGCGAACATTTGCATCCCACATCTATATCTAATCTAAACTTATTTATAAATGGAACTTTGTCTGTGTGTGTATCTGTGTGTGTGTGTCCGTTAGCTATAGACTCCGAAACGGCTGAACCGATTTTCTTGAAAATTTACACAATTGTACTATAAGCGTCTTCGAGTGTTCTTAGCTAGGTTTTGTGTCTAGGTACCCGCGATAAATATCGATAATCGAAAAAATCGAGTTATAGAAGGAGTGGTCTGATTTTAATCAAATTTGATACACTCATAGACAAAGACATAAGAAACGATATTCAGAAGTTTCAAGGTTGTAGTTCTTACAATTGTGCGGAAAATCGATAATATATATATATATATATATATATATATATATATATATATATAAGGCAAGATGTTTGTGTTTCAATCTACGGTTTCGCTTTAACTGGAAACAACTATTGCTTTTTAGACTTTCGTGCCAACGTCCTAAGAGTCTGAGCTCCAGGACCATGGATTAGTTTTAAAGCTTTCATTACACCCGAGCAACGCCGGGCTATACAGCTAGTGTTTAATAATAACAAGGTCTCTGCCCACTGATCGGGAAGTTTTGAGGAGCGTTGAACCACGTCTTAATTGCTTTTGTTCCTAGTTCCACCCTGACGCAGAGTGGTAGAACCTCTTAGGGTCCCAGCTTTGTGCAAATAGTAAAACCCCAAACTGGAGTCAAAACATAAGAATATAAAAATCAATTAGGAAAAATTGCCCGTAATATATTTTCATATTAGAGAAAAAAAATCACCAGCAATACATTTTTTATTTAAAAATTACCAAAGATTGGTAAAGAAAATTTTAGCGTCTTTTTTGCAGTGCAAAAAACATTGATTTGGAAATTCTTGCACAAATGAAATAATTGTCGGATTTTAATGAAACTTTCAGGAATTATTCACAAATGAATGAAATTTTTCTAGTAATGTCTTTTTTATTTTATTTTTTAGAAAATCTTGGTAAAAATTAGTCAATTTTATGAAATTTTGAAGAATTAAATTTTATGCAATTTCATGTTTATCCATGTCCTTAACAAAATCCAACGGAGAATGTGTAATGTGATAGATCCCGACTTGGCAGCTCAGATACAGTCACTTTCTCACCTGCGCAATGTGGATCCCCTGTGTCTCTTCTACAAATACTTTCACGGCTTCTGCTCCGATGAACTTAGATCACTGGTGCCCCTATATATACATTTACTCGAGCCACAAGATTAGCAACTTGGTCCCACCTTTCTTCTGTGAAAGTAATAAATTGTAAACGCAAATTCTACTCCAACAGCTTCTTTTCTCGCACTTCCCACCTGTGGAATTCCCTTCCTCGACAGCTATAATCTCCAAGAATTTAAATGTAAATTCAATAATCATCTCCTATCTCACTAACCTGCATCCCCTCTCTCATGCTTCTTTCTCCGTCCACTCCACTCTCATCAGTATTCTTATCCTTCTCTTACCCACTTCCTGACACCCCCTATAACCTGTCACTCTTTCTCATAACTTTCCTCCTATGTATGCCCCTGCAAAACAGTGACAATAAAATGCTTTGCTGGGGGCAATATGATTATAAAAAAAAAGTTAAAATCAGGATTCTTTGGATAATTTAAATCACCATTTTTATTTATTTATTTTGTAAAACAGGACCACCAATTACCGAAAATCTGCACTGAATCGTAAAATATAAAATACAGTCAAACTAAAATATTATTTGATAAGAAAAGCTTTTAATTGCTTTTAAGAATAAGATGAATTATATTATGGACTAGCAGTATAGCCCGGCGTTGCTCGGGTGTAATGAAAGCTTTAAAACTAATCCATGATCCTGGAGATCAGACTCAGCCTAAAGAATATTTGAAATAATAAAATAATTGCGACAATTTACCAATCGCACCTAATATATATATATATATATATATATATATATATATAATACTAGCAGTATAGCCCGGCGTTGCTCGGGTGTAATGAAAGCTTTAAAACTAATCCATGATCCTGGAGATCAGACTCAGCCTAAAGAATATTTGAAATAATAAAATAATTGCGACAATTTACCAATCGCACCTAATATATATATATATATATACTAGCAGTATAGCCCGGCGTTGCTCGGGTGTAATGAAAGCTTTAAAACTAATCCATGATCCTGGAGATCAGACTCAGCCTAAAGAATATTTGAAATAATAAAATAATTGCGACAATTTACCAATCGCACCTAATATATATATATATATACTAGCAGTATAGCCCGGCGTTGCTCGGGTGTAATGAAAGCTTTAAAACTAATCCATGGTCCTGGAGCTCAGACTCTTTGGACGTTGGCACGAAAGACTAAAAAGCAATAGTTGTTTCCAGTTAAAGCAAAAACCGTAGACTGAAAGAAAAATGAATGGATGTAAGTCAAATTTTGATTTCCTGGTATCGATATTAAATAAGTTTTTTTACGTCGTAAACTGAATTTTGAAGGCTAAATAAGTCCTCCGAGTAAATGGTATCATAGCTGAGTCTAAGAACTACAATTATACCTACTTAGAGCCAAACCCAAAGCAAAAACTAAAATAAAAGGGCTGAAAAAAATACAGACATACAGGCAGATAAACAGACACACACACAAACATCTTGCTTTATATATATATACATTATCGATTTTCTGCACTATTGTAAGAACTGCAACCTTGAAACTTCTGAATATCGTTTCTTATGTGTTTGTCTATGAGTGTATCAAATTTGATTAAAATCGGACCACTCCTTATATAACCCGATTTTTTCGATTATCGATTTTCGATATTTATCGGGGGTACCTAGACACAAAACCTAGCTAAGAACACACGCAGACGCTTATAGTACAACTGTGTAAATTTTCAAGAAAATCGGTTCGGCCGTTTCGGAGTCTATAGCTAACGGACACACACACACACATACACATACAAAGTTCCATTTATAAGTAAATTTTTACATGAATTGTTTTCATTTTTTACAAAATTTAATTAGAATAATTTATAAAGTTTTAAATTTTTTAAATTTCTGCATTACTTGGTGCTGGTTAGGTGATATTGTTAAGTAAAACTATATTTACTAATCATGAATTAAAAAGCTTGCTCCAATTCAGCAAACATCAATATGTTTTTTAAAACTTAAAATTCTTGAGGTGTATAAAAGAGCTGATTTTTGTAAATACAGACGTTCATACACAGCATTATTAAAAAATAAAAACAATAACTATAGCAAATTTGAAGATAAAATACTTAAAATTCAATCAAACATTAGATCACAGATAATAATTTTTTTTAATTTTTTAAGATTAATCAGTAGTTTAAAAATTATATTTAAAAGCACTCATGTTATATTCCTCAAGTATTTTTTTACAGATATGACCTCTATAGAAAAAGATTAAATAAACTTCCGTCTGTCATTTCAAGGTATCAACACCTAGTTACTGCGGTGTTAAAAATGCATTTCTGCAACATTTTAAACTTTAAAAAATATTTGCCTAGAATCAGATTAATTCAATTTTAAATCAGCTTATATTTCTCAAATAAAGTTTCAGAAAATATATTTTATTTTTAAAAGATTTTTTTTTTTTTTGATAAAGTGATATACATAATAATGACAGATTGATAAACGGGTGCTAAAATCAGCTTTTCTCTTATTGATTGCAAAAAACAATTGAAATTAGATTTGATATCCAGAAAAAGTAGTTTACTTATTAGAAATATTAAATTTTATGTACTAACTTGAAATTAAAACTAAAATAAAAGCTTTTCATTTTCTTTTAAATTCACTTCAAACCTTAAGTATCGCGAATCTTTGGAGGTTCTGAGTTGTAAAAAAATTTCTAAATTTTGTGTGCAATGTAATTTTTTTTTTTATCTTTTCACCCCAAGCAAGGCAGTACCGCCACTGATGCGCAGGGGGCTACATAAGAGTAAAAGTTTAGACAAGAGGAGAATGAAGAGAAAGACGGACCAGGTACAGTGGGTGTTAGAGAAAGGGCAAGAGAAGGATGGAAACACAGGTGTGAAGAGAGTTGCAAAGGTAGAGAGAAAGGAAAAGAAGAAGATATACAGGGTGATGTAGAAACAACTGAAGTCAAGTGGATAAGAGATGGGAATTGATATTGCATTTAAATTCCTGGAGGTTGTAGCCGTCAGGAAAGCAAGTATATGGAAGGAAGTTCCACAGGTGGGAAATGCGAGAAAAGAAGCTGATGGAGTAGAATTATCGCCTGCATTTGGTTGATCTAACTCTAAATGGGTGGGACCTTGTTACCAGTCTGGTTGCACGAGGGAAGTCACTTGTCACGGTGCCCCTGCCATTCTAGTGGCAGGGGCACCAGTGACTTAAGTTCGTCCGAGCACAAGCCATGAAAATATTTGTAGAATAGACAGAGAGAAGCCACATTCCGCCGGTGAGAAAGTGGCTGGAGACGTGCTGCTAAGTCGGGACCTATCACGTTACAGATTCTCCTTTGGAGCCTGTCAAGAACACTGAGATAAACAACTGGAGCGCCTGACCATCGCATGCTTGAAGAGTTCCATAAATGGGCCCTAACTCTGCCCTGGTGTTAGAACCTCTGTGCCTTTAGAGCCTTGTGTGAATGATAGCGAGTATATTGTATTTTTTCTTTTATTCTATTAATATTTTAATCTGACATTATCTCCAACCAATGTCCGTGTACAATGAACCAGCAATTAGTGGTTACTGTTTTTAAGTGAGACACAAAGTTCACCATTTTAAGCAAGACTGTTTCCAGATGCCCATTTCTCTTGTCAATAGCAGTTTACTGCCAGATTTTTAACGACAGAATTATCGTATCCAGTTTGCCAAATTTCTTTTTCTTTTTTTTTGGGGGGGGATAGGGCTAGGGAGTAGGAGGAATGGTGATGAGGAAATAGTGTAAGCTTTATTGTCTTTTTTTTTTTTTTGCACTATCAGTTTTCGTTTCGTTCTCTTTTTAATTCTTCTCATATTCCTTCTTTTACATTTGCCTTTTCTTTCTTTTCTTTTCTTTTCTTTCTTTCTTTTCTATTCATCCATTATTCCTTTTATCTCTTTCTTTTTTCTATTCTGTTAAGCTTCTATTCGTTTTTTTATTATTATTATTCTTTTTCAACTTCTTCCTTTTCTTTTTAAACTTTTTTCTTTTTTTCATTCACTATTTTCATTCATCTTATTTTTTTTCTTTCCTCATTCTTCCCCCACCCCATTTCTCAAGGCACGTGCAGAAAGCGAAAACCAACTCCGAACGTGTCTATTCTGTTCACTTTCAGACAAATTCCCTCGGGTAAAAGTATTAATCCATCTATTCACTCTCCATCTATGGGTTACCTAGCAGGGTAGATTGAACTCTCTAACCTTCGGAGGTAACCAATATTTGAGAAGAAAAACATTGCATTCCAAACTGTAGAGAAGGCAACGGGAAACAACTCTGCTATCTTTCCCGAAAAGACATGGCAATTCACATACATGTGACATAGCCTTCGGGTCGCTAGTCGTGATGATGGCCTCGACACAGTCGCTGGTCTTCGAGACGTCTATTATAACAGCGCTCCCCCTTGCCCACGCTGTGAATTCTGATCAAAGGAAGGCACGCCGAAATCTTGCTTGCTGAGTCTTTACCACGTCGAACCAGGCCGGACACGCGCGTACATTTGGTTAACAAAAAATAAAATGCGGTACCAAAAATAAATAAATAAATAATTTCGATAATGCCTGAATAGAGTCTTTATACATATAATAAATAAATAAAAACAATTATCAACAGAAGCAGAATTCAATTTTCACAACGGAGCGAAGTTTTCGTTAAGAATAATCGGAGCTTTCAATTTTCCAATTAAAAAAATAAGTCTTTTCACGGCTCTTTACCGAAGCTTTACGGAAACGGCCGAAGCGGGGTGTTTTGGCGGCAAATAAATTTGTATTTGCGATAGAAATAATTTTTACCACAAATACCAATAAAATTATAATTTTTTTAAAGTGCACACGAACTTTATGGAAAACCTGTATATTAAAGAAAAAAAAGCTGTTGAGAGCCATGATCGTCTCTTGAAGAGACAGGACATTTAAAAAATGTCTCATGTTATGAAGCTCGTCTTCGTCTGGAACAAGCCAACAAGCACTGAGCACCAGTAAAGTATCAGGTTTATAACAGAAATATTAGTTGACATGACTAGCCATTGCTCTGGGACGAGGTTCCCTCTTGAGTCTTTCTTTCTTTCTTTCTTTCTTTCTTTCTTATCATTCTCTTCATCAGTTTTATTCTTTCATTTTCACTTTTTTTTGCTTTCTTTCTTTTATTTTCTTTCTTTCTTTTTCTTTTTTCTGTTACTTTTCCTTCTTTCTTTTTTGTTTTGTTTTATTTTATTTTGTTTTGTTTTGTTTTCTTTTATTTCTTTTCTTTTCTTTCTTTTTTTTTATTTCCTTTTGTTGTTTTCTTTTATTTCTTTTCGTTCTTTCTTTCTTTCTTTCTTTCTTTTCTTTTATTTCTTTTCTTTCTTTTACTCTGGGACGAGGTTCCATTTTGCTTCATTCTGTGTGACACTTCTGAGAGACTACGTCGAAAAGAAAAAAGGTAAGCTTCTATCTATATTAGAAGCCCTTATACCGAAATATTCACCTTATTTATTGAATGACCCTCGTAGAAGTCCTTATACCGAAATATTCACCTTATTTATTGAATGACCCTCGTAGAAGTCCTAATACCGAAAAATTCACCTTATTTATTGAATGACCCTCGTAGAAGTCCTTATACCGAAAAATTCACTTTATTAATTGAATGGCCCTCGTAGAAGTTCTTATACCGAAAAATTCATCTTATTTATTGAATGACTCTCGTAGAAGTCCTTATACCGAAAAATTCATCTTATTTATTGAATGACCCTCGTAGAAGTCCTTATACCGAAAAATTCACCTTATTTATTGAATGACTCTCGTAGAAGTCCTTATACCGAAAAATTCACCTTATTTGTTGAATGACCCTCGTAGAAGTCCTTATACCGAAAAATTCACCTTATTTATTGAATGACCCTCGTAGAAGTCCTTATACCGAAAAGTTCACCTTATTTATTGAATGACCCTCGTAGAAGTCCTTATACCGAAAAGTTCACCTTATTTATTGAATGACCCTCGTAGAAGTCCTTATACCGAAAAATTCACCTTATTTATTGAATGTCCCTCGTAGAAGCCCTTATACCAAAAAATTCACCTTATTTATTGAATGACTATCGTAGATGTCCTTATGCCGAAAAATTCACCTTATTTATTGAATGTCCCTCGCAGAAGCCCTTATACCAAAAAATTCACCTTATTTATTGAATGTCCCTCGTAGATGTCCTTATACCGAAAAATTCACCTTATTTATTGAATGACCCTCGCAGAAGCCCTTATACCAAAACATTCACCTTATTTATTGAATGAATATCGTAGATGTCCTTATACCGAAAAATTAACCTTATTTATTGAATGACCCTCGTAGAAGTCCTTATACCGAAAAATTCACCTTATTTATTGAATGTCCCTCGTAGAAGCCCTTATACCAAAAAATTCACCTTATTTATTGAATGACTATCGTAGATGTCCTTATGCCGAAAAATTCACCTTATTTATTGAATGTCCCTCGCAGAAGCCCTTATACCAAAAAATTCACCTTATTTATTGAATGTCCCTCGTAGATGTCCTTATACCGAAAAATTCACCTTATTTATTGAATGACCCTCGTACTTAAGAAATGTTCTAAAAGGACGGAATGTGCAAAGGCGCACTGGCATGGTCAAGGGTGCGTTTCGAAAGCTCACCTGAGTATTGAGAGACAAGAAAATTTCTTTGGAAACAAAGAAAACAATACTGAACTATTACGTGATATCTGTCCTCCTATACGGCAGCAAATGGTTGACAACCGCCTCAAAAATGAAGGAAGAGACAGCTGATGTTTCTGGGAAGCGCAATCAGGCAGAATGGCTTGGAGAACCTGATACTCACAAGGCGGATAGAGGGAAAGAGAGACAGGCGAAAGTACCACGAGACATACTTGACGGGCTTGTGCAACTGCATAGCGGTGCGTGGTTTGGGGGAGATACCAAGAGGAAAGGTGTTAAGTGAGACAAGGGATAGGGGTAAATAGAGGTCCATGATTGCCTATGTCCTGAAGGAACACGGCACATAAAAGAAAGAAGATATAGCGTCAGTGGGAAACTCCCTTAACTGGTTAGTGGACAGGACCTGTACGTAGCAGATTCGTGTATCATTGAATGGCTCCAAATATTGTGTTTACCCCGTGAACTACGATAAAAATATAAAAGATGGATATTTAAGGTATGAAAACTATTTCAAGTGTGGCACAAGGATAAAAGGCTGAGAAATAGCGTCGGTGTTTTTAGTATGTATAAGATTTTTATTTTTGTTTTATTAGCTGTTAATACATTACGTGTATACTTTTAGGAGTTGGTGTATCAATTTTTAAATGTCATCAGACATCTATTTATCTATCTATCTATATAATAATTCTGCTTGTTCCTTCCTTAGTTAGTTACTTAGTTCCTCCATCCGTTACTCTCTACACGAGCTTTTCATTCCCCTCTATCTTTTTACTCTCCTCAGCCTTTCTCTCACCTTTGCCAAACGGAAGGGTAGTAAAGAGTGAGAGAGTAGGAGGAGAGAGCCTATAGCATTACCGTATCAGTAGCAGCAAAAGCTGGTGGTTGTAGCAGTAATTGTGTGTGTGTACTGTACAATATAGTAAAAATAGGTAGGGTTGTTGTCATATCCTGCGACCTAATAACGAAATTTCTGGCCTCTACACCCTTGGCCATTACTCAGTTGGTCTTTTCTGTTTACAATGGACACAGGAGCCATGATTTTTCAGTATTAAAAAAAGACATTTTCTCTTTCAAAATTTCTTACAAAATAGCGTACAGTATTTTGGTTATGGTCTGTGCATATAATATAATATAAGATTACAGTAAAGTAGCTTCTATGGACATTACTTTTATAGATATTTTAATAAAATTACACTCTGTGTTATCGTTATTTTATTATCCAATACCTTTATGTTAGAAGACGTTACTATCATTTGTAGTATGAGAAAGTAAAATTTTTCCAGAAAATTATAATTATCCTTCCGTGGAAATTCCAAGGGTTCCGCTAGTATATAAAATTCTGTGACTTCCATTAGTCCGTCCGTCACCCCCTTTAAAACAGATTGATCGATTGAAATCACATTTTGGGGAGAAGTGCAAATAGGTAAAGGGATACAAAGTACAGTTACTTTTACTAAAGAGCGTTGCTTAGTGCAATAAATTTTCATTCATTTTTGGGGAAAAATTAAAAAATTTATTATGTAACATACAAAATACCCCCACTATTTTAAAAACAATTTAATGATTAAAATAACAAATACTTATTTATTCAAAAATGCAATATTGTTTTTTGCATATCTTTTATTTAAATTTATATATATATATATATATATATATATATATATATATATATATATATATATAAAATTCTGGAGACATATAATGCTGAGTAGTAGCATTGTGTGTGTATAAAACCCAACCGAGAAAGTTTCAAATCGGCCAAGGAAGCAATTACTTCAACAGGACTAAATACTGAACAAAACAAGGTCTAGATTTAAAAATTCAAGTGCTAAGCGCTGATTCATTGCTTTTGATAGAAATAAACGAATTTACACGAATTACAAACTTTGCTTAGCACACATGCAAAAGCGAATCCAAAAACAAAACTAGCGAAATTTTACACCTCGATGCAAAATGTTTTTCGGCCAATAGAAAACTAGGAAACATCTAAAAAAAAGAAAAAAATTCAAATAATTTTCAATTATCAGAAGCAAAATTTATTTTATTGCCTTTTCGCGAGCTCACGCGAAGTTTGTTTGTCGTCTAATGGAAAGGCCAGAATCACACCCGGGAGTGAATTCCCAAATTACTTTTTCGACTCCTACAAACGAAATAAAAGACGGAGCAAAATCGACTGTCGACAGAGAGAGAAGAAGACGAGAGTAATTAACATGTCCCTCGACAAACGTCAAGCGATCGTTATTATTATCATTTCTATATTTCTCCCCCGCCTCCTTATTCTCGTGGTTCACCCATCTGCCTTTTCTTATACTTGATAATCGGACGGAACCCTTAAGACTGTGCAAATACTTCAAAAACACTCCTAGCCAAGAAATGCTCATATATACATACATACATACGTTCCTGCCTACATACACATAAACTCATTCTTGCAAGGATACTACGAACATTTAACGATCTTGTATCAACCAAAAGCCATTACTTTTATTTGCAAAAACCTCAGTTGATGTATATATATATATATATATATATATATATATATATATATATATATATATATATATATATATATATATATATATATATATATATATATATATATATATATATATATATATATATATATATATATATATATATATATATATATATAAATATATATATATATAAATATATATATATATATATATATATATATTAATGCAGGTTTCATTGAATAATATAGACAAGTTTTATCTATTAATTTTGTGTAGGATCCGTTCATACCGTCTGATATACTTGATGGTGATGTCGTTGAAAGACAACAAAAAATCACAGTATTTGTTGAATTTTTTATCGACATCACCATCAAGTATATCAGACGGTATGAACGGATCCTACACAAAATTAATAGACAAAACTTGTCTATATTATTCAATGAAACCTGCATTAATGAAAAATGCTGCCAAAATACACACAATATATATATATATATATATATATATATATATATATATATATATATATATATATATAATTGTTTCTATTTACAATTTGATTCTCTTGTTTTATACCCCTCTTATAGTGGGCTATCTAACTAACAAGGCCAAATCAAACTAATCTGTTTCAACACACACTCCACTATAACTGATAACCCACTATAGATTTCAATACACGTCATTGGGTTGCAAATTAAAGTCTAGAACGAATTAAAGTTTATGATACTAACAGCAAATATGAGGACATTAGTCCAACTGTAAAGAATTTAAACGAGAATGAAATTCTTTAAAATTCATGAAAGAGTAATTTGTTAAAAAAAAAATACTGAAATAAAAAGGTGAATAATAATTCATTAAAAAAGACAAAAAGTAATTCAATATTCCTTCTTTTGGTGCCACACGTGATTCAGGCTTGGCGAATCATGTCTCTTTTCTATTTACTATTTATTTGGCAAAAAAAAATCTTACAATAGTTAGTTGGGGAACAAGAGATGGGATTCATATCTTTTCCAAGATATTTGCGCGTAAGGGAATGTAACTGAAATTCGAACCTGGCTCTCTGGTTTCCCGTTCCGAGCAGTTACTCCTTACACCACCCACACATCCAAGCTTACAGCACCTGATATTTCGAAGCGGTCTTTCACCTAGTTACTGACCAGGATCAAAGTTGCTTAACTTCCGTGATCGCACGAATTAAAAATACTAAATGAAAGAGTTCAAATGTTAGTAACTAATAAAGCAACAAAAAAAAAAAAGAAAGAAAAAACTGCAGCTACACAATCGTTAAAAGATAAAAACGATAATCTTTTTTTTTCAAGCGGGATGGGG
Source organism: Ascarosepion bandense (assembly GCA_037127315.1). Lineage (NCBI taxonomy): Eukaryota > Metazoa > Mollusca > Cephalopoda > Sepiida > Sepiidae > Ascarosepion > Ascarosepion bandense. Next base: position 5,243,737 of record JBBBDQ010001254.1, read on the forward strand.
TATGTTACAGACGCCATTTTACATTCAACCGCCATTTTATTTTTTTCTCTTTTTCTATTTCTCATTCCCCATCCACCTGTCAGTCTCTCAATCCATCGGGCGTGCCCAATTTTGTTCCAAAATTAAAATTTACTTCTGTCCACTCCATAAATACCAATTCGGGCAGACATTGATGGGCATACCGACTTCTGCGTGTCTTGTGGCCATAAATACGTCTAGATTCTGGCAAACAGACTTACAGACATTTCACCCAGCCCACCCCACTTCCTTACTTGTAACTGATTGCAAAGGAGACTTCATTTTGAAAATGCCTTCTGGGTGATTGGCTCAACACGCTAAAACTGATCACCTCATCGCTGACACCTATGAATAGATGTGGTTTTACGGGAATGGGTGGTGGTTTTATTGTCTTTGTGTGTGGCTATTTGTGGGGCACAATTCGTACGCTTATCTATTCCCGCCAAAGTTTCTGCGTGCAAACATATTTTTGAATATATAAGAATTAGTGTGTGTGTGTGTGTTATACAGCCAATAGCCAAATGAAAATGTAAAACATTTTGCACAACAAAAATGTATTTTTCAACGTGATCGCCTTCTTTGTCAATGCACTTAATTCAATGTTTCTCCATTAATCACAGAGACCGAGTAATATAAACTGTTTTTCGTATCAACATTCCATTAATAATTGTATCCACCCTCAAATATATATACACATATATATAAAGTAAAGTAAATTTCGATGTGCAAAACTATTGAATGATCATTTCAACATGAAATCCCTAAGAGAGATTTCACATCTCATCAGCAACTACCACATTTCAAAATCTTGCCGATGAGATGTGAAATCTCTCTTAGGGATTTCATGTTGAAATGATCATTCAATAGTTTTGAACATCGAAATTTATTTTATTTTATAATTAGCTGTGTAATTTTTCGGTATAAGGACTTCTACGAGGGTCATTCAATAAATAAGGTGAATTTTTCGGTATAAGGACTTCTCCATCTGTATCATTTTTTAATATGAAAATTTTAATATTAATTAGGATCAGGTTTTTGGGACTTACCTTCCCACTTTTCCGTTTGGATTAAAGTTATATATATATATATATATATATATATATATATATATATATATATATATATATATACCCAAGTGAAATAGGAACGAAGAAAATATTAACAACGTTCAAAACATTAATTTAAAACAGTGCTCAATAAAAAAAATAGAGCTATGAATATTTATTATAAATTATAGTTTAGAATATGTACAAATTATAATCTACTACAAAGTGTACATTTTGTTTCGATATTAAAAGGACAGTGTCTCATCAGGTAGTGTGAAGGAAGATGGAAAATTCTTTTCCTTATATTGGTAAATTTTGTGTGAGAGGTAAGTGGGGTAGAGAAAATGGGAAATCAGAATTGGAAGTTGTGAATTAGAATTTGAACAAAAAGAGGAAAGCGCTTCAGAGAGGTTACAAGGACGTTAACATAAAGACATCCACCATGAAAGATGATTTTTTTTTTTTCAGCAAAAAAAAAGTGAGAGTACCTATATATGTGAAAATTTTATTTTAGGCATGTCAGATTAAATAAATTGCAAACATAGTGTTTGCTTATTTTTAATTGATGGCTTAAGGTTCTTTTAAACTCAATATATTATAAAAGGGAACTATATACCTCACGAATAACTTTGATTCATTAAAAATCTTAAGCCGTCAATTAATAGAATAAGCTATGAATACTGTAGTAATGTTCTAAAATGTTTACAAAGAAAACATTTTTTTCATCCCTTAATACGTCATTATATGTCATTACAACATATAAAAATTCTGTTTTGGATAAATTTCATGTTCAAATGTACGCTAAACAATTTTTCAACCGTTATATTTGAAGCAAGAAGAAACTTTACAGTAACATTTAGCAACAAAGTTTTGCAGTTATTTTTTTGTTACCACAACTCACACGCATGAAGATGATCTCGGAAGGAGATTGAAAGTACTTGGGAACATCAAGAAGTGAATAATAAAATCGATTGTAAAAGTTACAGCTCATTTCTTATATATTTCACTTATAATACGCGAAACATTATCCGTGAGTTTGAACAGATTTTATTAAAAACAGACACAATATTTACAATTTTTTTATAATCTGACATGCCTAAAAGAATATATATATATATATATATATATATATATATATATATATATATATGTGTGTGTTTTGAGTACTGTCAGAAGATAGATATTTCCTAACAAGATTTCTCGATTATTCAGGCCGGTGCATATATATATATATATATATATATATATATATATATACATATTGTGTGTATTTTGTAACAACTTAAACCTGGCGTGAATACGATAAATTTTGATATCTCGACTAACATAATCAAATGCCTGTAATCGGATCAAGAACCACACCAACCACCATTTTGCCACTGTCTGCGGCCATCCGCCTCGGTAAAAATGGACTGGTCTCTTTTATTTAATTCTCTTTATTTAATTCCACTTTGTTAATAGCTTAAATGTTCCATGTTCAATATATGTTAATGTTTATTCTTTGATAATGGCTTATGTAAGCCGAAAGCTTAGACCTGATAAACAAATCAACCATTACTGTGATTTCTTGTTGTCTTTCAACGATAGTACCATCAAGCTTATCAGACGATACGAACGGATTCTATACAAAATGAATAGGCAAAAATTGTCAACATTATTCAACGAAATATATATATATATATATATACTTTTTAATTATAGAAAAACTAAATATCCACTCAAGTCCGAGTATTCATTAAAAATATCTTCAAACAAATATATTTAAAGAAACATGTCGGTTAATACAATTTCGTAACTTTCCGTAATATTTCGTTATATTGTTTGCTTTACGTCTGTTTATATTAGGATACAAATCGGAGCAGATATGGATGATTTGAGAAATTGGGAACTTATATATTTACGACTTAATTCGAGTTTGAAATCTTCCATAGTCGAGTGGTAAGACACGTCAGATCTAATTACGGCTTCTCCCAGGTATATGGAAGTAGCAATTTCAAATCCTGCCTGAATATATATTTTTTCTAACTAGATTTCTCGAATATTCAGGCCGATATATATATACGGCCTGAATATTCTCTCTCTCTCTCTCTCTCTCTCTCTCTCTCTCTCTCTCTCTCTCTCTATATATATATATATATATATATATATATATAGATAGTGCGTTGTGGTGCAATGGATATCGGCTCGGAACGAGAAATCGGGGAGCCGAGTTCAAATTACAGTTGAATTCGTTGCATTCACTTACGCGCAAATACCCTTGGGAAAGGTATTAATCCGTCTCTTCCTTCCAGTTATGGGTTAAATAACAGGACAGATTGGGTTCTATAGCCTTGGCTGGTAACCAATCTACCGCAGAAATCAATGGCAACCTACTGCGGGATAAACTTCTGCCCAGTCAGTCATGTTTCGAAAGAGACATGATCGCCCAAGCGTGTTTCACGTATGGCACTTAACTGACTGACTGTTTAATTATAGAAAAACAAAGTATCCACTCAAATACAAATATCTATCAAAAATGGTGTTCGAGCAAATTTAAATAATCTTATCACTTTTAGTTAATTATATATACCTTAAACCTAATTATATATACCTTATATACATTATATCATCATAATTATATATACCTTAAACCTATCCTTAATTAACTGTTACATTCCCGTTTACACTTACATTTACTTTTTACACATCACTCAATAAATCCCGAGTCTAACAAATAAAAAACAACTTTTAGGCAACATTCGACTTTATTCATCAACATAGTCTCCTTCTTAGGTGATAAACTGATTCCAACGCTTCTCTAACAATCCGATGCCTTTTTTGTAGAACGATTTGTCTTTGGCCTCAAAATACACCTCAGTTTTCGATATCACTTCTTCACTGGAGAATAAGGTGAATGCAGAAGCAATTCGAAGTTCAATTCATGTAGTTTTGCCATCGTTGCGATCGACTTGTGACACAGTGCGTTGTCTTAGTGAAAGAACACTTTTTTCTTCTTTTGTTGCCGTTTTTTGGCGACTTCTTCCTTTAAACTTACCAAAAATGCTATATAATATTCGGTTATGATGGTTCTTCCTTTCTCAAGATAATCGATGAACAAAATACCTTGCGCATCCCAATATAGGGAGGCCAAAATCGTTACTGCTAATGAAATTAATACTAAGCATCAGCTCAAGTTCCTGGGACATACAATGAGGAATATATATATATATATATATATATATATATATATATATATATATATATAATTTAAAATTCCTCATTACTTCATGCAGTTAAATGATAACATATCACTTAATTAATCCAACGCCTAACTAATAAAAAACTTGTAAGCAAAATTCGACTTTATTCATCAACATAATCTCCTTCTAGGATGATACACTGATTCCAATGCTTCTCTAACAATTCGGTGCCTTTTTTGGAGAACGATTTGTCTTTGGCCTCAAAATACGCCTCAGTTTCCCATATCACTTCTTCATGGGAGCCAAATCTCTTTCTCGGGAGCATACTTTTGGGGTCTGCAAACAGCCAGTAGTCGTGGTGGCCAGATCTGGAGAATAGGGAAAATGAAAATTTGAAAAACAGTAGCTTCACTTAAATAACTGTAATTTGTAAACTAATGGACCTAAATTTTGTCACGTGCCATTTGAAGGTTTGTATTTCATAAAAATCATATAGATTTTTTATTAATGGTGCCATCTATAAGTCAGACCCGGGACTTATTGAATTGTTAGGGCACCGCTCCTATTTGACTACAAATGCTATATTTGACTACAAATGCTATACAATGTTCCCATTGCTATATATAGCAATAGTGGATTCTCTACAATGGAGTCGTACGGCGTCGCTGGACGACTCTACGACACTGTCAGCCCTCTGCCTTCGGGTAGAGGGCGCTCTCTGCTTCCGAGCAGAGAGCAATAACCCAGTCGTGGTTCCGCCGAAGGGTAAAAGCACGACTGGGCAAAAATAGACAGACATTTTTTGGCCGGGCCATATAGCCCGGAAATCCCAGATATAAACTGACCATGTGTCATATGTTGCCCTTACTGGGAGGGATGACTAAATAATGAGTCGTAGAGAGTCACTTGAGAGTCTCTAATGAGTTACTGAAGAGTCAGTGCGAGTCAGTAAAGAGTCAGTTACACTTCCGGTGGCGTACCGGAAGTAATCACGTATACACACATTATATTGGCAGCATATATATTGGCAGCATATTTGTTCTATACTTATTTGAACTGATATAATTGACATTCACTTTTCTCGTGTCAACGTTTAACGTACTTGTTCATTAACCACATTGCTACGCATATATGTGTCTGTATCCATTGGTCTACACTCACAAATTTTAAACTTCTAATCACCTCCTAACACATTCACCTAATATGGTAGCATCTATATTTTTGACTTTGAATTTATGATCACTACACTGGTGCCTCCGCAACAGGTGTTTACTCGTGCAAACAGACTGGCAACTGGGTCTCACCCATTCGCAGTTAGATCAACCAAATGCAGACGACAATTCTACTCCTGCAGCTTCTTTTCCCGCACTTCCCGCCTGTGGAACTTGGTTCCTTATTCTTGCTTTCCTGACGGCTACAGCCCCCAGAAATTTAAATGCAAGGTCAATTCTCATCTCTTAACTGCTGACCCTACTTCTTTCCACACTGTCCTGTAGATCCTTTCCCTTCTCTCACCTTCGCAACTGTCATCACACCTGTATTCCCATCCTTCTCTTGCTAGAACGCTAATGACACCTTGAAATTTTTCAGAAAGCCAAAATTAGGAGTAGAAAAAAATATATTATCACCCCACAAAGTCAGGGATCAGTTTATGTATTGATTATAATATACAATCGATCACCCCACTTTATATTATTTACTATGTCTATATATGTTGCCTTTCACCCTTCCACCCTAATCCAATAGAGACATTCTACATTGTTATCTATATCTATAAAAGTGACGAGGGTGGACGTTGTGTAAGTATTTGCTATGTAAATTCATCATATGTTTTTTATTCTTATTATTCCTAAAATTATTTTTATTTTCTCTAAATTTTAAGTAATTACAGCTGTTCATTTATAAATTATGATCTAATATAACTTGAAAATTAAAAATTATTTTACTAAAATAAATGATCCATACAATACTTATTTAGTTTTCATGACTACAATATACCTTCAGTCAGTTAGTTAAGTGCCATACGTGATACACGCTTGGGCGATCATGTCTCGAAAGAGACATCACTGACTGGGCAGAAGATTTCCTATCCTGCTATTTAAACTATAGCTGAAGGGAGAAGAGACGGATTGTATTAATAATTAGAAATTAGTGGGGGATCAGTTTATTACTTCATAACAATAGAAAACGGATCCCCTACTTTATGCCCAGTAGAAGATTTACTTATGTTTCCAACTATTATCTTCATTCAGTCAGTTAAGTGCCATACGTGATACACGCTTGGGCGAGCATGTCTTGAAAGAGGCATGACTGACTGGGCAGTAGATTATCTCGCAGTAGGTTGCCATTGCTTTCTGCGGTAGACTGGTTGCCAGCCAAGGCTATAGAATCCAATCTGTCCTGTTATTTAACCCATAACTGGAAGGAAGAGACGGATTAATACCTTTCCCAAGGGTATTTGCGCGTAAGTGAATGCAATGAATGCAACTGGAATTCGAACTCGGCTCCCCGATTTCTCGTTCCGAAGTATGACCATAATTATTTAATTCAAATTCGAACTTAATCATTCCAGCTCCTTTAACTCATGAGGTAGTGCAAAATCAAATTTTAAGAAAACTTGAAATCCACCGTGTTGTTAAAAATTATTGTCTACTCATTTAAATGATGTATGGTTCCACTATGTATCTTACCCAGACAAAATTCAAAAGTCTCGTGCCATGACATCGGGCTACTCTGTTACCTTTCGTGACCCAAATCTTCAACTTCATAGTTCAACATAATTCTCATTTTTGATTGATCAATATTGACACACCTACAGGCATTTTCTCCAACTACCACTCCATAATTTTCTAAATAATCCTAAATTCATCTTATATATATATATATATATATATACATATATAATGGATTCTCCCGTCGCGTTCAACATATGAGGGTCCAACCTTTTTCCAGCAAGACAACCACACAGAGATTTGTTTATAGTGGTGAAGGCATTGTGTAGTACCATCCACACTTTTTGGAACTGCTGATAACAAACAATTGGTGCAGATGACTGCCATAGATCGCACGAACAGCAGACCTAAATTATTTAAGCCATAATTGGAGGGAACGAACCCATAATTGGAGGGAACGAACGGATTAATGCCTTTCCCAAGGGTACCAGTGCGCAAGTGAATGCAGCGTGCTCGACTGAAATTGGAACTTGGCTCACCGATTTCCCCCTCCAAGCCGACATCCACCGCACATCCGTGAATGCTAACAGCACCTGGTATTCCCAAGTGGTCACCCACCTAAGTACTGACCAGGCTCAACGTTGCTTAACTTCGGTGGTCGAACGGGAACCGGTGTATCCAACGGTCATGTCACGTTATATATATATATATATATATATATATATATATATATATATATATATATATATATATATATATATATATATATATATATATATATATATATATATATATATATATATATATATATATATATATATATATATATATATATATATATATATATATATATATATATATATATATATAACGTGACATGACCGTTGGATATATATTAAAAAGAAAAAAATGCAAAGGAATCTACCATCAGAAAATGCCGACGATTTCAAAGTAGCCTTTTGCAATTGTGTTTGCTATATTTTATACCAAATTATGAGATTTTTTTTTCAATAGAATTAAGCCTGTTATCATCTGTAAGAAGAAAGTCTCCATTTGAAATCATTAAAAGCAAAAATATTCAAAGAAAACTAACATGATCGTTCCCCTCAAAAACTAACATCCATATTTAAGCCATTTTTTCAATTGCACTGTATACATTTTCGGTTTGTGTTATCTAAGATTTTTTTTACGAATACAATTAACTCTATTGTCGTTTGTAAGAAAGAATCCTCTTTTTAAAATCATTATAAAGAATAACATCTAAAAAAGACTAACATGATTCGTACCTTCCAACAAATGAGAGCTATATTTAAGTAATTTGGCAATTCTATTGGTTACATTTTCTGTAAGTCTCATTTGACATTCTTGGCTATTTCTAAAGAAATAATTTTTTTTTAATCTGACGTTTTCATTACTTCAAACATTTTTTCTTAATAAAGGAAAGATTTCTCGAGTGCGATAGACATAAGTAATACACACAGTTTAAAATAAAAATGGGACGTCTATACACTAAAAGAAATTATATTCTTGACTATTGGATTAACTCTATTGTTATATCTAAGAAAGAGTTTTGGTATTTAAAAATACCAAAACATATCATTAAAATATATCATTAAAACATATCATTAAAAATACCAAAACATATCATTAAAATATATCATTAAAACATATCATTAAAAATACCAAAACATATCATTAAAATATATCATTAAAACATATAATTAAAAATACCAAAACATATCATTAAAATATATCATTAAAACATATCATTAAAAATACCAAAACATATCATTAAAATATATCATTAAAACATATCATTAAAAATACCAAAACATATCATTAAAATATATCATTAAAACATATCATTAAAAATACCAAAACATATCATTAAAATATATCATTAAAACATATCATTAAAAATACCAAAACATATCATTAAAATATATCATTAAAACATATCATTAAAAATTCCAAAACATATCATTAAAAATAAAAATAGTCAAGGAAAACTAACATAACCGGTATTATCAAAAACTGATATCTATATACGTTTGCCTCGGGTAATAATGGTTCTCGATTATACATCGTTTGTCATAGAGGAAACAAAACCCTATCTGAAATGAACATTGACACAGCTAAGTTTGCAAATGGTCTAAAAATTGGTGATAAAATAAGTAAAGTATCTACCAAAGTGGCTTACATTTTTTTAAGGACCACAAACCTATTTCCAAAATAAATTGCAAATTAGACTAATCAATCTGACTAAAAGCGAATTAGGGTTAATTTCTAGAGAAATTTAAAAAAAACTTAATTGAGAAGTTACAACCTACTTTGCACCCAAACCTCTGGAAGAGATCCAATGACACCATCAATTGGTTTAATAACATCAAAAATAAATCCAAATCCACCTTTCTTAAGTTTGATATTGTAGATTTCTACTCTTCAATATCTAAGGACCTTCTTGAAAGTTGTATTAATTTCGCTAGAAATTATGTTGAAATCTCCGATAGGGATAGTAAGATTATTTTAGCTGCTAGGAAATCGATCATTACCTTTGAGCATTCTACATGGACGAAAGGACCAAATGATAGTTTTGATGTTCCTATGGGGGCTTATGATTCAGCCCAGGTGGCGGATCTGGTAGGAATCTATATTTTAGACATATTAAGTAGATTTTTGGACCACAAACAGATAGGTTTATATCGGGATGACGGGTTAATGTTTATACCCAATTCCAATGGACCCTATACGAATAGAATTCATTTAAAAAAATCATTAGAGCCCTAAATTTTCTCGGTTTTAAGGTTGAAGTTTCTTCCAATCTTAAAATTGTAAACTACCTAGATATTACCCTTAACTTAAATGATGGGTCCCACCAGCCTTATCTCAAAGAAAATAGTTTACCCTCTTACATCAATATCTCATCTAATCACCCAAAAACTATTTTAAAACAGATACCCAATTATCGTAAAATAGAATTAACCGTTTATCATCGAACGTCAAAAACTTCAATGAAAGTAAAGACATTTACAAGGCCCTTCTAAAAAGCTGTTTTAAAAATAAATTAACGTATATAAAACCAACTATTGATCCCGAACCATCCAATACCGAGAGTGTTTAAATTCATTGCTGAATGAACGATGCGTAAATACGTGAGTAGTCACTGTTCTTTCTTTAATCTACCATTCCTCCATAGTGATCAATCGGTGTGCGAGAGCGTAATATATATATCCTTCCTTTATCTCTCTTATCTCCCACCTTTTTTCCGTGTTGCTTAACCTTACATCAATTCAACACGGCCGTCTGTTAATTTTTAGTTACAATTCTCTTTCCTTCTTTTGCGAACCCAGACGATGTCTATTTTTTCTTTTCTTGTTTATTTTATTTTATTTTGTTTTATCTTTTTCTTTTTTTTCTTTTTCTTTTTTATTTTATTTTCTTTTTTAATTTCTTTGCAAATCTATTTAAAAAGGAAAATTAGACTGATTTTTCTTCAGTTTCTGAAAGGATTTTTCTGTTGCTGAGGTGATGTGTTATCCCCCGTGGGGATCTTCATATCGAAATGGTCATTCAACATCATTGAATTAATCCTTTTTTAATTTATATTTGCTCTGTAATATTTTATTACATGGAGCTCTCTTCCTGTATCATTTTTTAATATTAAAATAAAATTTTTAATATTAATTAGGATCGGGTCTTTGGAATTTACCTTCCTGCTTTTTTCCCTTGGATTAAATTTTCTGAATTAATATATATATATTTTGCATTGTTAAGCCCCTTAATTCACGCAACCTCTTTTAGGATAAGCAATATGGATCCCGTTTCTCCAGGTGTACCGTCGTTATGTTGACAAACAGCATTGAGTTTGTCTGTAAAGCTTTAGATAAGAACGGCGAAGCTGTGAATTTTTTTTATGTACCGTGTCCCATCAAGACGTGGCCGATCGTGACACTCCACATCTTCCTGTCCCTTGTAACTTTTAATATATCTTGTCTTGTTATTTCTCCCAAACCTTGCTCTGGCGTCCATTTGCTTAAGCCGATCAAGTATGTAACGCGCTGTTTTTCTCTGTCTGTCTGTCTTTCTGTCTGTCTGTCTGTCTGTCTGTCTTCTCTCTCTCTCTCTCTCTCTCTCTCTCTCTATCTATCTATCTATCTATCTATCTATCTATCTCTCCACTCTGTGAGTATCAGATATTCCAAGCCTTTCTTTCTCATTACGTGTCCCAAAGATTTCAACTGTCTCTTTCTGATGTTTATAAGTTTCCTCTTTGTTTCCATTCTCTCCAAAACCTCGTCGTTGCTCACATGTTCGGTCCATAGTATCCTCAACATCCTTCTGTAGAACCAAATGTTTGTTGCTTCGAGTCTCTCCTTCATTTTTGTGGAGATTGTCCAGCATTCGTTGCCATATTGGAGGACAGATCTTACATAACAGTTCAGTACTATTTTCTTTCTTTTTGTTGCTTCGAGTCTCTCCTTCATCTTTGAGGAGATTGTCCAACATTTGCTGGTATATAGGAGGACATATATCACGTAACAGTCCAGTACTTGTTTCTTTGTTTCTGTTGCTTAGTGTCTGTTTTTCATCTTTGAGGAGATTGTCCAATATTCGCTGCCATATAGGAGGACGGATATCACATAACAATCCAGTAGTCTTTGTTTTCATCGAAATTTTCTTGTCTCTCAATACTCTACCCAGCTTTTTTTTTTTATATATCCTTGGCCATGCCAATACGCCTTTGGATCTCACTGTCACACTTTCCGCCATCTAGTCGTTGACTAAAACTAAAATTGGTTTAGTTTTCTTTAACTTTCATTGAAAATTTTCTATAAAATATTATAGAATATTGTGGAACTCCTTTCCAGCTCTATGCGTTCCGGCCAACTTTGATCTTCAAAAACTTGAAGGCAATGTCTTCTTGATTATTCTTATATTGTTCTTGTTCCTTAAGAATATTTCTCTTTTTTTCTAATCTTTCACACTCAGTAACCCTTGTGTCTTAGTGGCTTTATTACCTTGATTGTGATGAAAGGATTTTAAAAATACTTTCTCGTCATTTTAATTCTTCCTTCTTTTTTTTTTTGTACTTTATCTTTTTCCCTTTCTCTTTTTCTTTAATTTTTTCTTCCCCATCTTTTTCTTTTTTTTCTTCTTCTTTTTTATCACCATCTTTCTTCTCCTTCTTTTCTTCTTTTTCCACTTCATCTTTATTCTCTCCTCTTCTTAATCTTTCTCCTCCAGTTCCTACACTTCTTTTTTTTCTCTTCCTTCTCGTTCTATTCTTCTTCTCCCTCCTTTATTCTTCTTCTCCCTTTTCGTCGTCGTATTTATCCTCTTCCTTTTGTTACTCTTTTCTTCTTCCTTCCTCTCTTTCTCATCATCTTCCGCTTTTTCTTCTTTCACCTCTTTCTCTTCCTTCTTCTCTTTCTTCTCTTCTTCTTCTTCTTCTTCTGCTTTTTCTTCACCTTCTCCTTTTCCTTTTTCTTTTCTTACTAATCTCCTCTTTCTTCTCTTTCTCATCTTCCGCTTTTTCTTCTTCCTCTTCTTATTTTTTCTTGCTCGCTTCTTTTTTCCTTTTCTCCTCCTCCTCCTCCTCGTTTTTTTTTCTTCACCTTCTCCCTCTTACTATTTTCCTGTTCCTTTTCTTTCTATTCTCCTCCTTCCTCTCTTTCATCATCTTCCTCATTTTCTTCTTCCTCCTCGCCTCTTTCTTCTCCTCTTCTTCCTTCTCCTCCTCCTCTTCTTCTTTTTCTTCACCTTCTCTTTCTTACTATTTTTCTTCTTCCATTTCTTACTATTCTCCTCCTTCCTCCCTCTCTCATCATCGTCAGCTTTTTCTTCTTCCTCCTCGCCCTCTTCTTTATCCTCCTCTGCTTTTCCTTTTCTTCACTCTCTTCTTAATTTTTTCCTCTCTCTTTTTTATTATTCTCCTCCTTCCTCCCTCTCTCATATTTCACTTTTTCTTTTTCCTCCTCGTTCTCTTCTTCGTTTTCCTCTTCTTTTTCTTCACCTTCTCCTTATACTATTTTTGCTCTTTCTTTTTTTACTATTCTCCTCCTTCCTCTCTTTCTCATCATCTTCTTCCTCCTCGCCCTCTTCCTTCTTCTTTTATTCCTTTCCTCCTCCTCCTCCTTCTTATCTTCTTCTTCATCACTTTCTCCTTACTCTTTTTCCTACTCTTCCTTTTCTTACTCTTCTCATTCATCCTCTTCTTTCTTTTCATTTTCCTCTTTTACTTCATCTTCCTTCTCTTCTTTTTCCTCTCCTCCTCTTCTTCTTCTTCTTCTTCTTCTTCTTCTTCTTCTCTTTCATTATTGAAGTAAGCCATCTTCTAGCTGCAAATAAACACTGCCTTACTGAAAATCTTTCCTATCACATCCTCTCGCGTTGTCCATTAACCCATGTGGGAAGCACACGCTGGCTTCTGTTCTGAACTTTTACTGGTACTCGGAGAAATAATTACTACAATTTTCTCCCATAAATCTTATTTCTGCTCCCCACCCCAGCCCCAGCATCTCTTGACAAAAAACAAATAATTTTGACATGAAGGATATATCATTTCTATTTTTCTTTTTCTTCTTTTAAACTGATTATGAGATTTTATGACAGTTTAAAAAAAAATAATCTTTGTTTTTTTTTTTTCCTTAAATAGTCACAAATAAGGGGAATGTCGGTGGCTGAAGTTACCTCCCCTGATACCCCCTACACCCCCATGATAATTTATGAATAGGACGCAATGAGCAGGTTTGGGGTGTAGTATGGCTGATTTGTTCTGTTCTTTGTAAGTTGGTAATGATTTTACCCCCAGTTCACACCCTCACATTAAATATTTGGTTAAACTCCTTGTGAGTATGTCTGTTTTTTATTTGTACGCAAATACACGAGAGGGTGATTTTCTAAGCGCAGTTCTGAGGTGGCACAAGGCCAAAAGTATGGGGCACCTCGTGAGGATTGAACTCACTAATTGTAATTGTAATAATCTTGTTAGACATTACATCACGCCGAAGTGCCCAAAAGGTGATTTTCTAAGCACAGCTTAGATGTGGCACAAGGCCAAATATCTGGGGCACCCAGTGATGATCGAATTCACTATTCAGTTGCAATAATTCGAGCGAGACGGGCTTGATGACTATTACACCACGTTCAGTCAGTCAGTCAAGTACCCTACGTGATATACACTTTGGGCAATCATGTCTTTTTCGAGACATGATTGACTGGGCAAAAGATTATCCCTCAGTAAGTTGGCTTTGCTTTCTGCAGTAGACTGGTCACCAGCCAATGCTCTAGAACCCAATCTGTCATGTTATTTAACCTATAACTGGAGGGAAGAGACGGATTAATACCTTTCCAAAGAGTATTTGAGCGTAAGTGAATGCAATGCCACCCACGTCTATTGAACAGGTGAAGAGGCTCATCCCTTGTTTCCTCTTTAGGATGTGGTTTCCGGCTTTCTCTCTTCTAATCTTTTCACTCTTACGTAGCCCCCTGCACATCATTGGCGTTACCGCCTTGCTCGGAGTGATATGATTAAAAAAAAACAAAAAAAACTGGAATTCGAACTCGGCTCCCCGATTTGTCGTTCCGAGTCTATATCCACCATGTTAAGATGCCCAAAAAGGTGATTTTCGAAGGCTTAAGGCTAAAAATATGGGACGCGCAGTCAGGAAATTTATGAGGGAGATAGAGTAAATAAATGCAATTTACTAAGTGGAGTTCAGATGTACAAAGCATAGCTTAGATGAGAAGTATGAAACGCCCAGTGAGGATCGAGCTCACTAGTCGTAATTGAACTAGCGAGACAGGCTTGCTATTCACAACACCACGTCAAAGGGGCCTAATCGTAGCTTAGATGTTTCCTAAAAATGAAAGCCTAAAGCACCTAGTGAAGATCAAATTCGCAATCCGGACGTAACTGATCTAAAATGTTATGCGTGCATGTACGTATTTAAGTAGGTGTATGTTTAGATTTTTGTCAATTGTTATTTTGTTGATTCATTTTTACGGCTTATCAACCCCTTGAAGGTTATTTAAAGCCAGAAAATATTTTTAGATGATAGGAATTTTTTTGAGGTAATAATAGTTTAGTCTTATTAATTAATCCATAATTGGGGGAACAAGAAAATTGCTTTACTGTGTCGTGCTAGACAGCTTTTCTCTCTTAAATTTATCTTACATATCTATAAGTCTATTATTCGTCCATTCTTAGAATATTGTTGCCACATATGGTCCGACGCACCTGCTATTAATTTAGGGATTCTTCTAAGATGTGCGTTGTGGTGCAGTGGAGCCGAGTTCGAATTCCAGTTGATATTTCCTCGCATTCACTTACGCGCAAATACCCTTGGGAAAGGTATTAATCCTCCTCTTTTCTTCAGTTATGGGTTAAATAACAGGAGAGATTGGGTTCTATAGCCTTTGTCGGCAACCAGTCTACCGCAAAATGTTATGGCAACTTACTGCGGGAAAATCATCTGCCCACTCAGTCATGTCTCTTTCGAGACATGATCGCCCAAACGTGTATCAAGTATTACACTTAACTAATTATAATTTCTTATTTGTTTATCAAATTGTGATTAGGTATGAATACACCGCTTCTTAATACTGATTAGCTAAGCAGGTATGTCTTTTAGATTTATTTCTTCTTCTATATGCCCTGTCCCTTCAGGACGTAGGCGATCATGGCCTTCCCCATCTCCCTATTTCGTGTAGCTCTTAACACCCTTCCTCTTGTTACCCCTTCCCAAACCCTGCTCTGCCATCCATTTGCTCAAGCCCATAAATTTAGAATATAAATGTATAGAAACTAGCTTGGTCACAAAATGAGGGATCAATTTATATATTGATTATAATATAGAAATGATCCCCCACTTATATCCACATTAGAATTTCTTATTTGTCTATCAAATTGTGATTAGGTATGAATAAACCTCTTCTTAATACTGATTAGCTACGCAGGTATGTCTTTTAGATTTATTTCTTCTTGTATGTGCCGTGTCCCTTCAGGACGTAGGCGATCATAGCTGGAATGAGAAAAGATGTATTATTACCTTTCCCCATGAGTGTGCGTAAGTGAATGTAACAAATTCAACGGTTCAGAATCTATAGGTAACGGACACACACACACACACACACACACACACACACACACACACACACACACGCGCGCGCGCGCACACACACACACACACAGAAAGTTTCATTTATAAATAAGTTTAGATAGATCAATTTCATATGTCTTTTTATGCCGCCTATAAATTTCACCTGTTTTTAGTGCTTCCTATAAATTTCACCTGTTTTTAGTGCTTCCTATAAATTTCACTTGTTTTTAGTGCTTCCTATAAATTTCACCATTTTTTAGTGCTTCCTATAAATTTCACCATTTTTTAGTGCTTCCTATAAATTTCACCATTTTTTAGTGCTTCCTATAAATTTCACCTGTTTTTAGTGCTTCCTATAAATTTCACCTGTCTCTTTATGTGTTTTACAAATGTCAACTCTTTCGTCATATGTCCTTTATATTTCACCTCTGTGCATCCTAAACATTTCACCTGTATTTTGGATACCCTATATATTTCACCTGTCTCTTTATAAAGGTCCTGTAAATGTCAATTGTCTCTTTATGCATCATTAAATTTCAACTGACTTTTTATTCGTCTTATAAATCCCACCTGACTCATTATGTGTCCTATACATTTCACCAGGTTCTTTATATATCTTACAAATGTCAACTGTCACTTCATACGTGCTATAAATTTCACCTGTTTATTCATGCCACCCGTAAATTTCACCTGTCTCTTTGTTTGTCCTATAAAATTCATCTATCTCTTTGTAAGTACCAAATGTAAATATCGCTTTTCGCTTTAAGCATCCTATACATTTCACCTGCTTTTTTGTACGTATGTCCTATAAATTTCACCTCGACATCGTCTTATGTCACCTGTCTATTTATGCCGTCTATAAATTTCACCTGTCTTTTTGTTCATCCTATACATTTCGCTTGCCTTTTTGTGCATCCGATAAATTCCACCTGTCTCTTTCTGATTCGAAGTATAAGGCTATAAGAGCATTATTAAATAAACGAAAAAATGTCATCCACTCAGAATCACACATGTCCGTGTTATTAATTTGCTATAATGAGCGTTGTGAGTACAAGATTTCAGTTGATCTGACATTTTGTTGCCATTTCAAGAAGCTGATTCACACGATTCAGTTCAACCGTCAAATTCCTAATCTCAAGTACCAATTCCGTAAATTCTTGCAAGGCAAATAAATGTTTATCCCATTTCAAAGAAAACAAAGACAAGAGACGCTTAAAAGGGTGAAAAGAATTTGCAAAATCTCTCGCTATATTTTGCTTTAATCAAAACTAGCAGTATAGCCCGGCGTTGTTCGGGTGTCATGAAAGCTTTAAAACTAATCCGTGATACTGGAGCTCAGACTCAGCCTAAAGAATATTTCTGTGAAGTTTGGTGAGAATCGGATAAATATTGTGGATTTGTATAAAGGACATAAAGACAGAGAAACAGACACACACACAAACATCTTGCCTTTTATAAATATATATATTATCGATTTCTGCACTATTGTAAGAACTGCGACCTTGAAACTTCTGAATATCGTTTCTTATGTCTTTGTCTATGAGTGTATCAAATTTGATTAAAATCAGACCACTCCTTCTATAACCCGATTTTTTCGATTTTCGATATTTATCGGGGATACCTCGACACAAAACCTAGCTAAGAACACTCGCAAACACTTATAGTACAACAGTGTAAATTTTCAAGAAAATCAGTTCAGGTGTTTCGGAGTCTATAGGTAACGGACACAGAGAGAGAGAGAGAGAGAGAGAGAGAGAGAGAGACAAAGTTTCATGTATAAATAAGTTTGGATTAGATAATTACACATGTTCATTGATGAGTCGGGCGTATGTGAGAAGGTGAGAAATTTTTAAAATGCCCGGATGAAATGGGTGGCAAAATGAGGATTATAAATAACTTTTGCTTACGTTATCAATGAAAAAAATAACAAAAAATTATTTACAATAATTGTACGTGTAGCACTATACAGAACGAAGTCAATAATTCTGGAGCCTACTGATGGATAAAAAATGTTTATTTATAAAAAAAATATATTTATTTACCAAAAATTTTTCCTTAATCCAATGCATCTTCATTCATAAAAATATCGTCAAAATTTCACAGAGTAAAATTTAAATCAGGTTTCAGCTACTGAGAGACACTACATACTAACTTGCTTATATCACCCGGTTCACACTCCACCCACGTCTATTGAAGAGGTGAAGAGGCTCATCCCTTGTTCCCTGTTTAGGATGTGGTTTCGGCTTTCTCTTTTCCAATCTTTTCACTCTTACGTAGCCCTCTGCACATCAGTGGCGTTACCGCCTTGCTCGGGGTGATATGATTAAAATATATATATATATATATATATATACATTAGCCTTTTCACTAAAATATATATGTTTTAAAAACACACATATATATATATATGCTTTTTCACTAAAACATATATACATATATGTTTTTAACAAACGTGTGTGTATATATATATTAGCCTTTTCACTAAAAAAAATATATATATATTTATTAAAAACACATATATATTAGCCTTTTCACTATATATATATATATATATATATATATATATATATATATATATATATATTAGCCTTTTCACTAAATTGAAGCAACAAGAGTAAATTTTTAGACCTTCTTCAGGTGCTAGGAAGTTTGAACCGAACCCTTTATTATAACCACTGGGCTATATCATTTCCATCTCTTGCGTGAAGTCTCTTTTTGGGGTCATTAGTTATCACCCTCCAATCAGACTCTTTTTTACTTGTTCACCACTGCTGTAACCTGGTATTGAACTCACACTTCTTTGGTTCAAGTCACTGGAACTAACCAACGTCTATATCCTTAAGTGAATTTTTAGATAATTCTAAATGAAAATAGAATAGTTCTTTTTGTTATTATTACTTTGCAGAATTTTACAAGGCAAATAGCGACAATTTAGCCATCTCACCCTCTAGATTTGTTTTATATGTCTATATGTACACTACCGGCCATAATTATTAGGCCACCCCAGTTTAAAAAGAAATGATATATTTCATAGTATTTTTAGTATTTATTGTCAAATAGATAATTCTAAATGAAAATAGAATGGTTCTTTTGTTATTATTAATTTGCAAAATTTTACAAGGCAAAGAAGAAAAGATGAACTCATCCAAATCACCCAAATTTTCTTCATTCTTTCATTGATGAAACTGCAACATATATAATTATTAAATATTTATAAATTCATTTGATGCACATGTTATTGTGCAATATTAACAAAAGAACCATTCTATTTTCGTTTACAATTATTCACTTGGCAATAAATACTAAAAATAGTATGAAATACATCATTTTTTAAAACACTGGGGTTGCCTAATAATTATGGCCGGTAGTGTAGGTGTAACAGATTTAATGTTCTGCTTAGATAAATTCTTTTCAGTTGTAGTTATAAGCGAGTTGGTGTGTAGAACAATATATTTTGATTCGTTGTGTTTTTCAGAAAGGTGTAATGTTGAAAGAACCTGGACATAAATTTACTGTAGAAAATCTAGCGATTAAATAATTTTATACGTTTTCGTTTTAGTAAATTACTTTCTCTTTTTATGAGAGTAGTATTTTTTACATCAAAATAGTGGCCAGATTCATTATATGTGTGCAACTAATGTATTCAATGTCTTGTTTCGTAAAAGATCCCCTTCTGTGTTTATGTAATCTTTTTTTGAAATTCCTTAAGAGTTCTCCTATGTAGTACTTTCAGCCTTTGAGATTTTGCTCGCCCGATCGACTCAGTCGATTAAAAACTTAATTGGGCGATTAAAGTATTGCTTTCCGTGATCGATTGAAAATCTCGCAAATATAGAAAAAGGAAATCTGATTCCTTTTACAACCCAAAATTATGCCATTTAAGATTCACAAGTTATTTGAATAACTTACAATAACCTTTTATCGTCTCGGTCAGTATAAACATTCGTTTAATTAACGCTTTCTGTCGCCCAGATTAAAGACACTCACAGATTTTTAGAAACTCATTTGGGAAAATATTATCCTTGACTGAACATCTATATTTTCTCTCCTCTTACGAAAAGTAAAAACGAACATTTGAAAGAAAGAAAAAAAATGCATATTTCTTTCAACCACGCACCGAAAAACAAATTTTACAAGTCATTGTTTTATAGAAAATTGTTGAGAAAATTGTTATTTTTTATCATCTATGAGATGGAGATTGAAGTCAATCAAAAGAAAGAACCTACGAATTAAGGTACCTCCACTCAACTGCCAAAAAAAAACAGCATATCATGATGTTAAAACTTAATAAAAACAAAGTTTTATCATCAAAATGTTTATGCTATTATTAAGAGGAAAGATCAAATTTTGTTATTATTTAAAAAAAAAAAAATTAAATACTTTCTAACACGTTCGTCATTTTAATGAAAATTTCGTTTCTTGTTTTTCGTCAGCGATTCACCCCATGTTTACCTAAGGCGACTATCAAGAAAACGGAGTCGGTCGAGTAAAATGATTTTTGGGCGAGTAAATTTTCCCTCGCTCTTGACCACCGGTCGAGTGATTTCTTTTTTAAATCTCAAAGACTGCTTCTGGTACTTATTGCAGGTAAAAAAGTAAATTCATACTTCAATATTTAGCTTATTGTTTTTTTTTTAATTTATTAATATTGAGTTCAGACAAATTCTTTTCATCTGCAGTGGACAAAGAGATAGTGGGTAAAAAAATATATTTTGATCCGTCGGAATTGTCAGAAGGGACCGTTTTTCTATTTTGAAATATTTTGTGAACTTTTTGTTTTGCATTAAATATGAAGTGGTTAAGGTCTTCGAGGAGTTTGAAAGTATTTTGAAGGTATTGCTTTCCTGTATGTTAATACTACGGGCTGTAAATTCTGAGGGATGTTAAATAAAATCCTGTGATTATTCCAAATTTTATTTTATTTTATTTATTTATTTATTTATTTTGCTATAGTGATTTATATATCGTTATCCGAAGATAATACGAATATTACTCTTACTAACTAAAGATATCTTCCTGGCACACGAAGGAGAAACGCTTTGTGTGTAAACATTTTCCACTTTGTTACATCATCTTCATATTATATATATATATATATATATATATATATATATATATATATATATATATATTAATCATTTCACCCCGAGCAAGGCGGAAACGCCACTGATGTGCAGGGGGTTACGTAAATGTAAAAAGATTAATTAGAAAAGAGTGAGGAGTACAAACTAGTTAGAAAGGAACAATA
>JBBBDQ010001254.1:5270000-5325000 GCA_037127315.1 Ascarosepion bandense
TTTATCAACTTTATTTTTCAAAATTTTGCAATTAGTCCCTCAAAACGAAATAATTTTCCTTTCTTCTTTTTCTTCTTCTTTCCATTTCTTTCAATGGCGCAGGATATCATGACTATCCACAATTTCCTATCTCTCGAAACGTATCTAATACATTTTACCATCTCACCCTATAATTTAAAAAGAAATGGCTTTTATTAGAACCGAAATAATAGACAATCTACACCAAATACTAGATCACACGGTCCTAACCCCGAAGTCATCCAATCAATGAGTTATGCCCTAAAAAGCAAACAAATATATCATTTGCGAGGCGAAATGGAATTGCATGTAAATGTCTGTGAGAAACTTTTGCAAATCATGAAAACCTACTATTTGTTTTCTCTCAATTCTTTTTTCTCTCTCCCTCTTTTCCTCTCCCCTCTCTGTCTCTTCCTCTCTCTCTCTCTTTCTCTCCCTCTCTCTCTGTCTGTCTCTCCCTCTCTTTCTCTCTTGCTCTCCCGCGCTTCCCTTCTTTGGATCGTCATCCATGCCGCCAGGTGCCCTTCCCAGCATCCATTCCATGTTATTTTGTGACAAAACATTATTTAATGAGGCATTGCCTACATGGAGCCCTTCAGGTTATACGGTCGGCCTCCCTAAGATTAAGGGGGGTGAGAAATGTGTATATTTGTAGGCATTCTGACAGCTTATTCTAAGGTTCCTGGTAGCATAGATAGATAGATAGATAGATAGATAGATAGATAGATAGATAGATAGATAGATAGATAGATAGATAGATATGAACTGATATACATCCTTCTGCAAATTAATTGAAACAAAACGAATAATGTCTTCCTAGAATCTTTCACGCTTTCCTTAATCACGTATACGTCGTCTCTTGTCTTCTGGCAGCATTTTCCTTTACGTTTTGGACTGAGATGGATAGAGAGCTGTAAATATGCCGTAACATCGAAACACCCATTTTCATAAACATATATATGTGTGTTCCCGTGGCTGAGATTATGAACAGATAGATAGACAGACAGACAGACAGACAGACAGACAGACAGACAGACAGATAGATAGATAGATAGATAGATAGATATGAAGAGACTGAGATAGATAGATAGATAGATAGATAGATAGATAGATAGATAGATAGATAGATAGATAGATAGATAGATCATGGCTTTCCACGTCTCCCTATCTCTGGTGGCTCTTAGCACACTTTCTCCTGTTACCCTACGCAACCCCTGTTCTGTCATCCACCTGATTAGGTCCTTCAAATATGTTATCTGCTGCTTTCTTCTGTCACTTTTTCCCTCTATCTGGCCTGTTAGTATCAGGTTCTCCAAGCCCTCCTTCCTTATTGCATGTCCCAGGAACTTTAGTTGTCTCTTCCTGTTGCTCAATATTAATTTCCTTTTTTCCAAAACATCATTGCTCCTATGCTCAGATAGATAGATAGATAGATAGATAGATAGATAGATAGATATTCCAGTCTGTTCTTATCTATCTATCTATCTATCTATCTATCTATCTATCTATCTATTCCAGTCTGTGTTCTTCATCTCTGTACGCATGTATGTTCCTTATCTATCTATCTATCTATCTATCTATCTATCTATCTATCTATCTATCTATCTATCTATCTGTCTGTCTGTCTATCTACCTATTTGATACATATATACATACATTCGAACAGACTTAGATACGAACAAACTGATATAGAAAGATACGAACAGACTATGATACATAGATACATAGAGAGAGATGAGTACATAAGTATGTAGAGAAACATATATTGGTAGGTAGATATATTAATTATTAACGAACTGTGATAGATAGATAGATAGATAGATAGATAGATAGATAGATAGATAGATAGATAGATAGATAGATAGATTTAATTTTTAGTAACCCCTTTAGCTTTTCGTGACAAGGTACAGGAACGTCGGTGACAGCAGGCTAGTATCTGCATCAGACTGTTTGGTCAGCACTGCTCTTTTCGACAGTCGGGTATGTTCTCCAGCGATACAGCGTTAGGATGCGGGGTATTTAATGCCCCCGTTGTACTCCTTTGGCTTTCCATGGGAGCAGGTACTCGTCAAACCAGGAATAGCTGCTGTTTGTACGTGACGAAAGTTTGAATCTAGAATTCAGCGCAAACAACAGAGGAAAGCAGAAAACAACTGCTTCCAATGTCAGTCAGTTAAGTGCCATACGTGATACACGCTTTGGGCGATCATGTCTCGAAAGATTATCCCGCAGTAGGTTGCCATTGCTTAAATTGGTAAATTGGTTGCCAGCCAAGGCTGTAGAAACCCGATCCTCTTATTTAACTTATAACAGGAGGAGGAAGAGATGTATTATACTGTTAAGTAGTAATTAGTGGGGGATCAGTTTATTACTTCATAACAATAGAAAACCGGTCCCCCACTTTATGCCCAGTAGAAGCCTTAATCATATTTTCATCTATTATATTCAGTTAGTCAGTTAAGTGCCATACGTGATACACGCTTTGGGCGATCATGTCTCGAAAGATTATTTTAATTTTCCCGCAGTCGGTTGCCATTGCTTTCTGCGGTAAATTGGTTGCCAGCCAAGGCTGTAGAACCCAATCTGTCCTATTATTTAACCCATAACTGGATGGAAGAGACGGATTAATACCTTTCCCAAGGGTATTTGTGCGTAAGTGAATGCAACGAATTCAACTAGAATTCGAACTCGGCTCCCCGAGTTGTCGTTCCGAGTCGATATCCACTGCACCACAACGCACAATGTATGATACAATAAAAAATAGTGCGCGACACAAATTTAATCAACAAGAACGTGAAGCAAAATATACTTAGCAAATAAGATGTCGCACCAAACGGCCCGGGTTCCAACCATGAGCTAACTTCAAGCAGAAGGCCCTTCTACCAGAAGATACTTCACGATTAAAGCCCTAGAATTTTTATGTAACAGATTATTTGTGAAGTATATATATATATATATATTAGGTAACGCCACTCATTTTCGATAACTGACTTTTAAATTCAATGTTAAAAAATAAAAAACGTTTTTTTGAAACTTTAATTTTAGCTTAATTGGAAAGTAAATTATCAAATTTACTATTTCCAGTAAGCAAAATACTTGGGTGTATTTCAAACAGAAATCATGTTGATTGGAATCTAAAAAATTAGGATTTTTTTTTTTAATTTTCAATTTTTCCGACATTTTTTGAGCTATCGACACATCTGTAAACCAAACTTAATTCTTTTTTTTAAATAAAATATACATCTCTCACGCGTTATTTTTGGAAAATTTTAAAAAATGTAAAGTTAAATTAATTTGATTTGAAACAAATATTACTTGTTTATGGCATTAAATTTAGAATAAAATTATTTTTTAATCACCAAGGTCTGACTCGTTGACCATTTAAGTAGGCGTTGATAACCCCTGTCGTAAATCAGTTCACACATCTAGAAGTATGGTGACCAAAAAAAGACATAATCCAATTTAATATTTCGTATGTGAAACAACCTTTGAAACACGCGACCTTTTAATAAGTCTCTTAAAAGTTCCCATAGTAAAAGAAAAAGTGCAGTTTAACATAAACAATTATTTAAATTATTTTAAAAATCTTAATTCTAAATTATTTGTATTAGGCTTTTCAATTTTCAATTTGTAAGTAAAGTCTTCACTTAATAAATTAATAACCAATGACACTGAGTGACTGGGATAAATTTAAAAGAACTTTTATAAATCATCATAATTAGCAAAGAAAAAAATGAAAGCAATTCTTATAAAAAATTTATTACTCATCGATTTTTTTTTTTCAGAATATGATATCGTTACAATGTAAATAGTGTAAATAATTACAATACCTCATATCAAAAATATAGACAGATATTGAACGTGAATATGGCAACAAAGATGAGGACAACAGTCCGAACAATGTAAATAGTGTAAATAATTACAATACCTCATATCAAAAATATAGACAGATATTGAACGTGAATATGGCAACAAAGATGAGGACAACAGTCCGAACAATGTAAATAGTGTAAATAATTACAATACCTCATATCAAAAATATAGACAGATATTGAACGTGAATATGGCAACAAAGATGAGGACAACAGTCCGAACAATGTAAATAGTGTAAATAATTACAATACCTCATATCAAAAATATAGACAGATATTGAACGTGAATATGGCAACAAAGATGAGGACAACAGTCCGAACAATGTAAATAGTGTAAATAATTACAATACCTCATATCAAAAATATAGACAGATATTGAACGTGAATATGGCAACAAAGATGAGGACAACAGTCCGAACAATGTAAATAGTGTAAATAATTACAATACCTCATATCAAAAATATAGACAGATATTGAACGTGAATATGGCAACAAAGATGAGGACAACAGTCCGAACAATGTAAATAGTGTAAATAATTACAATACCTCATATCAGAAAAATATAGACAGATATTGAACGTGAATATGGCAACAAAGATGAGGACAACAGTCCGAACAATGTAAATAGTGTAAATAATTACAATACCTCATATCAAAAATATAGACAGATATTGAACGTGAATATGGCAACAAAGATGAGGACAACAGTCCGAACAATGTAAATAGTGTAAATAATTACAATACCTCATATCAAAAATATAGACAGATATTGAACGTGAATATGGCAACAAAGATGAGGACAACAGTCCGAACAATGTAAATAGTGTAAATAATTACAATACCTCAGATCAGAAATATTGACAGACTAGCAGTATAGCCCGGCGTTGCTCGGGTGTAATGAAAACTTTTATATATATATATATATATAATATCGATTTTCTGCACTATTGTAAGAACTGCAAACTTGAAACTTCTGAATATCGTTTCTTATGTCTTTGTCTATGAGTGTACCAAATTTGATTGAAATCGGACCACTCCTTCTACAACCCGATTTTTTCGATTATCGATTTTCGATATTTTATCGGGGGTACCTCGACACAAAACCTGGCTAAGAACACTCGCAGACGCTTATAGTACAGCTGTGTAAATTTGAAAGAAAATCGGTTCAGCCATTTTGGAGTCTATAGGTAACGGACACACACACACACACACACACACACACACACACACACACACACACACACACACAGAGTTCCATTTATCAATAAGTTTAGATATTGAAGGTGAATATGGTAACAAATTTATATTTTGATAAAATTTGGAAGCGGCACTCGAGAATTTCTCGTCTAAACAAGTGCATGTTATTTCTTTTTCTTTTTTACATGTATCTTTTCAGTTATACCTGAAATTTTACACGCACACACGCACTTATATATATATATATATATATATATACTTTCATTTCGAATTCATAAATGAAAACAATTTTTCACTTTGATGACTGCCAGCTTCTTCAGTCAAAACCCAACCCCTTGCTCGTTATCCATCACAGATTCTTATTAACAAAGAGTTTTATTGCGTCTTTTTCTTTTCTATTATTTCGTTCGTTTAACATCATTGTTTTTACTGGTTATTGAATACAAAATTCAATCTTCATTATCATTTAAAATAATTAAGCCATCGCAACTGTCATTTTCCCCAAGCAAGTTAGCCAAAAAAATACAAAAGTATAAAAAAAAAGAAAAAAAAAGAAAAAAAAACAAATTAGAATTGCACGAATCGACTAAATATTTTCCATAAAATTATCTGGTTTATGACATCTGACTATCTTGATCTCGAAAAAGGCACAGAGAAAAAAGGCTTCATAAATAAAAGAATTCAATGCTCTGTCGACAAAAAATAAGTATCAGATGATTTTGTCGGCCATTTTGAAAAATGAAAACTTAATTAGCATCGATCATATAGAATGAACCAAAATAAAAAATATAAAATTCATTTTCTTTAGACTTTATTAGTTCATTTATTTTAATATTACCTTATGTATTTCTTCATTTCTTTCTTTTTTGAGTATTTATCATCATTTGTTCTCTGTAAATGAGTGATAATCTTATCTTTTAATTGATACAATGTTTTTCTTTGTCAGCATATTTTTATACCATGTTTGTTTAAAACGAAGGCAATCATAGCTCTTAACAGCTTCCTTTTCCCTTTAATATCCCTAATCTTTGCAATACAAATATTTCCGCTATTTATATCCAAACTATTGTCATCATCTTTGTTATCACGTTTTGGCCGTTGTCCTTTCCAGCCTTCATCAGGTGTAACCTGCAGAGAATTCTGAACTAAACTCTTTATTAAATATACATGTAGTAGATTGTTCTCATTCCACTGCTCATGTCTACGCATTTGGTCTAGTTTTTGTTTTGTTTAGTACTTTAATTATTGCTCGCCTGTTCACACACTGACCGGCCTAGGGATTGATCTCGCAACGACTCTGTCATTAAATTCACAAACCAACGTTTTACCCACTAAACCATTGTCCCGTAAGGCATGGTACCCCAATGAATGAAAGCGTTGCTTTGTGTATTTGGTAATATAATCGTTGTGGGTTCAATCCCTGGGTCGAGTGGTGTGTACTTGTATTCAGTCTAAACAGGCAAGCAATAAAATAAGGATTAGATGGTAACCCTAGACGTAGGCAATGGAACGAGAACTCTAACACCGGAATATTTAATGAAGAGTTCAGATCAGAATTCCCTGTAGGTTACTCAGATCGATACACACTTTATGAAGGCCGGAGAGCTCAGCGACCGAAACGTTCTTCTAACAACAACAACAAAACTGAAGAAAATAGTCCGAATATAAATAGCTTAATTAATAATGACTCCTCATCCCAAAAATTCTGATAAAAATTCCCATTTTTAATGTAGTTTTCCTACCAAGGCTAGAGAGTCAAGTCAACTCTGCTATTTAATCCATATCTAATGCCAAAAACTATATGTTAAGTCTAGGTATCTCCACTCATATTCAATAACTTACTTTTAAATTGAATTTTTAAAAATAAAAAAAAATTCTTGAAACTTTTATTTTAGTTTTAATTGAAAGTTAAAGGAATAAATTTACTATTTCCAGTAAGCAAAATATTCTGGTGTGTTTCAAACAGAAATTATATTGATTTGAATCTAAAAATTTTCATTTTTTATTTTTTAATCTTTCAATTTTTTGGCCATTTTTTTTTTATCAATCGACACATTTGTAAACAAAAGTTAATTCTTTGTTTTAAAAATCTTGCAAAAATAAAATATACATCTGTGAGACATTATTTGTGGAAAATTAGCAAAGTTTGTGTTAAATTAATCTGATTTACGCAAGTATTACTTATATATAGCATGAAATGGAGAATAAAACTATTTCTTAAACACAGAGTTCAACTTTCTGACAGACGCAAAATAAGATAAGTGTATGGCGATCACAAGTGACATAATTGTACAATTTTTTTTCTTGTAAGGGGAAGAAATCCTAAAACACTTAACCATTTAATGTGCACATAGAAATTACTATGCAAAAAAAAAAATTAAAATAGGAAGGCACAACAATTTGTATTACACTTATCAGTTTTCGGTTAGTAGTCTTCCCTTAATAAGTTAAAAACTAACGACAACAAATCTTTGAATAATTTTAAAAATATTTTTGAAGTTTATAAATTATTATAAGTAAAAAAAGTGAAAAGAATTCTTTTAAAATTTCATTATTAATCAAAAAAGTTTTTTTCAAACTATGTCTTTAATGTATATTGTTTATTTTTTATGAACTATTTTTGCCTACAGAATTTCATTTTTTGAAATTTCATGAATTTACGTGGAGGAGGGGTAACAGATATAAAAAATATATATATATATTTTTCCAAGACAATTTCAAAATTAATTTCGTTCATGTAGGAATAAGCCCTGAAAGCTTCATTAAAATCCGACAATTGTTTTATTTTTGCAAGCATTTCTAAATTACTGTGTTTGTCACTGGAAAAAAACTGAGTTATGTAATATCTTTGACCTTATAAGTAGGTGATGACAACTGTTATCAATATGAAAAATGATTTTTTTGAAAATGTAAATAATGGCAACAAACTCTGATCTTTCCTCTTAATAATAACATAAACATTTTATGATAAAACTTTGTTTTATTAATTTTGAGCCCCTTTAACATCATTCTTTAGTGTTTTTTCGGCATTTGCGTGGAGATACACACACACATTATATATATATATATATGTATATATATATATGTGTGTGTGTGTGTGTGTGTGTGTTACGGAAATTAACGAATTTTAACGAAACTTAGTTATAAACAACCGACAATTTGAAATGAATTGTTTGAACATTATTTTTTATCGATACTCGTATTAAAGTAGATATTCTGTTTTTTTAATTAAACAGTATTATATATTTATATATACCGGCCTGATTAAGTGTTATTACGAAAATATGTGCCATTCGTCAGGATTCGAACCTGCGATCCCTGTTTACACAAATTCGTTAATTTCCATAAAATGTTTACATTTGTTGACATTACGATACATTTCAGAGCAGATATTGTTGTTTGCGATGAATCGAAAATTGTGTTATATAGGCTTGAGTGGAGGCTATTCGCGGTCGAGAGGTCTAAGACGTTGCTTGATCAAATGCTATCTTCCCCGATGTAAATAGGGGTAGCAGGTTCGAATCCTGCCGAATGGCACACATTTTCGTAATAACAATTTATCGTAAATAATCAGTCCGGTAGATAGAAATACATAATACTGTTTAATTAAAAACAGAATATCTACTTAAATACGAGTATCGATAAAAATAATGTTCCAACAATTCATTTCATATATATATATATATATATATATATATATTGTTAAATATAAGAGACAATGAATGTCTATTATGTTTAATCATGAGTCGTTCTAAACGTATTTTGGTTTTAATTTCAGTTGAAAATAAAGACAAACATTCTCCAACATTTGGTAAATTTTATTGAGATGGTTCTAAGCTTTCGGCTCACACGAGCCGTCTTCAGAGAGATTATTAAGACGGTAGCACAATAGCATCCACCATCAGCGACGATTTTATTTTGTGTTGACATAAAACTCCTCTAGGCAACGGCAATAGTCACGAAAAATAACAAACGCAGTTCTCAAATTTGCAATGCGGTTCTTTGACGTCGCGTGATAGCGCGAAATGACAACAGAACTATGCATTTAAATGCAATGTAATATGTTATGAAGTGATTTTATTAAGTGTGGGTTATTTGGATTTAATATAGATGGCCTCCAATATCTGAAGGTTCTTTTTACTGTGTGTATAAGTGAGTATTAGTATAATTGTATTGTTGACTAGACATCCATTGTCTCTTATATTTAACAATATATGTTTAGAAAATTATTTGCTGCCTCGATACACTATATATATATATATATATATATATATATATATATATATATGTATGTATGTATGTATGTATATATATATATATATATATATGTATGTATATATATATATATATATATATATATATATATATATATAGCAAAAATGTTGATACACTTAAGTTTTAAAAAATCTTCGATCAAATTAGATTAAAAAATGTGGACTACAATTCTTTTCTATGTACATTCGGTTTGATTTAATAGCCTTAGTAGATTTAAAGAAAACTCGTTTAAATACTAAACAATTTTCATTACAATTTCTACAGATTTTTTTAGTTGGTGATTCTACAAGCGTAAAAGACACGGTAACCAATTTCCTAAAAGCCGATCTTTTGCCGAACCATTCTGAAATAGATAATTTTTGTGAAATATTTTTTAATCTATGTTCAAAGTGTCAGTTTTTAGTCTTTTATACCACAAGGGACAGTTTTTTTTATTACACGGCGTGGTTAGGCGGTGGGCAATGGAATGTTTTGTTAGATTTCACTATGTTATTTTGGTTCATGCGTCTCAAAGATTTAGCAAGGAAAATTTGGAATAGAAATGATGGTTTAATAAAGAGAATAATTGTTTGCTTTGGATTGTGATGAGTTATTTTAATATTATTGACATCTTTATTTAGGTACCTCTACTAAATCGCTGAAAAAACAGCATAGTACGAATTAATAAAAAGCCCAAAACTTAATAAAAATGAAATTTTTCCATCAAAATGTTTATGTTATTATTAAGAAGAAGGATCCAAATATTTTTTAATTATTTTAAAAATTTTATTAATTCCTTCTAACATTCTTAAATTTTATTAATTCCTTCTAACATTCTTAAAATGTTGGTAAAAATCTTATTTTGATTTTAGTTAGCGGGTAAGCAACTCATTACGAGAGTTTACCATGGAAAACGTAATATTACGTAACGTCTAGTGAACAGGTGTAGAGGTTCATCCCTTGTTCCCTGTTTAGGATGTGGTTTCCGGTTTTCTCTTTTCCAATCTTTTCACTTTTCTTCTTTATTTTCAATTGGAGTAGACAGACTAAACTATCGCCCGGTTCACACTCCACTCACGTCTATTGAACAGGTGTAGAGGCTCATCCCTTGTTTCCTGTTTAGGATATGGTTTCCGGTTTTCTCTTTTCCAATCTTTTCACTTTTCTTCTTTTGTTTTTTTCAATTGGAGTAGATAAACTAAACTATCGCCCGGTTCACACTACACCCACATCTATTGAACAGGTTAAGAGGCTCATCCCTTTTTCCCTGTTTAGGATGTGGTTTCCGGCTTTCTCTCTTCTAATCAATTCACTCTAACGTAGTCCCTGGAACATCAGTGGCGTTACCGCCTTGCTCGGGATCATATGATTAATATATATATATATATATATATATATATATATATATATATACGCTCTCACACCCTGATTGAGCGCTCTGGAAGAATGGGAGACTTTGAAAACAGTAGCTACTCCGGCATATACGCATCGCTCATTCAATAATGAATTAGAGCACTCTGGCTATTGGGCGTGTATAATGATATACGCGCTAAAAGGTCTGCCTTCTTTCACCGAACGCTCGTAGCCCAGAGGTAGAATCGCCGACTGACGCCGATTCTGTCAGGTTTCAATCCTGGGTAAAAAAGCAATCGGAGTCTAACCGTACTGATGAGCTGTGATACAGCGAAATAGATCTGTCTGCGCATGACTATAGTATATATATATATATATATATATATATATATATATATATATATATAACTTCAAAGTCACATTACATTTAGGTTTTAATTCTTTTCCAGTCACGAAGAGGTTGTAACAAGACAGAAATGGAATACCCACATCCATTTCAAATTCACTCAAATTTTTAACATGTGTACGTGCATATTTCAATTCAATGATAGATCGAAAACTGTTTCTAAAAATTGAAAAAATAAAAAATATATATTTATATTTAGTGTCGAATGATTTTCAAAAGACTGAATAAAAATATCTAAATTCAGTTTCATATTTCATGGGTTTCTTAAAGCATCTAAAAATAACGTTTAAAGCAATCAAGTTTATCCAGGAAGTTTTTACAGTACAGTTATAACCGTGTCAAGAAAATAAAACGTCATTTTAACAAAGTCGTTTTTTGTTTGTTTTTTACCGATCCTAAGTTGAAATTTGCCCCCGCCGCAAAAAAAGAATTTAAGTTTGCTGATAGCAAGATGATCACATTTCAGATCTAAATTGTTTGCCCATTTTAAAATTCGACCCTTCTTCGTAAAAGAAACTTATCTCCCGACAAAAAGAATTAAATTTTGCTGATAGCAAGATGATAGCAACGTTTAGTTTTCACTTTAATTGAAACATAATGAAATTTACTCATTCCAGTAAGCAAAATACCCTGATGAATTTCAAATAGAAATTATATTAATTGGAATCTAAAATTCTTCACTTATCATTATAGCGGCCATTTTTTCAAATTCTGACGTTTATTTTTTGTTTGTTTGTTTGTTTTTTTATTTGTTTGTTTTTGGGGGTTTTTTTTTGTTGTTGTTGTTTTTTTTTTTGCTTTTTTTTAATCGCTTTAGCCCCAAGAAAGGCACTACTGCCACTAGTGCGCAGGGGGTCACAAGTGAGAAAAGCAAAAAAAGAAAAAAGAGAAGCAAGATAGAGGTGGGGTCGGGAAAAATAAGCTAAAGATGAGAATCAAATGGATAAGAGACAGCAATGTACTTAAACTCTTAGAGATTGTAGCTATCAGGGAAGCAAGTGTACGGAAGGCGAGAAGTGCGAGAAAAGAGTTAGAAAATAGGGTTACATTTGACCGTTTTCACTGTAAAAAGGTGAGACCTAATTGCCAGTCTAGTAGCACAAGTAGATTTGCGTAGAAGGGACACCAGGGGCGTAAGCTCGTCAGAGCAGAAGCCGTGCCAATATTTGTAGGAAAGGCAGATGGAAGCCACATCCCGACAGTGAGAAAGTGGCTGATGCCGAGCTGCCAAATCGAGATCAGTTACATTGCAGATCTTTCTTTGAATTTTCTCGAGCACCGCAAGGTGAACAGCAGGATCAACCGACCAGATATGGCAACAGTATTCAATGCAGGGACAATGGTAGATTTGTATTTGTGCAAGATAGATTTTGACGAGAAAGACTTTCTGGCCCAGCACAGTATCCCGACCTTCCTAGAAGCAGCTATAGCTATTGATTCGATGTAGTCATTCCACTTGAGGTTTGGCTGTGAGAGTAGGCTGAGGAGGCGCAGTTTATTGCTTTCTGGGAGACTAGCGTTACCTATACTGATGGGAGGTAGGAGAGTCTGTCTGTGGTGATTAAAAGTAAGCAACTTTGTTTTTACTAGCCATTTCTTGCACCATTCCACCACTGCGTGGAGATCTTTATCAAGAGCAGCAGTGAGGTTTATTTTATCAGCTTTGGCAGATTTTTTATTGAGGTGGAGTAAATGGTGGTGTCATCTGCATAGATGCCTACTTAGGAACTGATTACATTAGGAAGATCATTGATGAAGATCAAGAAAAGCGTAGGACCTAGGATAGAACCTTAACGAACATTCTCGTTCGTCTGATAGGATCTGGAAGCATGCCCATTTAATACGACCTTCATTGCATGATTTGTCAAGAACAATAGGATTAGATCGAACAAGTTCCATTTGCAAAGAAGGCCAGCATAACAAACACTGACGAGAAAAAAATTCTTGGCCCGACACAGTAATCCAATTTTCATCGGCGTATATTCAGTTATATTCGATGTAGTCATTCCATTTCGGATTAGCTTTCCTCCTTAGTGCCTCGACTGGAAGAATTTTAGCGTACTCCTAGATTTGCACTTAAATCTCGATGTTTCACTGTTGAACTAGCTAAACCAGAGGCGAGTATAGGATACAACTCCTATATCATCCAACAGTTAACTAAAACACGCAAAGTAAAATTGCACACCTGTAAAATCGGATCCAAACGACTAAAAGTATTTTAGAAAAAAAAACAGACCAGGGCAAATTTCACAAGTCAGTGTGAAAAGTAAAATTTCTGGATCCTGATTAGATAGCAAATTAACCTTTTTTTTTTTTTTTTTACAAAAAATGAAAATGCCTGCTGGAGCCGGTCACATGAACAAAATCCACTACTTAAACCACGTTTCTTGACCGGTCAAGAACAGTCAAAATGGGAGCGATATCTGATAGCATTTCATCACAATGTAAGGAAGAAACTTTAAACTGCCTCGGTCACGTCTTGCCGACATACATTCATTCTATCTCTTCTTACAGTTTTCCTTTCTTCATTTTTACTCCACGATGCTAAAACAACAACAACAGGACACTCCAACTGTCTGCGATAAGTACAATTTCTTTACTTGTTTCACCTTCTTTCTCACCCGGTAGCCAACCTACCAAAAAACGGAAAGGAACATAAGACTTTACATTTTGCTATACTATCAGTATCAGCCCCGGGACACTTAGCTAGTTACTACTATCGACCATGAACTCTTAATTTCTGTAGGACATTTTGATACTTACATTTTTTGTTTTTGAACAATTAACTACAGGCATTTTCTCCACGAACACATTTTTCTTCTCACAAATATGTTATATTGTTCAGTTAACAGAATTTCATTTATATTTTTCTTCTTACAATTTTGTTATTTAGTTAATAAACATTTTACTTTAATATACAGACGAAATATTTTATCCTTGCACATTTCAGCACCCAACCATCAACCTTCTGATATTTAAATTGTGGAGACTTCGGTTGTGTTTGACACAAGGCCAGTTTGACAAGCATAGCCGAGGCCCCTACATGGGCAATTAGTTTGGCCTCGGGGTGCAACTTTGAGTAGGCCGTGTTTAGCGGAGGGCCGTACCTTCTAAAACTGATCGTATTCGTTAGTTTAAGTATTTCATTTAATGTGAAGTGTAAATGTAAATTATATACGTAATACGAGTAATAAATTAAAAAAAAAAAACAAAAAAAACAAAACGTATCTAAACTTATTCATAAATGGAACTTTGTCTCTGTGTGTGTATGTGTGTGTGTGCGTCCCCGTTACCTATAGACTCCGCAACGGCTGAACCGATTTTCTTGAAAATTTACACAGTTGTGCTACAAGCGTCTGCGAGTGTTCTTAGCTAGGTTTTGTGTTGAGGTACCCCCGATAAATATCGAAAATCGATAATCGAAAAAATCGGGTTATAGAAGGAGTGGTCCGATTTTAATCAAATTTGATACACTCATAGACAAAGACATAAGAAACGATAATCAGAAGTTGCAAGGTTACAGTTCTTACAATAGTACAGAAAATCGATGATATATATATAAAAAGGTAAGATGTTTGTGTGTGTGTCTGTTTATCTGCCTGTATGTCTGTATTTTTTTCAGCCCTTTTATTTTAATTTTTGCTTCGGGTTTGGTTCTAAGTAGGAATAATTGTAGTTCTTAGTCTCAGCCATGATACCATTTACTCAGAGGACTTATTTAGCCTTCAAAATTCAGTTTACGACGAAAAAACCTATTTAATATCGATACCAGGAAATCAAAATTAGACTTACATCCATTCATTTTTCTTTCAGTCTACAGTTTCGTTTTAACTGGAAACAACTATTACTTTTTAGTCTTTCATGCCAACGTCCAAAGAGTCTGAGCTCCAGCACCATGGATTAGTTTTAAAGCTTTCATTACACACGAGCAACGCCAGGTTATACTGCTAGTATATATATATACCAACAAGCTAAGGCCGTGTAACCAAGGATCACAGGCTTTTCTCCAATCATATTCGTTTTGCTTTCACTCCCTCTATACCGAACTTGAAGGGCGCCTCGGCGTGGTGTAATAGTTAACAAGCTTGTTTCGCTAGAACCAATTACAACTGAGTAGTGAGTTCGATTCTCACTAGGTGTCCCATACTTTCGGCCTTGTGCCACATCGAAGCGGCGCTTAGAAATTCACCTATACCGACCTTGAGGGTGATGTTATTGTTCGAGGCAACGTCATGAAATAAACAAAAACTGATGTTCGTAGAGATGGACAAAGTGTGTATACTGGTTGCCAGTCAAGGCTATAGAACTCAATCTGTCCTATTATTTAACCCATAACTGGAGGGAAGAGACGGATTAACACCTTTTCCAAGGCTGTTTGTGCGTAAGTGAATGCCATGAATTCGAACTCGACTCCCCGATTTGTCATTCCGAGTCGATATCCACTGCACTACAACGCACATTTACCGTGATAAGTTAGAGAAAATCTTAGATTTAAAGATTTTTCCTGAACGCTTCCGCAGGCCATTGAAAACTCAGTGGCGTATCGCATTCAGCCCGTGGGCCGTAAATTGCCTACCCCTGAGCTACACGCAACCAGCCGTTTGATTTTTAATTTTTTTTTTTTTCTTACGCTCCTTGTCCTTCTTGCTTGGGGAACTCTTTTTTGATTTCTTGTTTCCCTGCTAATTACAATCAGCAAACAATTTTTTTAAAAATTAAAACGCTAATTGTCATCTTTTGTCATCCTGAAACTTGTTCTTTTATTGTCCTTTCTCCTCACTAATTTTTTTTTTATTCTCTTTCCCTCCCAGTAAAACCCTTAAGTCTTAGTAGCATTATCTCCTTACTTGGAATGAAATGATGAAGAAAAAATACAATATCAGATGCAGACAATGCGTGACAAATAGAGAATTTCAAAATACAGATTTAACCTTCGTGATTATCCTCTAGCTGTTGGTGTACCAGAGAACGGCACTGATGATTATTTTCATGAATTTATGCTCAAAACGTAATCTAGAAGAACTCTGAAATAAATTATTAATATCTCGCGGGATTCAATTCCATTTGCGATCTCACAAGGGGGGAGCACAAAATTACAAACAACTTATCAATGTTGGCTTTAGAATTTCATAAATATTTATCAGGAAATGTTGATTTTTGTCTTGTAAAAATGCAACACTCAGTGACTCATCGGCTTGTATGGACAGCAAAGAAGAGGAAATGAGGAATTCTTGAATTCAATCCGAAAATCTTTGAAAAATTATTTTCCTGAAAAATGCTTTCGTTTCAGTTTTGCTGCTTGTTTTATTTTTATTTTATTACTTATTTATTATTTTAAGTGTATATACTTAGAAAAAAAAATGCAAGCCGACAAAAGGAGGCGAATGAGTGCCACTCTTTTTTTTAAAAAAATGATTATAGTTTTATTTTTATTTAATGTGAGTGAAAAAAAAATATCGAAAATTAGGCGTTACTTATAAGGGGGTGTCGATAGTTTCTTGCCGAAACCAAAAACAGATTTTTTAAAACATTGACGTTCAGTTTTTTGGTCAAGTTTTGAGAAGTATGTCAAATCAAGAATTTTTCAGCACCCTCGTTTTATATATATATATATACAACTCATACAGGCACAGTATATAAGGCATATTTTCTTTATATATATATATATATATATATATATATATATATATATATATATATATATTAGAACATGTATATAATTTTTTTTATGTATATCCACTACAAAGGTACATTTGTTTCGACATTGAAACTTCAATGTCTCATCAGGCGGTATGTATAGGAATGGAAAGCCCCTTTTCTTATATTTGGTCAGTTGTGTTTGGGTGTTGGTGGGGGTTAGTGATAGGGGAACAAGTCACGTGTATTGACCGTGGGAATTTTGAAGAAAGTGGTTGGGTAGTTAAAATGGTTGATTGATGAGAGTCTTTGATTTCTAGACAGATTTAACATTAGCAGTTAGAATGTAAGTTTTTATTATCTTGTGACTAGACTATATCATCGTGAGGATCACTAGGGGGTTTCGGGTCTTTCAACATCATACCCCCCTCACCACGCCGACCCGACCAGAGATGATCAGCCTCCGACCCACCCTCGATAAGCGCTTTCAGACACTGGAAAATTACGTTTAGGCCCGGTACGAAACCCTGCAAATGCTTCCGATTGGCGACAGTCAGAGCCACTTTCCATTTAGAGGCGAACCGTACATGAGCTCGTCCGAAACATTAATTTAGTCGCAGAATTTCGGGGAATTTTAGCTAACAATTTGGAATCCAGGCACTCTCTCTTTTGATCTACAACCAATTAGCTGTTCTTTCCGCTGTTTCGGTTATGGACTTGAGTGCTTTTCTTTTTTTTCCTCCCACTATCCCAGTATCTGTTAAGGCTTTGTATAAGGACCTTGCTGCAAATCCTCTAGTCCCCACTTCTATAGGAGTGCAGCTAGCCCTCCAGCCTTTAACCCTGCAACTCTCCAGCAGTTCGTCATATTTTAACTTCTTCCTTTCATGAGCTTCCTCTGCGTTTTCTTTCCAGGGGACCGTCAGTTCCCACAAGACTATCTTCTTCAATTTATGTGAGAAGAAAACTATATCTGGGCGAAGTTTTGTGATGGCAATTTGCTCTGGGAATTTCAATCTTGAGCCTATATCGGCCCTTAGTTCCCAGTCTGTTGCAGGAGATAGCATGTTTGAATTTACCTTTCTATTTCGTGGGATTTTCGCGCCAGCTTTAATAAATTTTATCTGCCTTGTGTCTGGGTTGTAAACATTCTCTTTGATAGCATTTTGAACTATTTTCACGATCTCTTTCAGAATTTCATCATGGCGCTAACTGTAACGCCCATCAGCTAGTGCAGATTTACAGCTACTCAGGATATGTTTTAAGGTACCTCTGCGCCCACAAAGATGACAATTTGGCGACTGGGTTTTATACCATAATTGTAAGTTTGTGGGGCTTGGCAGGGTGTCGTATACTGCCCGAATCAGAAATTTTAATCTGGTGTCACCGTGCCATATTTTGGACCATTTGATTTGGCGTTTCAACATAGAGCTCCATTTGGTCCATAACCCTGCTGTCTCATCCCGACTTGGATTGCTATTCGTTTCTCTTCTTCGCCGTTTCTGCAAAAGATGACTTTTCTTTTTTCCTTGCAGTTTGTCATATTTTTCTGAGGGAAAAAACCCCGAGGCCCGCGCGTCCAGTAGATATGGTTCCTAGTATTGCCTTTTCTCGGATTCTTTCTTTTGCTGTCTTCAGTTCTTTCGAGGCGTTCCATTTTCTACCTGTATATAGATATTCCTGCACCGGCTACTTTGGGATCTTTCGAGCACTCGTACTGGATTGTAGATCTCACTTTAGCTACTTTAAATTCTTCGTGTAGGCTTTTAAACGGGAGTTTCAGTGCGTTTGTTTTCCCGTACTCAGAGAACTTATTTAACCTTCAAAATTCAGTATATATTCACTCTATATATTATATATCGAGCACTATTTTAAATTCATGTTTTGGACGTTGTAAAAATTCTTCCTTCGTTCTGTATTCACTCGGATATGTATATAGTACTAGCAGTATAGCCCGGCGTTGCTCGGGTGTAATGAAAGCTTTAAAACTAATCCATGGTCCTGGAGCTCAGACTCTTTGGACGTTTGCATGAAAGACTAAAAAGCAATAGTTGTTTCCAGTTAAACGAAACCGTAGACTGAAAGAAAAATGAATGGATGTAAGTCAAATATTCATTTGAATTATCAAATTCAGTTTTTCGTCGTAAACTGAATTTTGAAGGCTAAATAAGTCCTCTGAGTAAATGGTATCATGGCTGAGACTAAGAACTACAATTATACCTACTTAGAGCCAAACTCGAAGCAAAAATTAAAATAAAAGGGCTGAAAAAATACAGACATACAGGCAGATAAACAGACACATCTTGCCTTTTATATATATATATATATATATATATATATATATATATTATCGATTTTCTGCACTATTGTAAGAACTGCAACCTTGAAACTTCTGATTATCGTTTCTTATGTCTTTGTCTATGAGTGTATCAAATTTGATTAAAATCGGACCAACTCCTTCTATAACCTGATTTTTTCGATTATCGATTTTCGATATTTATCGGGGATACCTCAACACAAAACCTAGCTAAGAACACTTGCAGACGCTTATAGTACAACTGTGTAAATTTTCAAGAAAATCGGTTCAGTCGTTTCGGAGTCTATAGGTAACGGATACACACACACAAACAAAGTTCCATTTATAAATAAGTTTAGATTTAGATGTAAAAAAATTCCGAAATTTACATTCGTTGAATGGCCTTTGCAGCGAGAAAATTCTCGCTTCATCAGCAGCGATCAATTTTAATATTAATAAAATTAATATTAATAGGATCTGGTTTTGGGATTTTACCTATTTGCTCACCTTTCTTTATTTAATATATATATATATATATATATATATATATATATATATATATATATATATATATAAACTAGAACTTGCAACTCACTTAATGACATCTGCCCTTTATGTCTAAGTGAAAAACTACACATTCTTCAGTACCCTAATAGCAACGATTTATTAAACCGTAGAGACGAATTAGCAGCAATATGCAAACATCGCAAATATTTCTCGCTAAAATTTAAGAAAAAACACAAAAAAATACACACAACCAACCCTATAAATAAACAGAAAAAGAAAACAAACCCTATACAATACCAACAAAAAATAATGCAGTTGCAGCAGAATAGTAGA
This sequence comes from Ascarosepion bandense, assembly GCA_037127315.1. Taxonomy (NCBI): domain Eukaryota; kingdom Metazoa; phylum Mollusca; class Cephalopoda; order Sepiida; family Sepiidae; genus Ascarosepion; species Ascarosepion bandense. Next base: position 5,289,874 of record JBBBDQ010001254.1, read on the forward strand.
TAAATAAATAAAAAAAATATATATTATATTTATAAAATATGTTTTATGAAGGATAGATTTTATAAAAGAAAGATATTTCTTAAATATTATAAAATATTATATTTTATAATATTAAAAAATAGTTTAAATATTGTAGAATATTATAAAATATTTTTTATGAAAGTTATATTTTATAAAAAATATATTTTTAAAAAAACCCACACACCCCAATAAAAAATAACATAAATTAAATTAAGAAGAAACCAACCCCAAAACAAAACAACACCTACAAACCCCTAAACCAAATAACAACACGCAAGGCGCCAGCAGCCTCAGCCCGCACAAGATTAATAAATTAACCTATCCTGAACTCAGCCACAGACAAACACTTAACCCTAAAACCTTAAAAAGGGCAACAGAACTCAAAATACAGACCAACCCCTCTAACAACCAATAAAAACAAATCCAACACAAATAAACTGGCTTTTAACTAGATAATTCTCATTTCAAAAAAATCACCTGAGGATGAAGCCAACAACATAATGGGCTAGCTTCGAAACATGAAACTTTTTGTGTACTGATACTATGAATTTATTAAAACATTGTAACAACCATTACAGTATATATATATATATACTTAGCAAATAAGCTTTCACACTAGGCTATCCGGGTTTCAACCGTGAGGTATCTTCAGGCACAAATTTTGTATCGACCAGCTTTTCATTATATCATACTTTTGGTAGCAGTAGTTTTCAGCTTTCCTGTGTTAATATTGTTGTATATATATATTGGAAATAATTGCGTATGTTTATAATTAGAAATAATTGGAAATTGGAATAATTCTAAAACATAAAGGCGGAGGAAAAAAGAACAAAAAAACGCTCACACAGACACACACACTCACACACACACAGACACAGACACACACACACACACACACACACACACACACACACACACACACACACACACACACACATACCAAATTCAAAACACCGTCAAAGCAATAAAGAACAACCAACTGACCGATGAAAAGGATGATAGATAAGCTAAGGCGACTAGAAGATAATTTTAACATACTAAAAAGGTCACCACAGACCAAAACCACTTCAAATTGGGATAAACACTTGATTCATTCATCTGGTAATTTATTTATCTGTTTATCCATTTATACACATGCTGATGTGAAAAAACAGACCATTCAACGTGCTAACATTTGATTTATTTTATCTTATATTATTTTATTTTATTTTACTGATTTTATTTATTTTCTTATTTTTTCTACTTCTTTATAAAACAACAACTTGGCCCTCAGAAACAAAAGGAACTCGATACATAAAGCCACAAATTTATTCGCCTGAAGAGAGTCAATTTTAGACTCGAAACACGTGTAGCGTCACAAATACCATTATGGAGACTTAATGTATCATAACGTATAATAACAAAAACAATAAATGTACACTTTAAAGAAAACTTTCACGGCTTCTCACACTTTTTATTATATATATATATATATATATATATATATATATATATATATATATATATATATATATATACTGTCGGTGTGACGACTCTGAGTTTCATGAAATGCGCAATCATTAGGTGTATATTACGAACTGACCATTTAAGAGGTTTAAATTTAAGATCACTCAATGCTCATAGGAGTTACTGCATTGAGCACTATTTTATTAACACTTGAATAATATTTTAAACATGTGTGTATTCCGATACGTATATTTATTGATTCACCTATATATATATATATATATATATATATATATATATATATATATATATATATATCGAGAGAGAGAGAAAGAGAGAGAGAGAATTATAATTAATATGGAGAAAGCTGTTACTTATCTGAGCAGTGTTATTTAATTATGCCGACTTCATTTTTTTTTTTTTTACAGAGAAAAACTAAATAACCCTGAACAGTGAAGATATAACAATTATGCCTTCATGAAACTCGTGAAATAATACTGCTCAGCTAAATGATAAGTTTCTCCTTATTAATTCTACTAAGGCTTATCTTAACATCGAACGCGTTGTGACAAAAAAAAAATCTGATTGCCTGAAAATGTCTTGTGTGTGTACACTATCGGTCATAATTATTAGGCCTCCCCAGTGTTTAAAAAAAAATGATGTATTTCATACTATTGTTAGTATTTATTGCCAAGTGGATAATTCTAAATGAAAATAGAATGGTTCGTTTGTTAATACTGCACAATAACATGTGCATCAAATGAACTGTTCTGGTGTCCAGTTTTTGTACTCTCTTCCCCATGCTAGTCTCTTCTTCTTATTGACTGGCCAAAGCAAAGGCTTTTTGGCTGCCTTGTAAAATTTTGCAAAGTAATTATAACAAAATAACCATTCTATTTTCATTTAGAATTATCCACTTGGCAATAAATACTAAACTTTAAAAAAAACTGGGCTGGCCTATGGCCGGTAGTGTATATATATAATCATACTAGTATAAACAATAGCACCACCCTATCCACTTATGTGTGATCCATTAAACAAGATCTTAATATGGACCCTATTTTGAAATGGGAAGTATTAAAGAGATGTGCTAAGTATAAAACCGGCCAGAAATTTTGTAGGTTGTGTGTAGAAGAAAAACTTGCTATAGCTTCGCATGAACACGCCAATAATTTATTGAATTCCAAAACGGAAATATTAAATAAATGTAGGCATAGAAAGCCTTGGCTTTTGAATTAAGTTTCCTTATGGTGGGTTTGTATCATTTTTGGATTTCGTCTTTGCAATCACTAATCTTTTTAAAAATTTAATATATACGAAATTCGTTTTAATAAATTTCTCCCCTATTTGTGTTTGGTGTCTACTTTCTTGGTCACGTGGGTTGATTGAATTTCCTTTATACATGTCGTTTGTTTCTTTCCTCGTTAGCCAGCTTTCCATGACGATCCGTTTAGGTGAAACCTAGGTAGGTCTGTCTGGCTCACTAGGTATACTTTATATATATATATATATATATATATATATATATATATATATATCCGAGTTGGAATATATTTTTTTAATCATTTCACCCCCAGCAAGGCGGAAACGCCACTGAATTGCAGGGGGCTACATAAATTTAAAAAGATTAATTAGAAAAGAGTGAGGAGTACAAACTAGTTAGAAAGGAACAATAGAAAGCTGAGAAAGCAGGTGCGATGACAGACACATAGGTGGAGAGAAAGGGAAGGTTATACAGGGGAGGGGAGAGAGCTAGAGTCCAGTGGTTAGTAGATGAGTATTGACTTTGCATTTAAATTTCTGGAGGTTGTAGCCGTCAGGAAAGCAAGAATACAGGAGCGAGTTCCACAGGCGGGAAGTGCGAGAGAAGAAGCTGCAGGAGTAGAATTGTCGTCTGCATTTGGCTAACCTGACTGTGAATGGGTGGGACCCAGATGCCAGTCTGGTTGCACGAGTAAACACCTGTTGAGGAGGTATCAGTGATTTAAGTTCGTCTGAGCAGAAGTCATGAAAGTATTTATAGAAGAGACAGAGAGAGGCCACGTTTCGACTATTTCCAGTTGAATTCCTTGCATTCAATTATGCGCAAACACGTTTGAGAAAGTTATTAGTCCGTCTTTTATCCCTACAGCTATGGGTTAAATAGCAGGAGTCTACCGCAGAAAGTAATAGCAAACTACTGTGGAAATCATACACCCAATCAGTCATGTCTCTTTCGAGACATGATCGCCCAAGTGTGTATCACTTATGGCACTTAAGTGACTGACTGGTATAGGAGTGGCTTTGTATATAAAATATCTCGCCCTACTATCAAGTTCACCTTATTTAACAGTAGGTGTGCTGATTTTTTTTTTTTTTTTTTTTTTTTTTTTTTTTTTAAATAGAGAAACACTCAATCTTATTCTAACCACCCGAAGACACGGAATAAATACCCCTTAAGAGTATTCAAAACAACACAAAAATGCATCTTACACAGTCAAGACATGAAGAGAAAATAACAATCCCTAAAAAAAACCCTCTTGAAAATAGCTAAAGTGAATGAAAGCGCTTGGGACGGACAATTTTTTGCACTATTTTATTTACTCTAACCAAATCGAAATATGTAAGAATTCTGTAAAAACTAAACAAAAAATTCATTAAATTTTCCTTGTCTATCATATTCAACTAAAAACATACATGTACATAGCACATCACTCAAAAAGTCCCAAGTCTAACTAATAAAACAACAACTTGTAAGCAAAATTTAATTTTATTCATCAACATAGTCTCCTTCTCAGGTGACACTGATTCCAACGCTTCTCTAACAATTCGATGCATTTTTTGTAGAACGATTTGTCTTTAGTCTCAAAATACGCTTCAGTTTCCGGTATCACTTCTTCAGTGGAGCCAGATCTCTTTCTTCTGATGTCTACAAACCGCCAGTAGTTGTTGGGGGTCAGATCTGAAGAACAGGGTGTGTGAAAATGCAATTCAAAGTGCAATTCATGTAGTTTTGCGATCGACTTATGTCACAGTGCGTTGTCTTGGTAAAAGATCACTTTTTCTTCTTCATTTGTGGCCGTTTTTGGCGATGTCTTCCTTCAAACGCACCAACAATGCTATATAATATTCGCACTACCATTCCCTAATTTTCTAAATAACCATATTTTCAAAAAATAAGTCGTTTTCGCCATTTATTTTAACATATCACCTGAAGAGAAACAGTTTTGTTCAAAAACATGAAAATTTCTGTGTAGTAATATTACGCTTTCATAAACCATTGTAATAACAAAATTACTAATATATATATATACATATATATATATATATATATATATATATATATATGATTAAAAAAAAGAACCCAAGAGGAAAACTATATTTTTGTTTAGCTTTTAGTCCATTGTCCAACTTTATCAAGACAAAGAAATGGAAATGAAATATAAAATAAAATTCATTTCATCTCTGCCTTGATTAAAGTCCGTCTGTAGACTAAACCCATATGCTGAAATATAATTTTCCTTTTGCATATATATATATATATATATATATATATATATATATATATATATATAACGTTATATATATATATATATATATATATATATATATAATGTTTAAAAGGGATAAAGAAGAAATTTAAGCATGTTTACCATTTTCATGCTTAGGCAATCATCAGTGACACAGTAAAAGAAATCCCTGATTTTCTTTTAAGCTTTATTACTTTCCCCCGCTGGTAAAACGCTCAATATTATTTTCAATAAGAGTCCAATTAAATTGCACTATTGTTGCACAGGCTTCATAAATAGCTTAATCAAGAAGCATAACGTAAAGTCAGGCTGTGCATTTGATACTGCGAAATTCAAATGCCAGCATGATTAAATTTTTCCCTCAACATGGTATTTATTTTGTACGTCACGCTTATTGTTTTTCAAATAATTTTCTCCGCACCACAAATATTTTGTTCCACTTTATTAGACTCAGTCTCTTTTTAAAGTTTAAAAAAAACTCCCACGAGTATGACTCTACCAGTTGACATTTATATTTGGTGCAAAAGATTTTGAAGTCTGTCTTGTAACAAGAAATAAAAATGCTGCCTCTTGGTAAGAAAATGTTTAACTACTAATGTTGTATACTAGGCAACTAAACACTGGAGATGAATCAGATATGGCCTATTGTCGTTTTCGCAAAGCAGTGGAAAGAAAGATTCAAACGAAGGAAGTATGGCAATAGTAAAATGTTTTCTTTGTGTTTGTTAAGTAGACAAAGAAATGCAGGAATAGTCCAGAAGAGGAATAACTTTGAAGAAGGCTTGGTGCCTACTATTCTGAATTCCACAACCATGTGGCAGGATCCTGATTGGGGGTGGGAGCTTTCTTTTCTTTTCTTTTTTTTTCTTCAAACATTTATATACGTTACAAATTAAACTAATCACAACCGACTCTTATTATCAAACGATGAAAAAATTTCGGATTTTGCCATAATTCTTAGGTCTTTTTTTTTGGGGGGGGGGGCCAAATCTATGAATTTGTTTTGCCTTTGTTAAGTAAAAAAATACTATATAAAATTCTTTTTTTTTTATCCTATAGGATATAAATCCTATGTCATCCATCAACTAACTGAAACGAAAAAATAAAATTGCACACGCGCAAAATTAGTTTAAAACGATTAAAAAAAATTTGGAAAAACCCAGACCAGGGCAAATTTCACAAGTCAGTGTGAAAAGTAAGATTCTGGATTTTGATTGGATCGGAAATAGCAAATTGATCTATGACCTCGGTCACTTTTCCTTAACACCTAGAAAATGGGTATGTGGTTTTGATCCAGTCACGTGATAAGCTTAACGTCACTTGACCGGTCAAATCAGTCCAACATGGGAGCGAATCTGAAGGACCTCGTCAATGTGACTAAAGAAAATTTAATTTGCCGACCCGGACGTAAGAGCGCGTCACATATTCATTTTTCCTCTCCGTCCAATTTTCTTTTCTTCATCTTAACCCATACACCGTCAAAGAAAACAACAACCACAAGATACTTCAACGAACTTTGATAAGTACAATCTCCTTTATTGCTTGACTTTCCTTTTCGCTTTTTCTCAGGCTATAAAAAAGAAAAGGACGCAGACTTTTATTAGCAACCTTTTTAATCTTTCTACATATACACATTCTGCTACTATCAACTCTGAATTTCTGTGGGACATTTAAATACTTACATGTCTCTTTGAACAATTAACTACATCCATTTTCTCTATGAACATCTTATTTTCTTACAATTTTTTTATTCTGTGAATAAAAATTTGACTTTAATGTAGAAACGAAATATTTTATCCTTCCACATTTCAACATCCAACCTTCAATCTTCTGATATTTTAAATTGTGGGGACTTCGGTTGTGTTTGGCACAAGGCCAATCTGACAAGAATGACCGAGGCTCCTACAATCCATAATGTTGTATGTCTTAAAATGGTTCAACTTTTTAACAAGAAAAATCTCAAAATAAATGATGTTAAAAATTACCGCAAAATATTGTTGATCTATTTGAGATAGAATTATCTTTTATGGTAATTTTCTAAGTGCAGCGTAGATGTGGCACAAGGCCGAAAGTATGGGGCACCCAGTGAGGATCGAACGCATTACTCAATTGCAACAATTATAGCGAAACAAGCTAACTAACAATTATACCATGTTGTGGAGCTTAAAATGATCTTTTATGACATTCTCTGATTTGTATTTAGATATATTTTATTCATTTTCAATTTTCTAGTCGAATTGTTCACCTATATTGCATATGATCCATTATTACATATAATTAAGTTACAATAAAATTTGCATTTTATATGAATAGTACCTCATTAATATTGAGATATAGTAGAGTGGGAGCCAGTATTGTAGATTGGGAGGGTCACTGGTTCTGCCTGAAAAAAAAAATTATGTATGAGTGTCATTCAATAAATAAGGTGAATTTTTCGGTATAAGGACTTCTAATACAGATAGAAGCTTACTTTTTTTTTTCTTTTTTTTTTTTAACGTAGTCTCCCAGCAGTGTCACACACTTTTCCCATCTGTGCACAAGCTTCCGTATTCCCTCAGCATAAAAATCTTTGGACTGATGTCTCAGCCAATCGCTCACAGCACTTTTGACTTTATCGTCACTTTCAAACTTTGTGCCTCTCGTGAACGCTTTCAAGAAACCAATCAGGTGAAAGTCTGAAAGAGCAAGGTCTGGGCTGTAAAGGGGATGAGGGAGCAGTTCCCAGCCCAGCTCGTTGATGGTTTGCGCCGTTTAGGCTGCTGTGTGAGCTGACCTTCGTGTAGACAAGGTCATGGACAATTTTGTGTACTGTCCCAACAGATCGGCTGAAAGTCCTTGCAATGTTATCCACTGTCACCCTTCTGTCAGACTGAATGAGGTCATTGACTGATTCGATCACCTCATGAGACCTCATATCTGTAGGCCTCTCAGGCCTGTCTTCATCCTCAACACTGCTCCGTCCTTCTTTAAACAATTTAGCCCACTTGTAGACATTTTTTGGCTGAAACATGTGGCACCATACACAGTTGACATTCTCCTATGAATTTCAACTGGTTTGCACCATTCAGCAACCAAAAACTTGATAACTGACCTCAGTGTGATTATCTGTTTCCTTAGAGGAAAACTTCAGCATTTGTTGACTGAAATTTAAATTTATAAAATCTTCATCTTAGATCTTAGGGGTTTGTTCATAGTACGTACACACGTAGAGGGGAGAAGGTTCAGCAAAAAGTATATGTTTGAGTATGAGGAGGAGGGTCGTTATCTTAGAATAAACCATGACAGTTAGAGACAGCTTTTCAGTAGAAACAGTGCCAATTTGCCTTTTCGATGAATGGGAAAGGTGCCTGTTTAAATTTCAATGTTAGTGAACTATGAAATGAAAAGGGTTGGTTGATAAGATTGATAATACTATAAAATGTTTTAAATCAGATGGGATAATGAAAGTTCTATCAAAATAAATTTAGTTCTTTTCAAAATGACCTGGGTTGATTGATAAGTAAGGCCTGTATTTACTTATTTAAAAACTGTGTTCTATATGATCTTTTTCACTTGCTTTTGCGAAGGGCCAAAAACTAAAGAGACATTGTGACCAGTAGATTCAGCTATGCATTCGATGTCAGTCAGTTAATTGCTATATAGATATCCACTGCACCACAAGGCACATAGGCATTCCATTTGAGATTATTCGGGAGAATAAGACTAAGGATGTGGTGTGTTGCTCTCTAGAGGACTAGTGTCATCCATTCTGATGGTAAGCAGAATGGCTGTCATATCACAACACCCACTCTTGTTGGAATTCTAATATGTTGGGGGCAATTCTAAAATACATAAATCTTTCTTTCAGGCAGGACCAGTGCAAGTGTCTTGTGACCCTCCCAATCTACAATACCTCAATATTTATGAGGTCAGTCGGTTAAGTGCCATACGTGATACACGCTTGGGCGATCGTGTCTCGAAAGAGACATGACTGACTGGGCAGAAGATTATCCCGCAGTAGGTTGCCATTGCTTTTTGCGGTAGACTGGTTGCTGACCAAGGCTATAGAACCCAATCTGTCCTGATATTTAACCAATAACTGGAAGGAATAGGCGGATTAATACCTTTACCAAGGGTTGCGCGTAAGTGAATGCAATGAATTCAGCTGGAATTCGAACTCGGCTCCCCGATTTGTCGTTCCGAGCCGATATCCAATGCACCACAACGCACATCCTCAGGTACTATTCATATAAAATACAAATTTTATTGTAACTTAATTATATATATAATAATAGATCATATGCAGTATAGGTGAACAATTCGACTAGAAAATTGAAAATAAATACAATATATCTAAATACAATGAGATGAAAAAGGGTTGGTTGATAAGATGGATAATACTATAAAATATGTTTTAAATCAGATTTGTATTATTTATATACATGTACATATCGATGTATTTTATGTTAATATTCTTGGTTCTAAGTTTTCGTGTAATCTCTTTTTTTTTCTCAGGTGGAGGGGGAATTATTTGTTTTGTAATTTTAGACTGAAGTTTGGATTTAATTATATTAAATGAAAATTTTTTTCCGACTGCTTGGAAAACCCAACTTACCCGAACGCTATGGACTCTTCTTATGTGTTTCCTGTCGGTATTAAACACAAGTCGGCTTAGAAAAATAAATCCGTATCGTATAGCATAGAACAGAAGGAGGGTGCGTCGGAGTCTGATCAGCTCTGACGGGGTCAACTCAGGGAGGGTAGTATGATGTTGCAAGACCCGAAACTGCCCAGTGACCTGAGTAAAGTACATCACTGACGACATCCTCCTGCGCTACAGAATGTGCGTATTTTCGAAGATGGGATAATGAAAGTTGTATCAAAATGAAGTAAATTTAGTTCTTTTCTAAATGAACTGGGTTGATTGATAAGTAAGGTCTGTATTTACTTATTTAAAAACTATTCTGCATGATCTTTTTTCGCTTGCTTTTGCGAAGGGCGAAAAAACTAAAGAGACATTGTGTCCAGTTTGGAAAACAGCATTCATAATTTTGAAGAAATAACTTTGAATTCCTCAATTCACTCCTTGGAACTTCAAGACCTCACTTTAACTCTGATTCGGACTATAAGTCCAATTCCAGCCAAAGGACCAATTTAGACCAAAAGACTGATTTGGGCCAGAAATCCAATTTGGGCCAAAACTCTGATCTGGGCCAAAATTCAATTTCAGTCCAAACATTGAGTTCTTCAAATCACAAACTCTGTGAAAATTCAAAATCTCACATCATGAAACCTCTCACTTTAAGTCTGACTCAGACTATAAGTTCAATTCTGGCCAAAAGATCGATTTGGGCTGAAAGTCCGATTTAAGCTGAAAACTGAGTTCTTCAAATCACAAACTGTGCAGGACTTCAAAACTTTACGTCATGAACCCTCCCATTTTAACTCTGATTCCTTGGCATTCTACAGAAAAAAAACCCAGATTTCCTCATTTCATAAAGTTTGGGAAATATTTTAAACTGAATTTAAGACAAAAGTAAAATAAATTCACAACGTTTGTGTTGTTTTAAGCTCAATATAAATTTAAAACTTTTAAGATCACTTGAGGTTTTGGAAAGGATGGAAACGAAAAGGAAATTAATGCTTAGCATCAGGACAAATATTGCGTGGTTTAACAGGAGAAAGCATGTTAAGAGCCACCAGGGATAGGGAGACGTGGAAGGCCATGATCACCTACATCCTGAAAGGATAGGGCACATAGAAGAATATATATGCCAACTGTTTATAAGAAATTATAATGTGGATATAAAATGGGGGATCAATTCTATATTATAATCAGTATGTAAACTGATCCCTCATTTTGTACCCATGCTAGTTTCTATACATTTATATTCTAGATTTTGGGCTTGAGCTAGTGGATGGCAGAGCGGGGTTTGGGTGGTGTAACAGGAGTAAGCATACTAAGAGCAACCAGGGATAGGAAGACGTGGAATGCCATGATCGCCTACGTCCTGAAAGGAAAAGACATATAGAATAAGAAGAAAAATAATTATTTTCAGTTATTTGAACATTTTTATCTGTTCCCTCATCGTCTGGACACAAATTCCAATGCTGGATGTTCAACCAACATACGAAAGGCAGATTTTTCATCTTGGGATCATCCTGATTTCAAAAAGGTATAATGTTTTGGGGAGGAGGGGGCTCTCAACTCCACTAGCTGTTCTAGCTTTTACCAGTATTGACAGAAGCCATTCACCGTCAGGTTAGCCAAATGCAGACGACAATTCTACTCCTGCAGCTTCTTCTCTCGCACTTCCCGCCTGTGGAACTCGCTCACGTATTCTTGCTTTCACGTATTCTTTGCTTCCTTGCTACAACCTCCAGAAATTTAAATGCAAAGTTAATACTCATCTACTAACCACTGGACACTAGCTCTCTCCCCACCCCTGTATAACCTTCCCTTTCTCTCCACCTATGTATCTGTCATCGCACCTGCTTTCTCAGCTTTCTATTGCTCCTTTCTAACTAGTTTGTACTCCTCACTCTTTCCTAATTAATCTTTTTACATTTATGTAGCCCCCTGCACATCAGTGGCGTTTCCGCCTTGCTCGGGGTGAAATGATTAAAAAAAAAAGTGTCCTTCTTAACATTTAGTTTAAGTTGGCATGAAAAGTAAAAATTTTGATTATATCATCTTTTCTTTTTCTAGTTACATCTTGTATCCATCTTGTTTGCTGATTTGGCGAACCTGAAGGAGACTACCACCATCTTTAAATTTGTTGTTTTTCATTTTTTTTTTTTTTTTTTTACTTTTTTCAGTGCAGTCTTACCAATTACACCCTATACTTTCCGACTGACAAAAGAAAATTGAAAAAATTTCAATATTAAAACCAGGGGGGGGTTCAGTTTTTCATACAACCTTATAATAAATCGATCCTCCATTTTGGGAGCCACTCGCCAGTACGACATTACCACCACCTGTAAATTTGTTGATTATCAATTTTTATTTTACTTTTTTCAGTGCAATCATATCGATTAAACCCTAAACTTTCCGATTGACAAAAAAAATTTATAAAAATTTCAACATTTAAACAATTGGGGGGGGGGGCAGTTTTTCATACAACCTTATATAGTAAATCGATCCTGTGCAATTAACTTTTTTGCTTGCGCATTATTTAACAACTGAATCCTTTGCGAAATGTTTGAATAAAGCCATTCTTGGAGTTTCCAAGGAAGATGCCATCGTAAGAACTAAAGAAATCTTGTAAAAGACAAATACAAGAGCAACAACTCGTCCCAAAAAAAAAAACAAAGCAACCCCAACGCGAATGGTTCTAAAATGGGGAATCGATTGACTATAATGTTGTATGAGAAACTGAGCCCCCCTCTTAAAATTGTTTAAATATTGAAGTTTTTTCAAGTTTCTTTTTGATAATCGGAAACTTTATGTAATAACCGATAAGACTGTGCTGAAAAAGTCCGAAAAAATGAAAAACAACAAATTTAAAGGTAGTGGTAGTCTCCTTCAGGTCCACCGTTGATGCTATTAAACGTCTTCAATAGATATGTTTGTTTTTGTTATTTAAACTTGAACAAATTGAAACACATATTCAGTGTGTTGCTGTTTTATTGTCCATCAGTGTATAGACATCAGGGGTTTTGCTAAAACATTCTTTGCCCAACCCACTTTTGAAAGTATTCTGGCGATTACTCATTGAAATATATATATATATATATATATATATATATATATATATATATATATATTCTGTTTGTTATTCTGAATCTCAATAAACCTAAAGAATGAAGTTTTCATAAACAGGCAAGTGGTTATTCATAATTCAGTGGCTTCAGGTCAAGCTAATACATTGCTCAGGCGGTTCATCTTGTCATTGGCCAGGCTATTAATTTAAGAAAGGATTTATTTTTTTTAAATAATGATTCACAAGAAAATGGAGAGTCTAGGAAATGAAATTATAATTTTCTGTAAATTTTCTTAAGTTTTCATATAAAATTTTTCATTATTATTAGTATTTTTAAACCTTTTTATTGATTTTAGTTTTAAATAATTTTCACTATTATTTTATTACTAGCTGTTTTTCCATCTTCTTCTTTTTCTTCTTCTATGTGCCCTGTCCCTTCAGGACGTAGGCGAGCATGGTTCTCCACGTCTCCCTATCCCTTGTGGCTCTTAGTATGTTTGCTCCTGTTGCTCCTGGCAACCCCCGTTCCGTCATCCACCTGATCAGACCCTGCAAATATATTATCCGCTGCCTTCCTCTGTCTCTCCTTCCTTCTATCTGACCAGTCAGTATCAGGTTCTCCAGGCTCTCCTTCCTCATTGCGTGTCCCAGGAACTTCAGTTATCTCTTCCTGATGCTCAGCATCAATTTCCTTTTTGTTGCCATTCTTTCCAACGCCTCATTGTTGCTTGCATGCTCAGTCCACGATATGATATCCGTAGCATCCTTCTGTAGAATCACATTTCGGCCGCTTCCAGTTTTGTTCTCATTTTCGATGATATTGTCCAGCATTCACTGCCGTATTGAAGAACTGACATCACGTAGCACTCTTTTCATTGTTTCTATTGAGATTTTCCTGTGTGTTAGTATTTTGCTCATCTTCTGGAACGCGTCCTTTGCCATGCCAATTTGTCTTCGGATCTCCGTGTCGCACTTTCCATCTTATTATTGTTGCTTTTTAGATGAAGCATTTTCACTCTTATTAATTTGTTTTACCATTTCTTATTACTGCTATATTACTTTTTCATATTGCTCTAATTATCATTTTTAGTGGGCACACATTTTTTCAAATGTTGAGATTATAACAGAAAATATTAATTTTGAATTATAAACCAAACGATGAAATATCAAAGTTTTTACTATAGAAGATCTTGGCCAGGCCAAGAGTTTTTCATCAGCATTTCATCTTTCATGTGTTTGTGCATGGATAATGATCAGTGTGTGTGTGTGTGTGTGTGTGTGTGTGTGTGTGTGTGTGTGTGTACAAGTGCTCATATATCTCTATTGTATGTAAGCCCAGTGTGTATGCGATGTTTTTTTTTTTTTTTTTTGCTTGTCTTGCCTTTAAGTGCAGAGGGAAACTGAAGAACTTTTTCTTACCAATTTGTGATTTTTTTTCTTTCCTTTTAAAATTGTTCAGTGGGGGTTGTGGGGTGAGTCAGTTACCCCCACAATCACCGCCACCACACACACACACACACACACACACACACACACACATACACAACATTATCAAATTCTTTTGGACAGACATTTACACATGAATAGGTTTTTACCCAGTCACTTGGTAATTCCCTTGTTAAGTTCAGTTTTTTTAGGGAAAAAATGTCTGGTGGCTAGAGAGGTGGGTTGGCAAAGTATTTTTCTTGTTGTTATTTGGGCAAACATCTTCTTCTTCTTCTTTCTCTCTCTCTCTCTCTCTCTCTCTCTGGTTCGTTTACCTATATAATTCACTCTCTTTCTTCTTGACTTCCTCTTTTTTCTTTTCTGTCTCTTTCTGGCTCACACTCACTCTCATTCTCTTTGATAGTCTCACTCTTTCTTTCTCTGTCAGATTCTTTCATCCTCGCCTTCTCAGCTTTCTCTGTCATGGCCTCTCTCCTTCTATTTCTCTTTTCCACTGTCTTTCTTTCGCCCCCCACCACCTCTTTCATTTTCTAAAACACTGGAGCTCTTTCTAAATTTTGATTGCTGATATAACTTATTCTCTCTCTCTCTCTCTCTCTCTCTCTCTCTCTCTCTCTCTCTCTCTCTGTGGTTCATTAGTAGTATAGCCTGGCGTTGCTCGGGTGTAATGAAAGCTTTAAAACTAATCCATGGTCCTGGAGCTCAGACTCTTTGGACGTTGGCACGGAAGACTTAAAAGCAATAGTTGTTTCCAGTTAAAGCGAAACCGTAGACTGAAAGAAAAATAAATGGATGTAAGTCAAATTTTGATTTCCTGGTATCGATATCGAATAAGTTTTTTTTTCATCATAAACTGAATTTTGAAGGCTAAATAAGTCATCTGAGTAAATGGTATCATGGCTGAGACTAAGAACTACAATTATACCTACTTAGAGCCAAACCCGAAGCAAAAACTAAACTAAAAGGGCTGAAAAACTGATTTTGATCAGAGCCTGTAGTATATCGGGGTATCGATTTACAATATCAGAGTCAAATAAGTCATCCAAGGATAGAACTGCTACCTTGAAACTTCTGAATATCGTTTCTTATGTCTTTGTCTATGAGTGTATCAAATTTGATTAAAATCGGACCACGCCTTCTATAACACGATTTTTTTCAATTATCGATTTTCGATATTTATCGGGGGTACCTCGACACAAAACCTAGCCAAGAACACTCGCAGACGCTTATAGTACAACTGTGTCAATTTTCAAGAAAATCGGTTCAGCCGTTTCGGAGTCTATAGGTAATGGACACACATACACAGACACACACAGAGACAAAGTTCCATGTGTAAATAAGTTTAGATAGATTCTCTTTGTTGTTTTTCTGTTCTTTATCATTCCTTCTCTCTCTTTCTATATTTCTCTATCTCTGTTTCTTTCCACATCTTCTTTGCTCTCTCTCTCTCTGGTTCATTTTATTTACCTTTTTTTGGGAGTTCTTTATCATTCCTTCTCTCTCTTCTTCTATATGTTTATATATACAGGGTGTTTGAAAATTAACTCCCTATTTCAAAAAATACTTCTAATTTATTTATAATTTATAATCTATTATTTATTTATTTTTGCAAGAAATGGATATGAGAGGAAAGTGTTTGACATAAGGTTTTATTTAAAATTCGATATGGGCACCAGATTTTGCAACCAGCTTCTCGTATCACCCACAAATCGTGTCAACTGATTTTATAAGGAACTCTTGTGGTATGGAAGACCTAACTTCTTGTATTCAATCTTCAAGTTCTTTCAGTCTTGGTTTGGTATAGTTGACTTGCTTCTTTAATCAACCCCAAAGAAAAAAGTCACGGGGTATTAAGTCAGATTCCTAGCTGGTCAATTATATATATATATATATATATATACATTACCGGCAATAATTATTAGGCCAACCCAGTGTTTTAAAATATGATGTATTTCATACTAATTTTTAGTATTTATTGCCAAGTGAATAATTGTAAATGAAAATAGAATGGTTCTTTTGTTATTGTTACTTTGCAAACTTTTACAAGGCAAATAGCGCCAATTTAACCATCGCACCCTGTAGATTTGCTATTTTATATCTATATATACATTACCGGCCATAATTATTAGGCCACCCCATTGTTTAAAAAAAATGATGTATTTCATACTATTTTTTAGTATTTATTGCCAAGTGAATAATTGTAAATGAAAATAGAATGGTTCTTTTGTTATTGTTACTTTGCAAACTTTTACAAGGCAAATAGCGACAATTTAACCATCGCACCCTGTAGATTTGCTATTTTATATCTATATATACATTACCGGCCATAATTATTAGGCCACCCCATTGTTTTAAAAAAGGATGTATTTCATACTAGTTTTTAGTATTTATTGCCAAGTGAATAATTGTAAATGAAAATAGAATGGTTCTTTTGTTATTGTTACTTTGCAAACTTTTACAAGGCAAATAGCGACAATTTAACCATCGCACCCCGTGGATTTGCTATTTTATATCTATATATACATTACCGGCCATAATTATTAGGCAACCCCATTGTTTTAAAAAAGGATGTATTTCATTCTATTTTTTAGTATTTATTGCCAAGTGAATAATTGTAAATGAAAATAGAATGGTTCTTTTGTTAATATTGAACAATAACATGTGCATCAAATGAATTTATAAATATTTAATAACTACTTATATTGCAGTTTCATCAATGAAAGAATGAAGAAAATTTACGGTGATTCGGACGAGTTCATCTTTGCTTCCTTGCCTTGTAAAATTTTGTAAAGTAATAATAACAAAAGAACTATTCTATTTTCATTTAGCAATAGATGCTAAAAATAGGATGAAATACATCATTTCTTTTAAAAACTGGGGTGGCCTAATAATTATAGCTGGTAGTGTGTGTCTCCCGGTTCACACTCCACCCACGTCTAATGAACAGGTGAAGAGGCTCATCCCTTGTTTCCTGTTTAGGATGCGGTTTCCGGTTTTCTCTTTTCCAATCTTTTTACTCTTACGTAGCCCCCTGCACATCAGTGGCGTTATCACCTTGCTTGGGGTGATATGATTAATATATATATATATATAGTGATGAATTAATTGTACATTGCGAGACGGAAATTTCTATGTTTCGAGATAGATTCTCTTCATCAGGCAATGTTTGATGTTGGTTGTACAAATGATTTACATTTAAATACAAAAACCTTCGGTTTGTTGTTTATGTATGTGGGAAGATACAAAATTTAGTAATCAGAGCGAAGATTCATTTTGGAATTTATCCCTAAAGAATACAAGCCGACATTTTCTTTTTTTTTCCTTCTTTTTCCCTCCCCTTACTCTTCTCCTTTCTTTTTTTTCTTCTAACAGTCAAGATATCAACCTAAGCTGCTCCATAGTATTTATTATATTGAGCACTATTTATAATAAAATAAATGCTGGGGCACTCAAAATAGTAAAACCTTGAATCCTCTTCACCTGGATATATATATATATATATATATATATATATATATATATATATATATATATAAACACAAACTTATAACTATACTTGTTTCGAAAAACCCTCCGTCTATCTACGTGGGAGGAAAAAATGGTTGTAAAAAAAAGAAAGAGTTAAGCACATGAACATCAGCCAAAGGGATTCGGACCGAGCCAGTACGTAGCCCAAAGAAGAAACCCGAGACGAATAATCAACTAACAAAAAAGTGCTCAGTATTAAAGCAGAGCAGAATAAGTAAAGTAAACCTAGTGAGCCAACAAACCTACCAAAGTTTCACCTAAGCAGATTGTCAGAGAACGCCAGCGTTCCCTGATGTTCCTTGGTAGGTTTGTTGGGTCACTAGGTTTACTTTACTTATATATATATATATATATATGAATTTAGGTACCTCCACTAATTTGCTGAAAAAATAGCATAGCATAAAAATTAGGTCCTAAACTTAATAAAAAACAAGTTTTTCCGTCAAAATGTTTGTTATGATTAAGAGGAAAAAATCAAAGTATTTTTTAATTACTTTTTTTCAAATTTTTTACTCCTTTCTAACACATTTGAAAAATCTGACTAAATTAACCTTCTCACTATAACCAAACATTAAAAAAAAACCTTAAACCCCGCTTTTTGGCATTAAATAACCCACAGAGGTGTTGATATGCCGTTAAACAAAACTCAAACAAACAATTTTTTGCACCTTTCTCTATTTTTTCTTTAACTTCCATTTTCTCAGAATTTCTGTCGTTTCTTGGCAAAGAACTCATTAAGATGTTGTTTACGTCATCCAAAGAATTCAAATTTTTACCACTGAGATTTTTAATTTGCTAGAACCTGAATAAATGTAAATCCAATGGTGTATTATCTGGTGAATATGGTAAGTCGGGTAACACATCCCAGCCAAATCTGCCACAATTTTCGACGGGTCACCAAAGAAACAATACCTTTCATGTTTGCCAATTCTGGGCATTTTTCTTGAATTGCTGCCTTGAATTTATCCAGTTGTGAGCAGTACTTATTGGAGTAGATAGACTAAACTATCGCCCGGTTCACACTCCACCCACATCTATTGAACAGGTGAAGAGGCTCATCCCTTGTTTCCTGTTTAGGATGTGGTTTCCGGCTTTCTCTTTTCCATTCTTTTTACCCTTACGTAGCCCCCTGCGCATCAGTGGCGTTACCGCCTTGCTTGGGGTGATATGATTAAAAAAAAAAGAAAAAAAAAGTACTTTTCAGAATCAATTGACTGATTACTTGGCAGAAGGTCATAGTACAGGATTATTTTAAGATACCACCAGATGCACAGCTTGTCTTTCTTGAGATGCAGAGTTGCTTTTGAGGTGGCTAAAGTCGGCTCATGTTGCTTATCCAAGGATCTTTGTTTGCTGAACATTGTTGTAAACAATCCATTTCTCATCACCCATCACAATTTTGCTTAAACAGGGTGCATTTTCACTGCTTTTGTCCAGCAAATCACAGATAAAAATGTAATCCAAAGGATTCTTTTCACTAAGATCATGTGCTACCCAAACATCGCAGCAATTTGGGTATCCAAGCTTCAAACAGTGCTCATGAATGGTGGATTTTTATAAATTTAGTGTTTCTGCCAATTCACACGTTGTGTAATGCGAGTTAATTTTATTTTATAATCATATCGCCCCAAGCAAGGCAGTTTACTGCCACTGTTGTGCAGGGAGTTACATAGGAGGAAAGTTATGAGAAGGATTGACAGGTTATAGGGGGTGTCAAGAAGTGGGTAAGAGAAGGATAAGAATACTGATGTGAGTGGAATGGACGAAGAAAGGAGCATTAGAGAGAGGATGTAAATTAGTGAGATAGGAGCTGACTATTGACTTTACATTTAAATTCTTGGAGATTGTAGCTTTCGAGGAAGCAAGTAAACAGAAGAGAATTTCACAGACAGGAAATGCAAGAAAAGAAGCTACTGGAGTAGAATTTGCATTTACATTCTATTGGTTTCACAGTAAAAGGGTGGGACCTAGTTGCAAATCTCGAGTAAATTCATATATAGAGGGCCCAAGTGAGCTAAGTTCATCAGAGCAGAAGACGTGAAAATATTTGTAGAAGAGACACAAGAAATCACATTGCGCTGGTGAGAAAGTGACTGCCAAGTCAGGATCGATCACATTACAGATTCTTCATTTGATTTTGTCAAGGACTCCTAGGTGAATAGCAGGAACACCCGACTAGATATGGCAGCAGTATTCAATGCACGGGCGGATGATTGATTCATATATATGCAGGATTGTTTCAGACGCGAAAAACTTCCTGGCCCTACACAGAGAACTGACCTTCTTAGCATCGGATTTAGCTATAGATTATATATAGTCGTTCCACTTGAGATCTGTTGTGAGAGCTAACCTGAGGAGGCGCAGTGTCAATCAATGTTTTGATTTGGTCATCATCTGTAGTAGGAGAGGGAAGGTTGAGCGTTCTTCATCAATAAGGCTACAATCACCAACTGTAAACAAAGTGAACCACTTCCATACAGTTCTGTCAGCTAAAACACCTTCACCGTACACAGCACATATCATTTTTTTTTTTTTTGTTGTTGCTTGGGAGATATTTTGGCGGACCTGAAGCACTACCACTACGTTTAATTTCGTTGTTTTTCATTTTTTTTTTTTTTTTTTTTACTTTTTTCAGCGCAGTCCTATCGTTTAGCTTCACGATTGACAAAAAAATTTTGAAAAATTTCAATATTTAAGTATTTTCAGTGGTGGGGGATCAGTTTCTCATACAATGTTATAGTAAATCGAGACTCCATTTTGAAACCAGTCGCCGGTATGATATTACCGCCACTTGTAAATTTGTTCATTATCAAATTTTTGGACTTTTTTCAGTGCAATATTATCTTTTACACTTTAAACTTTACGAATGACAAAAAAAAAATTGCAAACATTTCAATATTTAAACAATTTTAGGGGGTGGGAACCAATTTCTCATACAACCTTACAGTGGATTGAAAATGGAGGATCGATTTACTTTAACGTTGTATGAGAAACTGACCCCCACCCAACAAATTCGTTTAAATAATGTAATTTTTCAAAATTTTTTTGAATAATCGGAAAGTTTATGTAACAATCGATAGAAATGTGCTGAAAAAAAGTAAAACAAAAAAATGAAAAACAACGAAATTAGCATAAACAAAGCGACCCCAACGAGAGTGGATTGAAAATGGAGGATTGATTTACTTTAACGTTGCATGAGAAACTGACCCCGCAACCGGTTTTCTCTTTTCCAATCTTCTCACTTTTTTTTCTTTCTTTTTTTCAATTGGAGTAGATAGACTAAAATATCGCCCGGTTCACACTCCACCCACGTCTATTGAACAGGTGAAGAGGCTCATCCCTTGTTTCCTGTTTAGGATGCGGTTTCCGGTTTTCTCTTTTCCAATCTTCTCACTTTTTTTTTCAATTGGAGTAGATAGACTAAACTATCGCCCGGTTCACACTCCACCCACGTCTATTGAACAGGTGAAGAGGCTCATCTCTTGTTTCCTGTTTAGGATGCGGTTTCCGGTTTTCTCTTTTCCAATCTTTTCACTCCTATGTAGCCCCCCTGCACATCAGTGGCGTTACCGCCTTGCTCGGGGTGATATGATTTAAAAAAATATATATTGTAATTTTTCAAAGTTTTCTTGAAAAGATACAGAACGCTGCACTTGTGAGAGGGTAACAAATGCATGTCTCCTGGACTTTGGGTCCAGAGAAACGGCTAAAAGCCCTCTAAAGAAAGAGACAAATCGTCCGTACTTCTACGTTTTTGGAATGGAAGACAAAAAGTATCACTTTCAAATATATTTTTCTGTTCTCTGATTGGTGAAAATGTGTATATTTTTAAAATTTGTTTGTTTTTTTTTTTAACCGGAAGATCTGTGTCCAGCCTCATGCTCAGAAACTCAAATATGTCATTCTGTTTTATGTCGTTGATGAGATAACGTCCTGTTTACCGGAAGGTCTTCATCAGAACAAATGAAAAAAATATAAGAGAATAAATCATTACCATAGCAACGTTGCTAGTTGGAAATGCTGTGGTGAGTTTTAACAGTTAATGAAATTTAAACTTTAAAATTTAAACTTTTCAATAGAGAGAAAACTGAGTGAATTCTAATTATCATTGTTATTTAGGTGTTGAGGGAAATAAAAAATTATATAATTAAAATGTTAAAAAGTATGTCTCTTAATTTCACATGATATTAAAATCACTCTCTCTTCTCTCTCTCTCTCTCTTTTGAGAGAGAGAGAGTGAAAACAAGCTAGACATAAGAACATAGAATGGCTATATATCTGAACTTATTTATAAATGGAACTTTGTGTGTGTCTGTGTGTGTCTGTGTCTGTGTCTGTGTGTGTGTTTGTGTGTGTCCGTTACCTATAGACTCCGAAACGGCTGAACCGATCTTCTTGAAAATTTACACAGTTGTACTATAAGCATCTGCGAGTGTTCTTAGCTAGGTTTTGTGTCGAGGTATATATATATATATATATATATATATATATGTGTGTGTGTGTGTGTGTGTGTGTGTGTAAGGCAAGATGTTTGTGTGTGTGTCGGTTTATCTGCCCGTATGTCTGTATTTTTTCAGCCCTTTTATTTTAGTTTTGGCTTCGGGTTTGGCTCTAAGTAGGTATAATTGTAGTTCTTAGTCTCAGCCATGACACCATTTACTCAGAGGACTTATTTAGCCTTCAAAATTCAGTTTACGACGAAAAATAACCTTATTTGATATCGATACCAGAAAATCAAAATTTGACTTACATCCATTCATTTTTCTTTCAGTCTACGGTTTCGCTTTAACTGGAAACAACTATTGCTTTTTAGTCTTTCGTGCCAACGTCCAAAGAGTCTGAGCTCCAGGACCATGGATTAGTTTTAAAGCTTTCATTACACCCGAGCAATGCCGGGCTATACTGCTAGTATAAAATGACAATCCCATTGAAATGGAGAGAATAATCCCAAAAATTTATCTAATTAATATTAAATATTAAATAGGTAAAAATAAATATCAATAGATATTATTCAGAGCAATATGAAATTTAGAGAAGAAAATTATTATTAAACGGTTATGCATTCAGAATTTATTTTGACATTGACGAGGTAAAGAGGGCAGGAAAGATTAGCTTTTACTTCGCATGAAAAGTTTTTTCCAAAAATAAAAGGCAGTGAGTTTTCAAAAATTTTCTTTCCAAAAGTAACGTTTATTACTATCATTATTAACTACCTGACGAGACGTTGTTCTTTCAATGTTGAACAAAATGTACAATTTTGTAGTAGATTGTAGTTTGTACATGTCCTAAAGTATAATTTATAATAAATATTCATTGCTCTATTTTTATATTCAGCACTATTTTAAATCAATGTTTTTAATGTTGCAAATATTTTTTTCGTTCTTTATTCATTTGTATATATATATATATATACGAACTAAATTTAAAAGTGAGCGAATCACTCGCCGGATCGTCAGGACAAATTTTTCTTTTTCTTTCAAACACGGCTTTGTTTCTTTGTTTATTCCCCTTTACCCATTTGGTAGTACCTTTTGGGTTTGACGACTTACGTTACTAATTTGTTAGCAGTAGGTTTTTCTGATTTCGGTCGTGATTAGTGCTACTGTTTTTTTGGTACGGTTTCTTGTGCAATATGTGTGTGTGTGTGTGTATATATATATATATATATATATATATATATATATATATATATACTACTGGGCATAATTATTACACCAGCCCAGTTTTTTAAAAGAAATTATGTATTTCATACTACTTTTAGTGGATAATTCTAAGTGAAAATAGAATGATTCTGTTGTTATTATTACTTTGCAAAATTTTCCAAGGCAAGGAAGCAAAGATGAACTCATCCGAATCACCCTAAATTTATTTTCATTTTTTCATTAATGAAACTGCAATATAGGTAATTATTAAATATTTATAAATTCATTTGATGCACATGTTATTGTGCCGTATTAACAAAAGAACCATTCTATTTTTATTTACAATTATTCACTTGGCAATAAAAATAGTATGAAATAGATTATTATGGCCGGCAGTGTATATATATATATATATATATATATATATATATATATATATATATATACCTTTTTTCTTTTCCCTACCCTCTTTGAGTATTCATTTCCTTTTTCTTATTTATTTCTTCATCTTTTCCTTCTTTTCTTCCACTCTTCCTATCCTTAAAAACATACTCTGTCTATATCTATATCCTTTTTATCCTCTCTCTCTCTCTCTCTCTATATATATATATATATATAAACTGGACTCAGTGGCACCTCTTTGACAAATGACATACGTTGTATTATATCACCAGACCCCTATTTATAATCACCTACCCAGGCCCTAAATGGTTAACCTCCATTTTAGTTCTCACAGCCCCTGCCTTTCCTGCCAAAAGACGTGGACCAGGAGTTCAGAGTCAAGGGGGGTTACAAGGATCACACAGACAAAGTTTGCCAGAGACAGGAACTACACCAGCTGGAAGGATGTAATGTCAGACAGCAACGTGTTGGGGGCCCAGCGAGAGGACAAAGATATTTTAACCATTTCCTTTTTTCTTTTTTTTTAATTTTTTGTCAAGAAACATGATGTACAAGTTTAGCCAATTTTCTAACCGATTTTTTTTTCTCAAGATGACCTCCATTTTGCAACAAAGAAAGAATTTTAACTGTGATTCAATATTTCTGTTGATATGACAACATTTTGCTTTTAACTCATTCATCATATATAAAGTACTAGCAGTATAGCCCGGCGTTGCTCGGGTGTAATGAAAGCTTTAAAACTAATCCATGGTCCTGGAGCTCAGACTCTTTGGACGTTGGCACGAAAGTCTAAAAAGCAATAGTTGTTTCCAGTTAAAGCGAAACCGTAGACTGAAAGAAAAATGAATGGATGTAAGTCAAATTTTGATTTCCTGGTATCCATATCTAATAAGTTTTTTTTCAAACTGAATTTTGAAGGCTAAATAAGTCCTCTGAGTAAATGGTATCATGGCTGAGACTAAGAACTACAATTATACCTACTTAGAGCCAAACCGGAAGCAAAAACTAAAATAAAAGGGCTGAAAAAATACAGACATACAGGCAGATAAACAGACACACACACAGACATCGTGCCTATATATATATATATATATATATATATATATATTATCGATTTTCTGCACTATTGTAAGAACTGCAACCTTGAAACTTCTGAATCTCGTTCCTTATGTCTTTGTCTATGAATGTATCAAATTTGATTAAAATCGGACCACTCCTTCTATAACCCGATTTTTTCGATTACCGATTTTCGATATTTATCGGGGGTACCTCTGCACAAAACCTAGCTAAGAAAACTCACAGACACTCATAGTACAACTGTGTAAATATTCTAGAAAATGGGTTCAGCCGTTTCGGAGTCTATAGGTAACGGACACATGCGTGCACACACACACACACACACACACACACACACACACACACAAAATTCCATTTATAAATAAGTTTAGATTAGATATGTTACAAAAAAAAAAGAAAATCAACAAATAATTTTTATAAAAATAAGAAAATAAAATAAAATAAAATATCATCGCCATGACCGGAAGTGGTCCTAGAGTCTCTGTGCAACTGTGCTCTTGACCAGCTTCCCCTATAAATCTCTGTTGTGTGCCAGTGTCTTAGTCTGTGTGATCAGACCATTTCTCCCCTTTGTCTGCTGCGTTTTCTTTTGCCTAAGGTGGTACCTTTTGAAATGGCAGTGGAAAGATTGTATAGCTTTTTAACTTGGTCTTCTTGATGGTGTACAGAAAGAGTGAGTCTGATATTTGATTGAAAGTAAATGTACTATACTTTGAAGCTGTGCAACTGACTACCTCAATCTGCATGTCTCGGTTGTACACTAATGTCTGAGTCTCACTGAAGGACCTTCCTGTTGACTCAGCGACGTCATCAGCCCATTTTCCCCCTCTATCTGTCTCGTCTTTTGCTTAAGGTTTTACCCTGGAACATGGTGATGGGAATCATGGACATTAACAGCAGATTTCCAACGAAAAGAAATGATATGCTACTCAATCGTCGTATGCGTCTCTTACGCAGACAACATCATAAATAGAACAGTTGGCTCTTGTGATGTGGCTATATAATTTCAACTTCCTTTGTGGTGCAGTGGATATCGGTTCGGAACGAGACATCGGGGAACCGAGTTCGAATTCCTATTAAATTCATTGCATTCACTTACGCGCAAATACCCTTGGGAAAGGTATTAGTCCGTCTCTTCCTTCCAGTTATGTGTTAAATAACAGAGCAGATTGGGTTGCAGATTGGGTTCTATAGCATTGGCTGGCAACCACTCTACCGCAGAAAGCAATGGCAACCTACTGCGGGATAATCTTCTGCCCAGTCAGTCATGTCTCTTTCGAGACATGATCGCCCAAGCGTGTATCACGTATGGCACTTAACTGACTGACTGACTTCTAGATGCTAGTTATGAGGTCTTCTACCGAATCTGGAGTCTAATTTTTAAATTTTGCCTGATGGTGTCTCACACTGTTCTATTTATGATGTTGTCTGCGTAAGAGACGCATACGACGATTGAGTAGCATATCATTTCTTTTCGTTGGAAATCTGCTGTTAATGTCCATGATTCACAGGC
Organism: Ascarosepion bandense; assembly: GCA_037127315.1. Classification (NCBI taxonomy): domain Eukaryota; kingdom Metazoa; phylum Mollusca; class Cephalopoda; order Sepiida; family Sepiidae; genus Ascarosepion; species Ascarosepion bandense. The sequence continues at coordinate 5,316,140 of JBBBDQ010001254.1, forward strand.
CTACACAAAAAGTGAGAATGCCATCAACAGTTTGATTTTTGATTTAGGGAAAATACTCTAGACGTGAATGTGCGTTGTGGCGCAGTGGATATCGGCTCGGAACCAGAAATCGGGGAGCCGAGTTCGAATTCCAGTTGAATTCATTGCATTCACTTACGCGCAAATACCCTTTGGAAAGGTATTAATCCGTCTTTTCCTTTCAGTTATGGGTTAAATAACAGGACAGATTGGGTTCTATAGCCTTGGCTGGCAACCAGTCTACCGCAGAAAGCAATGGCAATCTACTGCGGGATAATCTTCTGCCCAGTCAGTCATGTCTCTTTCGAGACATGATCGCCCAAGCGTGTTTCACGTATGGCACTTAACTGACTGACTCTAGACGTTGCAGATGACCAGTTTTGTAACCCTGGTATTAAACTCAATTTCAAATTTGTGGTTTGATATGCTAAAAAATAAAATATGTTTTTTATCCAAATCGTTACCGTCTTTTTTTTTTTTTTTTTTTTTTTCAGAAAACAAGCTCTCAAAGATTAATTTTAGGTTCAAAATCGTAGCGTTGCAATTTCATTCCGGTGATCAGTAAAAACATTTATAATTTACTCAAGCTTTATGGTGTTATATACAATTTTTTTACTTTTGTTAGTATGAATTATAATCTAAAAAATAATCTAACAAATTTTATTCATTGAGTAACTTTTTATAATCTTTGACAGTTTTTTACACAGTTTTTACTGAGTGAATCCAGTAAAAAAAATATTACATATATTGCTTGCCGTGAGACATAATTAAAATTCTGGTTTTAATATATTTTCCATTCAATTTATCTAATACAAAAGATATCAAGTATATTTGGATTTATTCTTAAAATAGTAAAATTTAGAAATTAGTTCGTAAGCAAAAACCTGCAAAAATGATGTATATCTGTACATTTCGTCAGATGATCTTTAAAACAAAATGCTCAAAAATTGGTAAAAGCTATGAATCTAAATTTTGATGTCGGTACTTATCACATCAAACCACAGTTTCTACGTCAAGCGCAATGTTGAGAAATCAACATGTCCTACTGACCAGCTTTCTCTATATGTCTCGGTTGTGTACCAAAGATTGATCTTTTATTTCAAGCAGGTATTCTTACCTTTATCTACCATTGTTTCTGCTGCTCTTGAAATTAGTTCTTTTCTGGTGCCTCCTACACTGATAATCAAGACAAGGTATTTAAATTGCTTCTTAGGTAAGGTAGATAAGTAAATAGGTAGAGATGATTAAAGATAGATAGATAGATAGATAGATAGATAGATAGATAGATAGATAGATATGAACCGACTTAGATAGATAGATAGATAGATAGATAGATAGATAGATAGATAGATAGATAGATAGATAGATAGATATGGAACAGACTGGGCTAGATAGATAGATAGATAGATAGATAGATAGATAGATAGATAGATAGATATGGAACAGACTGGGCTAGATAGATAGATAGATAGATAGATAGATAGATAGATAGATAGATAGATAGATAGATAGATATCAGACCAGTAGATATAAATTACTGTTTAATTAAAAACAGAATATCTACTTAAATACGAGTATCGATAAAAAATAATTATCAAACAAATCATTTCAAATTGTCGGTTGTTTATAACCAAGTTTCGTTAATTTCCGTAACGTTTACATTTGTTGACATTACGATACATTTCAGAGCAAAGATGGTGATTGCGATAAATCGAAAACTGTGTTATATATATATATATATATATATATATATATATATATAAAACAAAATTTCGATGTTTAAATCCGTTGAATAGCCATTTCTACGAGGACTTCCTCGTTCCTTCGGCAACGAGCGAAACGAAAAAATTTATTTAATCAAATTCAAATATTTGGCTCTGAAAATGAAATATAACATTTGCATTGAGCCCTCAAACTTGATCAGTTTTACTATTAATGAAATTAATATTAATTAGGATCGGATTTTTGGGATTTACCGACCTGATTATCCTTTTGGGTTATATATATATATATATATATATAGAGAGAGAGAGAGAGAGAGAGAGAGAGAGATAGAGAGAGAGAGAATAAGTAAAGAACATGTAGGAAAAATGTGTCTTTAACCTAACGCTTCACTTTAAAAAGCTTCTTCAGAGATTCATTAAAGACGAATGATTTAAAAATCTAAGAGACAGTATGTTGATTGCGATATATTTTCATTGGTCAGACACGTACCACATGTGATAAAGCAATAGATGAATATTAAATGTTGAAAAAAAACTTGTGTTTGTTTAAGGGTGTGTGCCAATGCGTAATGAAAACATTAGATGTTTATTATGAATGTAATTATATGTAAGCAAAAATAGTGTGTGTTAAGCGTATTTAAATTAGAGACGAACTAGCAGTATAGCCCGGCGTTGCTCGGGTGTAATGAAAGCTTTAAAACTAATCCATGGTCCTGGAGCTCAGACTCTTTGGACGTTGGCACGAAAGTCTAAAAAGCAATAGTTGTTTCCAGTTAAAGCAAAACCGTAGACTGAAAGAAAAATGAATGGATGTAAGTCAAATTTTGATTTCCTGGTATCGATACCAAACAAGTTTTTTTTCGTCGTAAACTGAATTTTGAAGGCTAAATAAGTCCTCTGAGTAAATGGTATCATGGCTGAGACTAAGAACTACAATTAAGCCTACTTAGAGCCAAACCGGAAGCACAAACTAAAATAAAAGTGCTGAAAAAATACAGACATACAGGCAGATAAACAGACACACACAAACATCTTGCTTTATATATATATATATATATATATATATAAAGCAAGATGTTTGTGTATATATATCTATATAAATATAAAGCAAGATGTTTGTGTGTGTGTGTGTGTGTGTGTGTGTATATATATATATTATCGATTTTCTGCATGATTGTAAGAACTGCAATCTTGAAACTTCTGAATATCGTTTCTTATGTCTTTGTCTATGAGTGTATGAAATTTGATTAAAATCGGACCACTCCTTATATAACCCGATTTTTTCGATTATCGATTTTTGATATTTATCGGGGGTACCTTGACACAAAACCTAGCTAAGAACACTAGCAGATGCTCATAGTACAACTTTGCAAATTTTCAAAAAATCGGTTGAGCCGTTTCGGAGTCTATAGGTAACGGACAAACACACAGACACACACACACAGACAAAGTTCCATTTATAAATAAGTTTAGATTAAGTGTTTGTATATGTCGGTAACGTTAGTATATGCGAATAACAGTGACGAAATACATTTTCGTTCAAAATAGTAACATGTATTGTCAAGCCATGAAACGAATTATTAACCATTTATTGGTCAGAGTTAAATTAGACCAGTAAACAGTTGTATGGAAAATGTTCAGGACATATTTAAAGAAAAAGAACAATTTAACATGTAAAAAAAAACTTGAAGCAGCTGAAATGTGGTTCTACAGAAAGATGCTGCGGATATCATGGACCGAGCATGTAACCAATGACGAAGTTTTGGAAAGGATGGAAACAAAAATTAAATTAATACTGAGCATCGGGAAGAGACAGTTAAAGTTCCTGGAACATGCAATAAGGAAGTGGGGCTTGGAGAACCTGATACTAACAGGCAAGATAAAGGGGAAAAGAGACAGGGGAAAGCAGCGTATAACATATTTGAAGGACCTGATCAGGTGGATGACGGAACGAGGGTTGCATGGTGCAACAGGAGAAAGCGTGCTAAGAGCCACCTGGGATAGAGAGATGTGGAAAGACATGATCGCCTATGTCCTGAAAGACCATGGCACATAAAAGAAGAAGAAGATATCAAGGACTTTCAGAGAAAGGGTTTAGCCTCCTAAGGACATTCATACTGACATAATTGCTACATCTGGGGATGATGTCCCAGTTTTATGAACAATGTAAAAGTGGGCAACTGAATTTAGGAGGAGAAAGAGAGAGTTTTAAATATGGCTCAAAGTCTGGATGTTTTACATCTGCCACCACCAAGGAAAACTTGAGAGAGAGAGAGAGAGAGAGAGAGTATTGTTTAAGAGAAAAAGACAGAATTAATAAAAGAGGAAACGTGTTAAGAAAAAGAATATCATGGACCGAGCATGTAACCAATGACGAAGTTTTGGAAAGGATGGAAACGAAAAGGAAATTAATACTGAGCATCAGGAAGAGACAACTAAAGTTCCTGGCCCACGCAGTGAGGAAGGAGGGCTTGGAGAACCTTATACTCACAGATCAGATAGAGTAATGGAGAGACAGGAGAAAACAACGTGTAACGTACTTGACTGGTCTGAGCGGGTGGATGGTAGAACGGGGGTTGCGTGGTGCAACAGGAGAAAGCGGATAGGGAAACGTGGAAGGCCATGATTGCCTATATCCTGAAAGGAAAAGAGACATAGAAGAAAAATATACATGCCAACTGTTTATAAAAAATTATAATGTGGATATAAAATGAGGGATCAATTCTATATTATAATCAATATATAAACTGAACCCTCATTTTGTGGCCATGCTAGTTTCTATACATTTTTATTCTAGATTTATGGGCTTGAACTAGTGGGTGGCAGAGCAGGGTTTGGGTGGTGTAACAGGAGAAAGCGTGCTAAGAGCCACCAGGGATAGGGAGACGTGGAAGGCCATGATCGCCTACGTCCTGAAAAGACAAGGCACATGGAAGAAGAAGAAATTGGAAGATCAGCCGATTACGCTACCGGGGTTTCAACCTTTCGATATATTCAGGCGTTTTATACACTTCCGATTTACCATGAAATATTGTGTCTGCCTAAAATTTTTTCTTATATTTGCTCTATATGTATTTATATACATATATATTTAAGAGCTCTCTTAGAGAGTTATCCTACCACTGTATGTACAGGATACTCCTTTGGATTCTTCTATACCCACACTGCATGCTGATATATATATATATATACATATATATATATATAATATATTATATTTGCTCTATATGCATTTATATACATATATATTTAAGAGCTCTCTTAGTTATCCTACCACTGTATGTACAGGATACTCCTTTGGATTCTTCTATACCCACACTGCATGCTGATATATATATATATATATATATATATATATATATATATATATATATATATATATAATGAATTATTTTGAACATTATTTTTACCGATACTCGTATTTAAGTAGATATTCTGTTTTTAATTAAACAGTATTTTATATTTATATCTACCGGCCAGATTATGTTACGATAAATGTGTGCTATCCAGCAGGATTCGAACCTGCGACCCCTATTTACATAGGGGAACCATTTGATCTGGTACTGTCTTAACCACTCGACCATGAATAGCCTCTTGATCAGACGAGGTTTTTATCATGCTTATATAACACAATTTTCGATCTACCGTAAACAAACCATATCTGCTCTGAAATGTATCGTAAATGTCAACAAATGTAAACATGTTACGGAAATTAACGAATTTTAACGAAACTTGGTTATAAGCAACCGAAAATTTGTAATGAATTATATATATATATATATATATATATTTGCTCTATATATATTTATATACATATATATTTAGAGCTTCTCTTAGAGTTATCCTACCACTGTATGTACAGGATACTCCTTTGGATTCTTCTTATCTACACCGCATGCTGATATATATATATATATATATATATATATATATATATATATATATATATATATGCGAGGGTACAAAATAATGAAAACACCTACTACCAAAATAAAGTAACTTGAAGAATTTGATTAAAACGTTGAAACTATGTTCATGTTTTTTTGTTTTTTTTTAATCCTTTCCCCTCAAGCAAGGCAGTTTTACTGTCATTGGTGTGCAGGAGGTCAAATAGGAGGAAAGTGATGGAAAAGAGAAACAAGTCATAGCGGGTGTTAGAGATTGGGTAAGAGAAGGGTGAGAATACTGGTGTAATGAGTGTAGAGTGGACGGAGAAAAGAACATGAGGGGAAGGATGCGAGTCAGAGAGATAAGAGATGACAATTGACCTTACATTTAAATTCTTGGAGATTGGAGCTGTTGGGGAAGCAAGTATACGTATGGGAATTCCACAGGCGGGAAGTGTGAGAAAAGAAGCTACTAGAGTAGAAGTTGCGGTTACATTTTATTGGTTTCACTGTTAAAAGGGTGGGACATAATTGCTAGTCTAGTAGCCTGAGTAAATTCATGCAGAGGGGGCAGTGAGCTAAGCGCGTCGGAGCAGAAGCCGTGAAAGTATTTGTAGAAAAGGCAGAGGGAAGTCACATTACATCGGTGAGAAAGTGACTGCAGCTAATCTACCAAGTCGGGACCGATCACATTACTGATTCTCCGTCGGATTTTGTCAAGAACCCCAAGGTGAATAGCAGGAGCACCCGACCAGATGTAGCAGCAGATTTAGCTATGGATTCGGTGTAGTCATTCCGCTTGGGGTCTGCTGAGAGAGTTAGGCCGAGGAGGCGCAGCGTTTTGCTTTCAAGGAGACTAGCCTGATCCTTACTAATGGGAGGTAGGAACGTTTGTCTATGTTGGTTAACAGATATCAGCTTCGTTTTGGAAGCATTAAAATTCAAGAGCCATTTTTTACGCAAGTCCACCACAGATTGGAGGTCCTTTTCAAGCTCAGCAGCGAGGTTCGCTTTGTCAGCCTCATTAGATTTTTTGAGTAAACGGTGGTGTCGTCAGCGTAGATGCCTTCTTGGGATCTGATTACAATGGAGAGATCGTCGATAATATTTGCTGGTTCAATATTAGCAGTACATGATTTTTAGGATAAAATTGTTTTTCTGCATATTTTATTTAAATATGTTTATTAAAATCAACAATCAACAATTTAAGAATTTTAAGTAGGTACTTCCACTAATTCACTGAAAAAAAAAAACAGCATAGTTTGAGGAGACAACTTAATAAAAACGAAGAAAATGTTTGTTGTTATTACGAGGAAATATCAAAATATTTTTTAATTATAAAAAAAATAATAATAATCCGGTACTTACGTATTATCGGGAGGACCTTTAAAAAAACGACTCAAAAATTAAAGTAAATTATTTATTGAAACGGTTAAAACAATAAAATAACATTACATTTGTAATTCCGGAGGCCAGAACGTCGCAATTGCTTCCAAAAGTGACTCAAAGACATCAGTGCAGGCAACATGCTTCCGCCACATGAATTCGGCCAAATACGACTCCAAATGGTGACGTGCAGTGCCACAGTGCTTCTTGTTTCGCCACTTTGTCGATCCCCATAGGCGTTCCACTGTCTGCGTATGAGCCCCGGTGTTCGAATCCACAAAGTTGTACTTGTGGTTGACGTTGAGGTGATGAAAGCCTGATTTTTCCAGTTCCTTGGTGTTATAAGCGGGCTTATAACACCTTGTTATCAAAGGTCCTCCCGATAATACGTAAGGACCAATAATCCTTTCTAACACATTCGAAATTTTGGTAAAAAGTTTTGTTTTGTTTTTCGTCAGCAAATAACCAAATTGTTGCCATAGTTTACAATAGATACTATAGTATGACGTAACTCAGTTTTTACCAGTTAAAAACATTAATTTGGAAATTCTTGCAAAAATCAAATAATTGTTGGATTTTAATTAAACTTTCAGGACATTTACAAATGAATGAAATTATTTCTGAAATCATTAATTTTAGAAAATCTTGATGAAATATTATTATTTTTTTTTTTTTTACATATTACCCCACCCACCATGTAAACTGATAAAAAATCTTGTTTTGATTTTAGTTGGCGGGTAATGAAATCGTTACGAGAGTTTACAATGTAAAAAGTAATATTATATAACTCAATTTTTTCCGGTGACAAACATTAATTTAAAAATTCTTGCAAAAATCAAATAATTGTTGGATTTTAATTAAACTTTCAGGACATTTACAAATGAATGAAATTATTTCTGAAATCATTAATTTTAGAAAATCTTGATGAAATATTATTTTTTTTTTTTTTTACATATTACCCCACCCACCATGTAAACTGATAAAAAATCGTGTTTTGATTTTAGTTAGCGGGTAATGAAATCGTTACGAGAGTTTACAATGTAAAAAGTAACATTATATAACTCAATTTTTTCCGGTGACAAACATTAATTTAAAAATTCTTGCAAAAATCAAATAATTGTTGGATTTTAATTAAACTTTCAGGACATTTACAAATGAATGAAATTATTTCTGAAATCATTAATTTTAGAAAATCTTGATGAAATATTATTTTTTTTTTTAACATATTACCCCACCCACCATGTAAACTGATAAAAAATCTTGTTTTGATTTTAGTTAGCGGGTAATGAAATCGTTACGAGAGTTTACAATGTAAAAAGTAATATTATATAACTCAATTTTTTTCCGGTGACAAACATTAATTTAAAAATTCTTGCAAAAATTAAATAATTGTCGGATTTTAATTAAACTTTCAGGACTTATTTACAAATGAATAAAATTTAATTTGAAATTATTATTTTTAGAATATATATATAACATCTGTTACCCCCACTCTCCACGGAAATTCATGAAATTTTAAGAAATTAAATTTTGTTTTGACTTTTTAATTTAATTTTTTTTTTTTTTTTATCGTTTCACTCCAAGCAAGGCGGTAACATCACTGATACGCAGGTAGCTACATAAGAGTAAAAGATTAGACAGTAGGAGAGTGAAGAGAAAGACTAACCATTTATAGGGGGTGTCAGAGAAAGGACAAGAGAAGGATGTGATGACAGGTGTGACGAGAGTCACAAAGGTAGAGAGAAAGGAAAAGATATACAGGGTGTTATAGAAAGAGCTGGACTCAAGTGGCTAAGGATGGGTATTGAAATTGCATTTAAATTCCTGGAGGTTGTAGCCATCAGGA